>JABXJD010000189.1:30000-385000 GCA_013375575.1 Percina caprodes
CTCTCCTCAATAATGACCCACCCTATTTTCCTCCAGTGGTTCATACCAGAAATACCAAATGGTCCCTAACTATACATTTTAGCCTTTAATTTTAAAATCCTACATCCGAATGGTCCATTATTGACTGTGTGACACCATGGATATGTGATGTTTCTCCCAGACTTGAAATGAAGCTGGTTTAACAGGAGGATTCCGTTCTACAGTTGCCTGAAAAAGAGTAAATTATGGCTTTAACAGCCTGAAAAAGATGTCAAATATACTGTAGATTTACTTGGACATTTTAGCCTTTAATTTTAAAATCCTACATCAGAATGGTCCGATATTACCTGTGTGTCACCATGGATATGTGATGTCTCACCCAGACTTGGAATGAAGCTGGCTTAACAGGAGGATTCTGTTCTACAGTTGCCTGAAAAAGAATAAATATGGCTTTAACAGCCTGAAAAAGATGTCAAATATACTGTAGATTTACTTGGACATTTTAGCCTTTAATTTTAAAATCCTACATCAGAATGGTCAAATATTGACTGTGTGACACCATGGATATGTGATGTTTCTCTCAGACTTGGAATGAAGCTGGTTTAACAGGAGGATTCCGTTCTACAGTTGCCTGAAAAAGAGTAAAATATGGCTTTAACAGCCTGAAAAAGATGTCAAATATACTGTAGATTTACTTGGACATTTTAGCCTTTAATTTTAAAATCCTACATCAGAATGGTCCGATATTACCTGTGTGACACCATGGATATGTGATGTCTCACCCAGACTTGGAATCAAGCTGGCTTAACAGGAGGATTCCGTTCTACAGTTGCCTGAAAAAGAGTAAAATATGGCTTTAACAGCCTGAAAAAGATGTCAAATATACTGTAGATTTACTTGGACATTTTAGCCTTTAATTTTAAAATCCTACATCAGAATGGTCCAATATTACCTGTGTCACCATGGATATGTGATGTTTCACCCAGACTTGGAATGAAGCTGGCTTAACAGGAGGATTCCGTTCTACAGTTGCCTGAAAAAGAGTAAATATGGCTTTAACAGCCTGAAAAAGATGTCAAATATACTGTAGATTTACTTGGACATTTTAGCCTTTAATTTTAAAATCCTACATCAGAATGGTCCGATATTACCTGTGTGACACCATGGATATGTGATGTCTCACCCAGACTTGGAATGAAGCTGGCTTAACAGGAGGATTCCGTTCTACAGTTGCCTGAAAAAGAGTAAAATATGGCTTTAACAGCCTGAAAAAGATGTCAAATATACTGTAGATTTACTTGGACATTTTAGCCTTTAATTTTAAAATCCTACATCAGAATGGTCCGATATTACTGTGTGACACCATGGATATGTGATGTTTCTCCCAGACTTGGAATGAAGCTGGCTTAACAGGAGGATTCCGTTCTACAGTTGCCTGAAAAAGAGTAAAATATGGCTTTAACAGCCTGAAAAAGATGTCAAATATACTGTAGATTTACTTGGACATTTTAGCCTTTAATTTTAAAATCCTACATCAGAATGGTCCGATATTACCTGTGTGACACCATGGATATGTGATGTCTCTCCCAGACTTGGAATGAAGCTGGTTTAACAGGAGGATTCCGTTCTACAGTTGCCTGAAAAGAGTAAAATATGGCTTTAACAGCCTGAAAAAGATGTCAAATATACTGTAGATTTACTTGGACATTTTAGCCTTTAATTTTAAAATCCTACATCAGAATGGTCCAATATTACCTGTGTGACACCATGGATATGTGATGTTTCTCTCAGACTTGGAATGAAGCTGGTTTAACAGGAGGATTCCGTTCTACAGTTGCCTGAAAAAGAGTAAAATATGGCTTTAACAGCCTGAAAAAGATGTCAAATATACTGTAGATTTACTTGGACATTTTAGCCTTTAATTTTAAAATCCTACATCAGAATGGTCCGATAGACTGTGTGTCACCATGGATATGTGATGTCTCACCCAGACTTGGAATGAAGCTGGCTTAACAGGAGGATTCCGTTCTACAGTTGCCTGAAAAAGAGTAAAATATGGCTTTAACAGCCTGAAAAAGATGTCAAATATACTGTAGATTTACTTGGACATTTTAGCCTTTAATTTTAAAATCCTACATCAGAATGGTCCAATATTACCTGTGTGACACCATGGATATGTGATGTCTCTCCCAGACTTGGAATGAAGCTGGCTTAACAGGAGGATTCCGTTCTACAGTTGCCTGAAAAAGAGTAAAATATGGCTTTAACAGCCTGAAAAAGATGTCAAATATACTGTAGATTTACTTGGACATTTTAGCCTTTAATTTTAAAATCCTACATCAGAATGGTCCGATATTACCTGTGTGACACCATGGATATGTGATGTCTCACCCAGACTTGGAATGAAGCTGGCTTAACAGGAGGATTCCGTTCTACAGTTGCCTGAAAAAGAGTAAAATATGGCTTTAACAGCCTGAAAAAGATGTCAAATATACTGTAGATTTACTTGGACATTTTAGCCTTTAATTTTAAAATCCTACATCAGAATGGTCCGATATTACCTGTGTGTCACCATGGATATGTGATGTCTCACCCAGACTTGGAATGAAGCTGGCTTAACAGGAGGATTCCGTTCTACAGTTGCCTGAAAAAGAGTAAAATATGGCTTTAACAGCCTGAAAAAGATGTCAAATATACAGTTGTGGTCAAATTTTACATACACTTGTAGAAAATCACAATGTTATGGCTGTCTTGAGTCTTCAATAAGTTCTACAACTCTTATTTTTCTGTGATAGAGTGATCGGAACACATACATGTTTGTCACAAAAACAGTCATAAAGTTTGGTTCTTTCATAAATTTATTATGGGTCTGCTGAAAATGTCACCAAATCTGCTGGGTCAAAAATATACATACAGCAACAAAATATGTCAATTTTGGTGATGTAGCGAGTTGTGTCAATCAAATTAGCTTCATGTCATGGCCTCTTCACTTCTTCTAAGTGATTCTGATTGACTACAGCTGTTGACTTCTCATGAGCCCATTTAAATAGAGCTCATTTGACCCAGTGATTAGACTCAGCTACAAAAGCTACAATGGGAAAGTCAAAGAACTCAGTGTGGATCTGAAAAAGCGAATTATTGACTTGAACAAGTCAGGAAGTCACTTGGAGCCATTTCAAAGCAGCTACAGGTCCCAAGAGCAACTGTGCAGACACTTATACGCAAGTATAAAGTGCATGGAACAGTTGTGTCACTGCCACGATCAGGAAGAAAACGCAAGCTATCACATGCTGCCGAGAGGAGATTGGTCAGGATGGTCAAGAGTCAACCAAGAATCACCAAGAAGCAGGTCTGCAAGGATTTGGAAGCTGATGGAACACAGGTGTCAGTCTCCACAGTCAAGCGTGTTTTACATCGCCATGGACTGAGAGGCTGCCGTGCAAGAAAGAAGCCCTTGCTCCAGAAAAGGCACCTTAAGACTCGGCTGAAGTTTGCTGCTGATCACATGGACAAAGATAAAACCTTCTGGAGGAAAGTTCTCTGGTCAGACGAAACAAAAATTGAGCTGTTTGGCCACAGCACCCAGCAATATGTTTGGAGGAGAAAAGGTGAGGCCTTTAATCCCAGGAACACCATGCCTACTGTCAAGCATGGTGGTGGTAGTATTATGCTCTGGGGATGTTTTGCTGCCAGTGGAACTGGTTCTTTGCAGAAAGTAAATGGGATAATGAAGAAGGAGGATTACCTCCAAATTCTGCAGGAAAACTTAAAACCATCAGCCGAAGGTTGGGTCTTGGGCAGTTGGGTGTTCCAACAAGACAATGACCCAAAACACACATCAAAAGTGGTAAAGGAATGGCTAAACCAGGCTAGAATTAAGGTTTTAGAATGGCCTTCCCAAAGTCTGACTTAAACCCCATTGAGAACATGTGGACAGTGCTAAAGAAACAGGTTCATGCAAGAAAACCATCAAATTTAGCTGAACTGCACCAATTCTGTCAAGAAGAGTGGTCAAACATTCGACCTGAAGCTTGCCAGGACCTTGTGGATGGCTACCAAAAGCGCCTAGTTGCCGTGAAAATGGCCAAGGGACATGTAACCAAATACTAATGTTGCTGTATGTATATTTTGACCCAGCAGATTTGGTGACATTTTCAGCAGACCCATAATAAATTTATGAAAGAACCAAACTTTATGACTGTTTTTGTGACAAACATGTATGTGTTCCGATCACTCTATCACAGAAAAATAAGAGTTGTAGAACTTATTGAAGACTCAAGACAGCCATAACATTGTGATTTTCTACAAGTGTATGTACACTTTGACCACAACTATACTGTAGATTTACTTGGACATTTTAGCCTTTAATTTTAAAATCCTACATCAGAATGGTCCGATATTACCTGTGTGTCACCATGGATATGTGATGTCTCACCCAGACTTGGAATGAAGCTGGCTTAACAGGAGGATTCCGTTCTACAGTTGCCTGAAAAAGAGTAAAATATGGCTTTAACAGCCTGAAAAAGATGTCAAATATACTGTAGATTTACTTGGACATTTTAGCCTTTAATTTTAAAATCCTACATCAGAATGGTCCAATATTACCTGTGTGTCACCATGGATATGTGATGTCTCACCCAGACTTGGAATGAAGCTGGCTTAACAGGAGGATTCCGTTCTACAGTTGCCTGAAAAAGAGTAAAATATGGCTTTAACAGCCTGAAAAGATGTCAAATATACTGTAGATTTACTTGGACATTTTAGCCTTTAATTTTAAAATCCTACATCAGAATGGTCCGATATTACCTGTGTGTCACCATGGATATGTGATGTCTCACCCAGACTTGGAATGAAGCTGGCTTAACAGGAGGATTCCGTTCTACAGTTGCCTGAAAAAGAGTAAAATATGGCTTTAACAGCCTGAAAAAGATGTCAAATATACTGTAGATTTACTTGGACATTTTAGCCTTTAATTTTAAAATCCTACATCAGAATGGTCGATATTACCTGTGTACACCATGGATATGTGATGTCTCACCCAGACTTGGAATGAAGCTGGCTTAACAGGAGGATTCCGTTCTACAGTTGCCTGAAAAAGAGTAAAATATGGCTTTAACAGCCTGAAAAAGATGTCAAATATACTGTAGATTTACTTGGACATTTTAGCCTTTAATTTTAAAATCCTACATCAGAATGGTCCGATATTACCTGTGTGTCACCATGGATATGTGATGTCTCACCCAGACTTGGAATGAAGCTGGCTTAACAGGAGGATTCCGTTCTACAGTTGCCTGAAAAAGAGTAAAATATGGCTTTAACAGCCTGAAAAAGATGTCAAATATACTGTAGATTTACTTGGACATTTTAGCCTTTAATTTTAAAATCCTACATCAGAATGGTCCAATATTGACTGTGTGACACCATGGATATGTGATGTTTCTCGCAGACTTGAAATGAAGCTGGCTTAACAGGAGGATTCCATCTACAGTTGCCTGAAAAAGACTAAAATATGGCTTTAACAGCCTGAAAAAGATGTCAAATATACTGTAGATTTACTTGGACATTTTAGCCTTTAATTTTAAAATCCTACATCAGAATGGTCCGATATTACCTGTGTGTCACCATGGATATGTGATGTCTCACCCAGACTTGGAATCAAGCTGGAATAACAGGAGGATTCCGTTCTACAGTTGCCTGAAAAAGACTAAAATATGGCTTTAACAGCCTGAAAAAGATGTCAAAATACTGTAGATTTACTTGGACATTTTAGCCTTTAATTTTAAAATCCTACATCAGAATGGTCCAATATTGACTGTGTGACACCATGGATATGTGATGTTTCTCTCAGACTTGGAATGAAGCTGGTTTAACAAGAGGATTCCGTTCTACAGTTGCCTGAAAAAGAGTAAATTATGGCTTTAACAGCCTGAAAAAGATGTCAAATATACTGTAGATTTACTTGGACATTTTAGCCTTTAATTTTAAAATCCTACATCAGAATGGTCCGATATTACCTGTGTGTCACCATGGATATGTGATGTCTCACCCAGACTTGGAATCAAGCTGGTTTATCAGGAGGATTCCGTTCTACAGTTGCCTGACAAAGAGTAAATTATGGCCAACTAAAATAAAGTCTTGCTGCTGACCCCGTCCACAGCAGTACATTGCGTAGCTTTTGTGTCAGTACTCCTGCCTTTGCATAAGTACCTCGTACAACCCCATTTTCTTAAAGTGGGGTTGTACGAGGTACTTATCCATAGGATACCCTTTTACCATTCTTTTAACAATGTCAATGGAATTATGTTGATTGGATGCATACAGTCTTCATTGCACAGCATTGACAGGTGTGTGTGTGTGTGTGTGTGTGTGTGTGTGTGTGTGTGTGTGTGTGTGTGTGTGTGTGTTTCTCTCTCTTTCTCCAGGAGCATGTGTTCTGGGTGGTGTCTCTCAACACACTCTTCATCCTGGTCTTTGGTGAGTATAACCTGCTATGTATTAATGATGATCTATACATACAGTTGTTGCCTTTGGTGTACTATTACAGTGCACTTTCCTCATATTTAAAAAGGCTGTTTACCATAATTCAGTTTTGTTAGCCAGTCCTGTGTACCTTCTTTTACACTCCACCAAACTACAGATTTTAACCTGACCTATGTTTTTCCCTCTAGCTTTTTGCCCGTATCACATAGGCCATTTCTCAGTGGTTGGACTGGGCTTTGAAGACTATGTAAGTGCATGTTGTACAGTTTGAATTCCTTATTTGTTTTTGGGTTTATCATGCACTCGCTTTCCCAGACCCTCTCTTACGGTGCTGTGGAGGAGGGTCTGGCTTGTCCACACAGCATTCCGGGATGGGAGCAACAGCGCCTCTGCGAAATAGCCTCGGGAAGGAACCTGTTTTGGTGAACCATGCATACTTTCAAAGGATGCTTTAGTCATGCAGCAGAAAACCTCTGTTGGACAGATAGTTTAGCTAGCTGCCTGGATTTACCCTGCAGAGATCTGAGGAGCACTTGATCATAGTACTCTTAAAATTCCAACACATGAAAGTGAAAGGTAACGGGACATCCGGCCAAAGTGAAAGACATCCAGGGGAATTTCCAGTGGCACCTGAACAATCCCGGGAATTATAAAATAGAACATCTTGGATATAGACTAGTCATGCAGTGACAGATTCATGTGGTGATGATATTCTTTCTGGTTGCAGGTCAGAGCTTCACACTTTGATGGCCTCGTCACCACCATACTGGGGTACATCCTCCTGGCTGGAGCTCTCTTAGTCTGCCATGTATCCTCTCTGTGCAACAAATTATTGTGTGTATGTAATAACCTCATCATGTCTCACACTCTTATTTGCACACTATGGCTGCGTATAACATGAGAAGTATCGCTTAAGTAATTTGCGTTTTTGTTTAGGTTTTGGGCATATTTATTTCAATATTTATCATATATACAATACTGTGTAAAAGTTTTAGGCAGGTGTGAAAAAATGCTTTAAAGAATTTTTGAAAAAATATAAATGATTGTTTATTTTTATCAATTTACGAAATGCAAAGTGAGCAAACAATAGAAAAATCAATGTTTGGTGTTACTACCCTTTGCCTTCAAACAAGCATCAATTGTTATAGGTACACTTGCAAAAAGTCGGGTAACGTTGAGGATCGAAGCCATACCTCCGACCTGGAAACAAGGCCACGTGACTCAACTATGCACGAAAACGTAGTTGGAGGTACGGCTTTTTGGCTGCAACTCTTCCATGAAGACCACTTCTGGCCAGACTTCTCCGGACAGTAGATGGGTGTACCTGGGTCCCACTGGTTCCTGCCAGTTCTGAGCTGATGCCACTGCTGGACATCTTTGATTTCGAAGGGAAATAAGCTTGATGTGTTTTCCATCTGCTGCACTATGTTTCCTTGGCCGACCACTGCGTCTACGATCCTCAACGTTGCCCGACTTTTTGTCAAGTGTACAAATAAGAATTGATGCTGCTTTGAAGGCAAATGGTTGTAACACCAAATATTGATGTGATTTGGATTTTTCTTTTGTTTGCTCACTTTGCATTTTGTAAATTGATAAAAATAAACTTCATTACGTCATATCACTATTTATATTTTTGAAAGCATTCTTAGTTTACAGCATTTTTTCACACCTACCTAAGACTTTTGCACAGTACTGTATGTCCTACCTCTTTTTACAAAGGACCTAAAATGATTCACATGTAGTTCCTCTATACATGCATGTCTCAGTAAAAATGTTCTAGTCATCTAGAAAACCAAAAGCTCAGGTCAGGGGTGCGTTTTGGCTCAGAATGTATGAATGAAATGAGTTAATGAGAAATACTTCATTTTGACGCTTAAAATACAGACTGAATTACATTTATGTTGTTCATCCTTAACTATGCCTCCTTTAGGCGTTGGCTTCATTTGTGAAGTTCCAGCGGCCCACACGCCTCTTGGGTGTCTGCTACATTGTTGTCAAGGTAAGTTAAAGATGCAAGGTTGGACTGTTTACAAAAATCAAATTTTTTTGTTTTTTTAAACCCAACAAGCAAAGCTTTCAGTCGAAATGGTAATTAGGTAAATTGATGATGATTGATTACATATGATAAACTCTAATAAAACTGAAGTTATTGCTCTGGGACCCAAGCACCTCCGTGACGCATTATCCAAAGAGATAGTTACTCTGGATGGCATCACTCTGGCCTCCAGCACCACCCTGGCCTCCAGCACCACTGTGAGGAATCTTGGAGTTATCTTTGATCAGGATATGTCCTTTAATTCCCACATAAAGCAAATTTCAAGGATCGCCTTTTTTCACCTACGTAATATTGCAAAAATCAGGAATATCCTGTCTAAAAATGCTGCGGAAAAACTAGTCCATGCATTTGTTACTTCTAGGCTGGATTACTGCAATTCTTTATTATCAGGCTGCTCGAAGACGTCCATAAAGACTCTTCAGCTGGTCCAGAATGCTGCAGCACGTGTTCTGACAGGAACCAGGAAAAGAGATCACATCTCTCCTGTTTTAGCTTCTCTGCATTGGCTTCCTGTAAAATCCAGAATAGAATTTAAAATCCTTCTTCTCACCTACAAAGCTGTTCATGGTGAGGCACCATCTTATCTTAAAGAGCTCATAGTACCTTACTACCTTACCAGAGCACTGCGCTCCTTGTGGTTCCTAGAGTCTCCTACACTTAAAGTGTGCAAAAGGTCACACCTAATGCCTATTATATAGTTTTAGCTGTTTTTGATAATCAGAACATACATACATCAAAACAACACATATCAAGGGTTACATAGCACACTTCAAGCAGTATATATATTTTAGCTGGTATTTTTGGGTTTTCAACTGAAACTGTTCAACAGTGTAAGGCGAACCATTACAAATTTGAAATCAAAGTAACAAGGACATGGCATGAGGTGACTCTGCTCTTTTCTACCAAGATGCAGTAAGAGTATAATACAACAATTCCATGCAACAATGCAGCAAATACCCCTCCCTAGATAATTGCCACATGCTGTCAGCTTACTGTAATTACCCACATTTAACATACACTCACCTAAAGAATTATTAGGAACACCTGTTCAATTTCTCATTAATGTAATTATCTAATCAACCAATCACATGGCAGTTGCTTCAAGGCATTTAGGGGTGTGGTCCTGGTCAAGACAATCTCTTGAACTCCAAACTGAATGTCAGAATGGGAAAGAAAGGTGATTTAAGGAATTCTGAGCGTGGCATGGTTGTTGGTGCCAGACGGGCCGGTCTGAGTATGTCACAATCTGCTCAGTTACTGGGATTTTCACGCACAATCATTTCTAGGGTTTACAAAGAATGGTATGAAAAGGGAAAAACATCCAGTATGCTGCAGTCCTGTGGGCGAAAAGGCCTCGTTAATGCTAGAGGTCAGAGGACAATGGGCCGACTGAGTCAAGCTGATAGAAGAGCAACTTTGACTGAAATAACCACTCGTTTCAACCGAGGTATGCAGCAAAGCATTTGTGAAGCCACAACACGCACAACCTTGAGGCGGATGGGCTACAACAGCAGAAGAACCCACCGGGTACCACTCATCTCCACTACAAAAAGGAAAAAGAGGCTACAATTTGCAAGAGCTCACCAAAATTGGACAGTTGAAGACTGGAAAAATGTTGCCTGGTCTGATGAATCTTGATTTCTGTTGAGACATTCAGATGGTAGAGTCAGAATTTGGCGTAAACAGAATGAGAACATGGATCCATCATGCCTTGTTAACACTGTGCAGGCTGGTGGTGGTGGTGTAATGGTTTGGGGGATGTTTTCTTGGCACACTAGAGTTCCCTTACTGCCAATTGGGCATTGTTTAAATGCCACGGCCTACCTGAGCATTTTTTCTGACCATGTCCATCCCTTTATGGCCATCATGTACCCATCCTCTGATGGCTACTTCCAGCAGCATAGTGCACCATGTGACAAAGCTCGAATCATTTCAAATTGGTTTCTTGAACATGACATTGAGTTCACTGTACTAAAATGGCCCCCACAGTCACCAGATCTCAACCCAATAGAGCATCTTTGGGATGTGGTGGAACGGGAGCTTCGTGCCCTGGATGTGCATCCCACCAATCTCCATCAACTGCCAGATGCTATCCTATCAATATGGGTCAACATTTCTAAAGAAAATCAAGGAAGGGATCGAGGGACCCTGCCCGGTGGAAGCCCGGGTCTGGAGCCAGGCCCAGACGGCGTGCTCGTCGGCGAGCGTCTGGTGGCCGGGCTCTGGGGACATGGAATGTCACCTCTCTGTGGGGGAAGGAGCCGGAACTTGTGCGGGAGGGGGAGCGCTACCAGTTAGATCTGGTGGGGCTTACCTCTACGCACAGTCTCGGTTCTGGAACCGGATAGGGGTTGGACTCTGTCCTACTCTGGAGTTGCCCAGGGTGTAAGGCGCCGGGCCGGTGTGGGGATACTCACAAGCCCCCGGCTGAGCGCTGCTGCGTTGGAGTTTGCCCCGGTGGACAAGAGGGTCGCCTCCCTACGCCTGCGGGTGATGGGGGTGAAAACTCTGACTGTTGTTTGTGCATATGCACCAAACAACAACACCAAATTCCAAGAGGTTGGAATATTCGGCCTTCTTGGAGACCTTGAATGGAGTCCTGTATGGGGCTCCAATAGGGGACTCCATAGTTCTGCTGGGGGATTTCAACGCACACGTGGGTGATGATGGAGATACTTGGAGAGGTGTGATTGGGAGGAACGGCCTCCCTGATCTTAACCAGAGTGGTTGTTTGTTGTTGGACTTCTGTGCTAGTCATGGATTGTCCATCACAAACACCATGTTCGAACATAGGGATGCTCATAAGTGTACGTTGTACCAGAGCACCCTAGGCCAAAGGTCAATGATCGATTTATAATCGTTTCATCTGATCTGAGGCCGTATGTTTTGGACATTTGGGTGGAGAGAGGGGCAGAGCTGTCAACTGATCACCATCTGGTGGTGAGTTGGGTCAGGGGGTGCGGGAAGACTCTGGACAGTCCTGGTAAGCCCAAACGGGTAGTGCGGGTAAATTGGGAACATCTGGAGGAGGCCCCTGTCTGACGGACTTTCAACTCACACCTCCGGCGGAGCTTTTCAGGCATCCCTGTGGAGGTTGGGGGCATTGAACCTGGGTGGACAATGTTCAAAGTTTCCATTGCTGAAGCTGTAGCGGCGAGCTGTGGTCTTAGGGTCTTAGGTGCCTCAAGGGGCGGTAACCCACGAACACCCTGGTGGACACCGGTGGTCAGGGAAGCCGTGAAGAAGGAGTCTTTCCAGGATGTGTTATCCCGGAGGACTCTGGAGGCAGTTGCAAGGTACCGACGGGCCCGAAGGGCTGCAGCCGCTGCCGTGACAGAGGCAAAGCAGCGTGTGTGGGAGAAGTTTGGAGAAGACATGGAGAAGGACTTTCGGTCGGCACCAAGGTGCTTCTGGAAAACCGTTCGCTACCTCAGGAGGGGAAAGCGAGGAATCATCCAAGCTGTATACAGTAAGGATGGGACGTTGTTGACCTCAACTGAGGAGGTAATAGAGCGGTGGAAGGAGCACTTTGAGGAACTCCTAAATCCAGCTGACACTCCCTCTGTGGTAGAGGCAGAGCTGGAGGATGATGGGGGATTGTCGTCAATTTCCCTGGTGGAAGTCGCTGAGGTAGTCAAACAACTCCACAGCGGCAAAGCCCCAGGGATTGGTGAGATCCGTCCAGAATGCTGAAAGCTCTGGGTGTGGAGGGGATGTCTTCGTTGACACGCCACTTTAACATTGCGTGGAAGTCTGGAACAGTGCCTAAGGAGTGGCAGACCGGGGTGGTGGTTCCCCTCTTCAAAAAGGGGGACCAGAGGGTGTGTGCCAATTACAGGGGTATCACACTTCTCAGCCTCCCTGCTAAAGTCTACTCCAAGGTGCTGGAAAGGAGGGTTCGGCCGATAGTCGAACCTCGGATTGAAGAGGAACAATGTGGATTCAGTCCTGGCCGTGGAACAACGGATCAGATCTTCACTCTTGCAAGGATCTTGGAGGGGGCCTGGGAGTATGCCCAACCAGTCTACATGTGTTTTGTGGATTTGGAGAAGGCGTATGACCGGGTCCCCCGGGAGAAACTGTGGGAGGTGCTGCGGGAGTATGGAGTGAGGGGGTCCCTTCTCAGGGCCATCCAATCTCTGTATGACCAAAGCGAGAGCTGTGTCCGGGTTCTCGGCAGTAAGTCGGACTCGTTCCAGGTGAGGGTTAGCCTCCGCCAGGGCTGCGCTTTGTCACCAATCCTCTTCATAATATTTATGGACAGGATATCAAGGCATAGTTGGGGCGGGGAGGGGTTGCAGTTCGGTGGGCTCGGGATCTCATTGCTGCTTTTTGCAGATGATGTGGTCCTGATGGCATCATCGATCTGTGACCTTCAGCACTCACTGAATCGGTTTGCAGCCGAGTATGAAGCGGCTGGGATGAGGATCAGCACCTCTATATGTGAGGCCATGGTTCTCAGCAGGAAACCGATGGAGTGCTTTCTTCAGGTAGGGAGTGAGTCCTTACCCCAAGTGAAGGAGTTTAAGTACCTTGGGGTCTTGTTCGTGAGTGAGGGGACCATGGAGCGCGAGATTGGTCGGAGAATCGGAGCAGCTGGTGTGGTATTACATTCTGTTTATCGCACCGTTGTGACGAAAAGGGAGCTGAGCCAGAAGGCAAAGCTCTCGATCGGCAATTTTTGTTCCTACCCACACCTATGGTCATGAAGGCTGGGTCAAGAACGAGGTCAAGGGTACAAGCGGCCGAAATGGGTTTCCTCAGGAGGGTGGCTGGCGTCTCCCTTAGAGATAGGGTGAGAAGCTCAGTCATCCGAGAGTGGCTCAGAGTAGAGCCGCTGCTCCTTCGCGTCGAAAGGAGCCAGTTGAGGTGGTTCGGGCGGAGGCCTCTGGGAAAACCCAGAACTAGGTGGAGAGATTATATCTCCAACCTGGCCTGGGGACGCCTCGGGATCCCCCAGTCGGAGCTGGTTGATGTGGCTCAGGAAAGGGAAGTTTGGGGTTCCCTGCTGGAGCTGCTGCCCCCGCGACCCGATACCGGATAAGCGGATGAAGATGGATGGATGGATTTCTAAAGAATGCTTTCAGCACCTTGTTGAATCAATGCCACGTAGAATTAAGGCAGTTCTGAAGGCGAAAGTGGGTCAAACACAGGATTAGTATGGTGTTCCTAATAATCCTATAGGTGATTGTATGATATTGTAGTATTTGTTGATTGAATGAATTCTATTAGCAAGTGGCCAAGAACTACAGGAACTTGGAGTAATTATCCGCACCCTGTTTACCAGCTCCTCAGCTGTCTACCCAATATAAACTGTTCAGCCACACATCCACCAGACTTCCATCAGACACAATACGCTTCTTTCACCTTTTACTCTGATTTTGACAAACTACATTTCATTTGATTTCTTTGTTGTTGCTATATATATTGCTATATCCTGCTTTCTGTTTATATTTTGTTGTAGCTTTTGAATGTTATTATTATTGTTTGTGGTCCCAATAATGTACATGTGATCATTTTCAGTCATAAAAAGTTTTTTTGTATGATGCAGGGAACTAATTAATCAAACTTGATTGATTATAATCATACAGTCACCAACCTGTTCAGTCAAATCCCTCCTGATCTGAGCGCCATGTTCTTTCTGCTCCCTATACCTTTGATATTGTTTTAATTAATATTTTATCCAAATTCTGATCACTGATTTCTGAGGCAAAGCTCTCGATCTACCGGGCAATTTTCGTTTCTACCCTCACCTATGGTCATGAAGGCTGGGTCATGACCGAAAGAACGAGATCAAGAGTACAAGCGGCCAAAATGGGTTTCCTCAGGAGGGTGGCTGGCGTCTCCCTTAGAGATCGGGTGAGAAGCTCAGTCATCCGAGAGGGGCTCGGAGTAGAGCCGCTGCTCCTTCGTGTTGAAAGGAGCCAGTTGAGGTGGTTCGGGCATCTGGTGAGGATGCCTCCTGGGCGCCTCCCTAGGGAGGTGTTCCAGGCACGTCCAGCTGGGAGGAGGCCTTGGGGAAGACCCAGGACTAGGTGGAAAGATTATATCTCCAACCTGGCCTGGGAACGCCTCAGGATCCCCCAGTCGGAGCTGGTTGATGTGGCTCGGGAAAGGGAAGTTTGAGGTCCCCTACTGGAGCTGCTCCCCCCGCAACCCGATACCGGATAAGCGGATGAAGATGGATGGACGGATGGATGATTTCTTTCTGTTTTAATGACATTTGTGTATTTAAAGTTTTGATTGTGTTCTTTAATGATTACAGGTGCTGTTTAATTGATTGTTTCAAAAAATAATAGTTTGTAGTAGTTCTTTGTAGCAGTTCATGGTATAGCAGGGCACTGTGCGGTATTACAAGATACAGCAGGACGTAGCAGGGCACAGCAGAGCGTAGCAGGATGAGCACGGCATCGCAGGACGTGTAGCGGGACCATGGCGACAGCTGCTACCATGATTTTGGAGCCTCCCTGATCCAAGGAAACATGCTGGGCGAAAAAGAACATAAGGACTCCGGGGAATGACTCCCCAGAGCTAGGTTAGTAATAAGCATTTCTGGGACATGGATGCACACAAATGGAAAAATGGAAAGATAGAGGAGAGAGGAGCCCAGTGTGTCAGAAAAAGTGGCACATGGGGAAATATGACTTGACCCCGCCAGGGAGATGGGGAGCAGATACGCGCTATGGCTGGAAAGGTCCGTGACGTCATGCGTGACGCCACTGGCCAAGGTTGACGCTGGCGGGGACCGAGAAGTGCCAGAGGCCCGGTGGTTGCAGCCTCAAGGGTAGCAACGGAGGCTAGGAAGAGCCGGTACAATGCAGTACAGGTGTCATTCAGCTCTTTACAGAAAATAGTGTCACCGTTACCATTAATTTAGGTAAACTGATCTCCTAAGCTTTGTTTTTTTAATCAAATAATAACCAGTCTGTCACTTTGAAGGTCTCTGTTTGATCATCGCCAGCTTGGGTAAGTTCATAACATGCTTTAAACATAATTAATAGCACTAGCAGATAAATGAAGGTGGACAGTTATGTAAACAGGGCAACTCATTTTTCAGCCTCCTGCAAAATCTTCTGGTTCTTGGTAACCAAAATTCAAAACTTTATGTTGTATCCTGTCATGTGGTGGTGGTTGTTAGAGTTAATGTCATTCATATTAACTAGAGATGGGAAGTAACAAAGTACAAATATTTTGTTACTGTAGACTACTTAAGTAGATTTTTAAATTTTTACTTTATTATTTATTAATAGATTTTAACACAAATATCGGTACTTTCTACTGCTTACATTTTACAAAATTGGTTCGTTATTTTAGTTTTGTACAAGAGGTCGTCATGTCGGAAAATAGCGTGGACACGCGTCTCACACCGCGAGACTAGGGTGCACATTGCAGCCGAGAAGTTGTGTCCGTTTGTGTTTTAACAGACACACCTGGGGCCAAGTTGGACACCAGAATCAGCTTTAAATACACCTCACCAGTAATGGGAATGACGGCGTTCCAAACGGTAACGAGTGATCTAATTGATTACTCTTCCTACAGGGGTTGGACAATGAAACTGAAACACCTGGTTTTAGACCACAATAATTTATTAGTATGGTGTAGGGCCTCCTTTTGCGGCCAATACAACGTCAATTTGTCTTGGGAATGACATATACAAGTCCTGCACAGTGGTCAGAGGGATTTTAAGCCATTCTTCTTGCAGGATAGTGGCCAAGTCACAACGTGATGCTGATGGAGGAAAATGTTTCCTGACTCGCTCCTCCAAAACACCCCAAAGTGGCTCAATAATATTTAGATCTGGTGACTGTGCAGGCCATGGGAGATGTTCAACTTCACTTTCATGTTCATCAAACCAATCTTTCACCAGTCTTGCTGTGTGTATTGGTGCATTGTCATCCTGATCCACGGCACCTCCTTCAGGATACAATGTTTGAACCATTGGATGCACATGGTCCTCCAGAATGGTTCGGTAGTCCTTGGCAGTGATGCGCCCATCTAGCACAAGTATGGGGCCAAGGGAATGCCATGATATGGCATATTTATGTTTTTTGGATACAATCCGGGTTAGCACCCGAACATCCCTTTCAGACAGCTTCCTCTTGCGTCCACAGTTAATCCTGTTGGATGTGGTTCGTCCTTCTTGGTGGTATGCTGACATTACCCTGGATACCGTGGCTCTTGATACATCACAAAGACTTGCTGTCTTGGTCACAGATGCGCCAGCAAGACGTGCACCAACAATTTGTCCTCTTTTGATCTCTGGTATGTCACCCATAATGTTGTGTGCATTGCAATATTTTGAGCAAAACTGTGCTCTTACCCTGCTAATTGGACCTTCACAGTCTGCTCTTATTGGTTCAATGTGCAATTAATGAAGATTGGCCACCAGGCTGGTCCAATTTAGCCATGAAACCTCCCACACTAAAATGAAAGGCGTTTCAGTTTCATTGTCCAACCCTGTATCTTAATGTGGCTTGCTCAAGAATGATGAGACCGAACACAAGTAAAATTGTTCTTATTTTTGTGGGTTGTTTTATTCCCGACTGAGCTTAATAAAAAAACAGAGTTAATACAGTTTTTTTTTTTTTTTGAGGAATTAGAACAATTTATAACCAAACACAATGTTAATTATTTCCTGATCTGACAAAACTATCAGCTTTTACAGTTTCCCTTAGCACTTGGCAAACACTTAGCTACTCTAGACAACAGT
Organism: Percina caprodes; assembly: GCA_013375575.1. Lineage (NCBI taxonomy): Eukaryota > Metazoa > Chordata > Actinopteri > Perciformes > Percidae > Percina > Percina caprodes. The sequence goes on from JABXJD010000189.1 coordinate 47,226, forward strand.
AGTGGCACCTCCTTTCACTCCAGTGTGCAACTTGTGGTCCAAGACACACACACACCAGGATTTCCGTACAAGGAGTCTGCTCATCACCTGCTCATCAGATAAACACTCACACACATTCACACTCCGATGCGCAGCACATGAACAGAAATCCACACCATGGCAGTCAGTCACCTACTGGTACTGCCAATTCCTTGTTTCTGGTGCCTCTGCAAAATTAGGCGCTTAAGTGGGATTTGCCTTGCCTGCTACTCTTAGCGTAACCAGAGGCGGACTTACCATTAGGCAAAGGTAGGCAATTGCCTTAGGCCCCAAGCTACCAAGGGCCCCGTAAAATGCCTCATAAACTTATGGTTACAATTTGTTGTCTTACTTTTCACCAATTAATTATATCTCTAAACATTGATACGCTAAAGTGCTATCCAATTTTTTAATTCATGATGAGAAACTCCCCCCAGTCCCCACTACATTGGACTATTCCATTATCCTACTGCACATCTGTGTGTGTTTGTAAACAAACGGCTCAGCATGCTGTAAGCTGCAGGCTTCAGACGGTTAAAAAATGAAGCAAAGATACCGAAGTGGTTCTGAAAAAGGAAGAAGCGTGAAGAAAGCAGAACGTTTTTAGCAAAGGTAACAACCTTTTCACGACGGCTACTGACAACACTAACATTAACAATACTAAAGAGCAGCAAGAAGCGGTGCTTGCGCTAGCAATGCTAACACTGAGGAGCTACCCACCGACAGCGTCAGCCCAGGTTGCGCTAGCAAAAGATGAACTGCGCCTCGCCTGTAAAGTGGACGAGAGCAGGCGGCAGCAGCGGGGGGGACAAAAAGCTGCGGTAAAGTCAGACAGTTTCCATCCGATTTCAGCCGCCTTCAGGCTGGACAGGAAGTGACAAAAACACTGTGGTGTGATTCCGATTTAATAAAATGTTATCAGAACCCCATATCAGCTGGTACACACTCTCTAGTTGTTTTAATTATGACAGAGTAGCTCTCTGAATGTTCTACATGCAATCTGTTGCTGATTTTAATGAACAGACTGTAGATGATCCGTGATCTGAACGGATTTAGTCTCTCTGACTTCTAAACGTCACTATCAGCCACACAACGTGTGTTCTGTACAGAATAAGCCTTTAAATCAGACAAATAGCAATTAAAATCCCTTTGATTCAAAATCATTAAAAAGTTTATACAAGAAGTCATCATGCTGAGTCGATTGTGAACCAATCAGCTGTTAAATCAGCTGAGAGTCGGTGAAAAGCAACTGCGCTGCCTGCGTCTCAGAACTGCGGCCGCCTTGCTCTCGTGAGATTATTGTTGCTTATGTGTGCATGACGTCAGAGCAAGTCAGGATCAAGTCAGACACAAATCTAACCGGCATGCAACGGGCGCCGATCGCCGGTGATCGATTCTGCGCAGACCTGGCTCATCTCGAACGAGCCTTATGCTAACACTGATGAAGAGTAGTGTCAGCCCAGGTTGCTCTAGCAATGCGGGGGATACATACAAGACAACCTTACAGGATCCTTCGAATGGAGATGGTTACGGAACTGCTGCTTTCACTGTCCATGATGATAACTATGGCAATGACGAAGATGGTGACACACATAATACACAGCAACTAGACCCCATGAGTAGCAGTCACCCTAATCAATGTGTTATGATTGAAGATGATCCAGCACTCTGGCCAAAACAGCTGTCAGACAGAGAGCACATCTTTCTCAGATAAATAAGGACTGAAAAGGGGGAGAATAAGGGTTGTGGAGGGCCCTATGCCTGTGTTTGCCTTAGGCCTCAAAATGATTAAATCCGCCTCTGAGCATAACACTGCCCCCTTGAGGAAAAAGAACACCACTATGGTACTAATCCCCCCCAAAAAACTTTTGTAACCTTTGTTCACCTGGCTACATTAATAACACCGTTACCGTTACTGCTGGAAAAATGTGGCAAGTTACTATAATTGAAGCAGTTTATTTCATCAGACCAACTAGATCTCTAAGCCGAGAGGCAAAGACTTTTTTCTTCCTTGGTTAGTGGGCCGTGCACGAGACAAGCGCATAAATGCTGACGATTGGCTGAGGTTGAGTAAAATTTCATGGTAAGCCAATCAGAGGTAGAGTGGGGCGGGTGTTCGAAAGCATGCATAGTCGGGCACAACGAACAACACAAGTGAGTCAGTCAATGAGAGACATGTATGGCTTTATTAAATCGGGGGGAGGGGCGGTTTAACTTTTCCTGCTAAAGATTTCCACTGTGGTCAGAAAACATAGGCCTTATCTGAGAGAGGTGTTTGAGACAGTAGCCATCAGGAATGACTCCTGGCCAATGTGCTGGGGAACTTCTTCATTAATGTCTGTTTAGTAATTCCTATTTTATCCTTTATTTTCTTTCCGAAAGGCATATTGGAGCAGACACGCATACATGTAGACTGCTTTAAATGTTAAGGGAAGATTAAAAAGAGAAACTCGATCAGGAACTGAAATCATATCTTGGTACTTGATATAATATTAAAATGGCTGGTGGATTTAAGACAAAAATAATAACTTATTGAATTAATCAAACATGTCTGTCATTGGCTTGATCTTTCCATTGTTAGTTTCCTATTGTGGCCTGGGACACACATTCATATGGTTTAATAAAAGACTTATTATTATTAATAATAATAATAATAATAATAATAGTAATAATAATAATAATGTATACTTTATTAATCCCACAAGAGTAAATTACAATGTTTTCACTCTGTTGTTATTACACACATTACACACAGGCCTGAATTACACACACATGCTCAGTACCTATACAAGCACTAATGGAGAGATGTCAGAGTGGGGAGGGGGGCTGAAAGGCACCCCGAGCAGTTGGGGTTTGGTGCCTTGGACCTTAACTTATCATTGCACTTACAATAACGAGCGTAGCTGTCCTCATCTCTGGTTTATCCAGCATCCACCGTGTGTGTTTGTGTGTGTGCGTGTTAGTGAAGTACCTGCCCCCCCTTTTGCTTGGTTAAAATTGCTTGGTTGAATTTGTGTGAATTGGCACGATCGCAGCATCCTGGAGGGACTGCCTCTTATTGACTTTGTTACATCTTATTTTGCAGATTGAAAATGTATTCTGTATAGAATCTCAGCAGGGATATGAATTTATGATCAAACAGGGTTAAAGAACAGTTAACACAATATGACTCTCTGATCTGATTCCTTCAGGATATCCTGGCCTCACTGCAGTGCCACCAAACTTCTGTAATGGAAAGAGCAATGGGCAATACACCAACCCTGCTGACCCACATTGTTTTTACAATTGTTGGGAAGGAAGAACCTACATCCAAAACTGCCAAAATGATCTGGTCTTTAACCAGCAATGCAGCTGCTGTAACTACTGTATCCCTAGAGTAAGAAATAAGATATTTATGTCCGAACCTGACACAGTTAATTAGTTAAATTAGTATCCCAGTTAATCTAATTTTTTACTGAAACTAATGACACATGTACCTTTGTACAATTCGTTTTACAAGTGTACACGTCACGGAGGAACCATTGCATGAAAGCCCTAACAAAACTAATCTCACTGATGCTAAATAAGTGTAAATATCTAACGTTAGCAAAAGAACATATGACTTAGGAATTAATTCACTTCATCCATCCACACAACACTCACTATACGTTCAAATTAGGCCATGCCCCTTCAGGAGGCAAAAAGTGAGGACTGTTTCATACCACTGGCGGTGCTTGAAATGCTCTAGCTTTAGTATTTGTGCTATATAGTCCACTATTAAATACCCACAACGCACAGCTAATTTGTGTGTAGAGGATGTAGCTTACATTTTACTCCCGAATACCACAATGCAACATGGCCGTGTTTTCCCAGGAGAGAAGTAGAAGGACCCGTAAAAACTGAAAAGAAAAATGGAACAGACTTTGGTTTTTTTGTAAACAGTGGAAAAGTAACATGCAACATAATATACAGGTACATATATATATCATATAATTTAACCACAACTGCAACTGCTGTGACTATCCCACAAAGAACTCTCTAACACCTATTGATACACCCAATTCACAGAATCTCACTAAATTGTATGGGTGTGTTCTTATTTGTTTATATTTAACCATTGCATGATTGGACTTGTCTTACATTATGACACAGATGTTGCACATTTCATACATGTATATGCTGTGTGTCTAAATGTAAATATATACTAGAAAAATTAATTAGTTGATAAAAATGAAATGATGAATAAATAAAACACTAAGTTTCCAGTACATGTTGGCACATTATTTTGGTGTTATTTTGTTCTATGTTGGTTATGTTTGTATATCAGGTGGGGAAAAAGCTGCAATAAAGTGATTCAAACAAACAGAGATGGCAAAAGTACTCCCTTTCCGTACTTAAGTAGATACTAAAAGAATACAAATAGAAGTACTGATTTAACTTCTTTACTCAAATAAAAGTAACAAAGTACAGGCTTGGAAATGGTACTCAAAGTATAAAAGTAAAAGTAGCCGTGTGAATGACAACTATTTTTTATGCAAAGCTACCTGGACCACACACGTTACTAGAGTGCAAGCTGAGAAACTTTAGTGGACATGGAAAACAGGCTCTTTAAATGCCATTACCTACATTTTAAATTGCTGTCTGCCAATAGGCCTAAAACATCCCATATATGATTATTTGGACAGAGTTCCAACTCCAGGTTAATAAGAGACGGACTGAGAAGCAAGATATGCATTCAGTTGTGATTCTGTGAGAATTCACAGATCCAGTTTCTCTTTTTTAATCTTCCCGTTTACATTAAAAGGAATATATGTGTGTGTACTCAAATAAAATTAAGGATAAATTATGAATTACTAAACAGACATTAATGAAGAAGTTCCTCAGCACATTGGCCAGGAGTCATTCCTGATGCCTACTGTCTCAAACATCTCTCTCAGATAAGGCCGAGGGTGATCGGGAATGTCTTGCTGCTTGTCTGCTAAATCTCTGAGATCTCTGTTTTCTTCATTTTCAGTCATGTCGCCGTCCATACTACTATGTGCTAACGTGAAATGAATGCTGGCGAATCTGTTGAGTCGTATTTGTGGTGCGTCAAGTGTAACGTGCAGTATAGTCCCATCCAATTAGACTGAATTCGGTATTGATGAGGCTAAAAATTCTGGTTTCCAACTTGGCCCCAGGTGTGTCTGTTAAAACACAGACGGAGACAACTTCTCTCTGTTGATGCAACGTGTAACCTAGGTAACAGGTGAAGAACACAAACAGAATCCCTAGCTAACTTACTTTAAATGTTCAAGAACTATAGACCAATACAACAACAGGCTTAAATGAACTGACAACATCAGTTATACAACTTAGTTCTCAAGGACCCACACACACAATCTCAACTGATTATCCTCTGGACAGCTAGTCTCCGCGCTATTCTCCGACATGACGCCAATTTTGTAAAATGTAAGCAGTAGAAAGTACCGATATTTGTGTTCAAATGTAAGGAGTAAAAGTAAAAAGTTGGCACAAAAATAAATAGTAAAGTAAAATTATCTGAACTATCCACTTAAGTACAGTAACAAAGTCTTTGTACTTCATTACTTACCATCTCTGCAAACAAAGTTATAAATTTGAAGACACAGGAGCAAAATGTATTTTTCAAACATTTGACGTCAGAGCCACCTACTGCATTATAATATGAACTACTCTGCAATGGAAAAAAATGAATGTTCACCTGTCGTGAGACTGTGTTTACTGTTGAGTAAGGGTTTGATGTCCATTTATCTTTGCACTTGTAACACCCTTAGACACCACACTGGTGGACTCAAATGCACGACTCAAAAAACAGGGAAAAGTTTAACAAAAAGTTTACTTTGCAACAGTTTAAACAAAGAAAAGCGCTCACATGGAGGATAGAAATTTTTACAAAATCAAAGAACAAAACCTGGTTTTTGAAGAGCTGGCATAGAACTCTTGACAACACTATCACATAGACAGAACAAGACAAAGTGGCACAAGACAGGGAGACAAGGACTATTTATACAAGAGGTGGGGGGGAAACGGGGCCGGGTAGACAATCACAGTGGCAGGAGTTCCCCAACCCTGCTGACCTGTATTTTTAACAACAGAGCAGTATGTAGCAGTATGCCGGTTGGGCATCTTAATGCTTATTAAGATATTTATGTCCGAGCCCGACACAGTTAAAATCTCATATCTTAATTCTCATACTAATGACAAATATGTACATTTATTTGTGTGGAAAGCTTTTATTAAGCAACTGGAGGAAGGCATTCGGAAATGTCAACAGATGAGCCTACAATGCACAACAGAGGCCCAATCATATCGTGCTGATGTGACCGAGCCTGACCTAAACCCGTACATCATGTCTAAATATCTGTCCAAACCCAGCCCGGCCCATCGGGTACTGAGGGGTCCTGTTGGGCTCTGGTCGGGTATCCATCCTCCAACCATCCCACAAAAAGCATTACGCCTCCAACTGGTATGCGATGGAAAGAAAGGGAACGTCCCCTACCCTGGTGAGTTGTGGACAGAAATAACTTCATTGTCTATAAGGTGGCAATACATATTAATTTTAACACAAAGGAAACATTGTCAAGCTGTAATATATTTTCTTTGGATTTTTCACTTTTGAGTTATACGTTGAACATACGCTTCACACAGTTCACAGAATCTCACTATATTGTATGGGTGTGTTCTTATTTGTTTATATTTAACCATTAATTTTATATATCAGGTGTGGAAAAGGCTGCAATAAAGTGAGTCAAACAAAGTTATGAATCTGAAGACACAGGAGGAAAATGTATTTGTCAAACATTTTTTGACTTCAGAGCCACCTACTGTATTATAAGATGAACTACTCTGCAAGGTAAAAAGTTAATGTGATGGCAGTAGCTCAGTCTGTAGGGGTTGGGTTGGGAACCGGAGGGTTGCTGGTTTCAGTCCCCACACTGCCAAGGTGCTCTTGAGCAAGGCACCAAACCCCAACTGCTCAGGGTGCCTTTCCATGGACAGCCCCCACCCCACACTCTGACATGTCTCCATTTAGTGCATGTATAGCTACTGAGTATGTGTAATGTAACACACGTGTAATTCAACAGAGTGTAAATTGTAATTTCCTTGTGGGACTAAAAAGGATACATTATAATTATTATATTATTATTATTATTCATGGTAAAACAGGTTTTTCGATACTACTTTCAGTTTCTACTTTCTGGAAGTGGTTTCTGTGCTGGGAAGGCTAGCTGCATCTACATTCATGTAGACATATTGTAATATATGTGACATATTGTGTTATTATATTGGTCTACTTTCTACTGTCCATTGAGACACACTATAGGCTGTTATATTCCTGTCTGGCATGACATTTGTAATAGGATGATTGACTTTCTAGCAGGACACTGACAAGCATTGTAGCTGTGGTTGGTCTGTCTAAAGTAAAAAGAAGTAGAAAAAGGGCTGGGCATCTGACCTTGATGTCGCTAAACATCTTAGAAAATAGAAAAAGACTAAAAAATAGTTTAAGAATGCTGGAATACTATACTAGCCAGTCTTAGATTACAGTCACTCATAGGTTGTTTTACTTTCGTTAAGATTAATTTTTTACAATCTTTATTATATAGAGACAGTGGATAGAGATGAAAGGGGAAGAGAGTTGGGGGATGACATGCAGCATAGGGCAGCAGGTCGGATTCTAACCCGCGCTGCTACAGGACTCAGCCAACATGGGGCAAACGCGCTTACTGGGTGAGCTAATGGCTTTTACTTTTGTGTGTTTTTCTGTTATTTCACATTGACACTTTTGGGCGGCACTTTTTGACTAACTTGCATGACGCAACAGCTTAATGTGTAGTGTGACTGCTGTCATTTCAAGAACAACATCTGGATTTCATAGCTGATAATTATTCCAAATATGCCTAAATTGGTCTTGATCTCGATCTTCTTGGCCAAGTCTTTCAAAACTGAGAATTTAATCTGGATCAAACGGATTCAGATTTGGATATCCCATGTTTTTCTCTTCAGGATCACCTGATCCATCTTCCTTTTATGATTATTTTTTAAAGGAACATAGGACTGGATCACTGTGATCCAAATAACAAATTCCTGGATCACCAAATCCTGTTTACCAGAGCCTTAAATGTAAGCAACAGTGTAGCCTACTGGCTCAGCCAAGAACAACAGGTAAGCAAAATACCAGTGGCCACAAAGAGTCATTGTGTGTTTTAATTTTAAGAAACAGAAACACTGAAGTGAACAGAAACATTTTACATTCCTTATTTTTTTATAATGTGAAATAACAAAACAAAAACAATACTATCCAATAGTCCATACCTCATTAGATGTGACATGCTTCATATATGCTTCAAATATGAAGAAATGTGTATATCATCTCTAAACTTTTATTTTATTATCATTCACAAAAAAACTTTCTGATATTAACTGGTTGGAAAAATCACAACTGGATCCTCCCTTTTGATGGGATCAGGATAATCCTGTTTTTTTGGACCAAGTAGATCCCAAACTAAGGTTTGAAAAACCCAAAGGGCAGGTTTGATTAAGATCAAATGTAAGATCGGACTACGTGATCTGATCTTGTTCAGAATCCCTCTTTTGCTTTTGAAAAACCCATTTCCAAGATTTGATCCAATCCGTGATCCTAAATCCCACTGGGTTATTTTTGAAAAACCAGGCCCTGGAGTTGAGTTGATCATCTGTGTCCCAGCGTGGGTAACATTATAATGTTTGAATGAAACATTTTAACATAACAGTAATCTGATTATTTATCCATGATTCTACGGTGACCCTAAGGGAACATGAGCAAAAAAAATAAATTCTAATGTTTAGTTTCATGTGCCCACATGAACGTTTGAGCACATGAAACTAAACTTTAGATTTTGTTTTTGTTGCTCATGTCCCCTTAGGTCCTCCGTATAATTCTTACAAAGTGGAATGAACTGTGGTGGAGCAAAATAAGTGGCACTTTAAGGTCACTGGAACCACACCTACCTCTATGTATGCAAATGAAAATATCAGAACATCATCTGTGTATCTTAAAACACCTTCAGCTCACCTATGCTTACATAAAGGTGTGGTTCCAGTGGCCTTAAATAGGTTTGTACCAAGCGGCATACTGCAAAGTCTGACACATCAAGAAGAATGTTGCTTGACAGTACAATCTGTCATCTTTACATGGTTTAGTTCACAAGACCGATACAACAGTGTGTGTGTGTTGTTCTGACTTCCTTCATGCCCATTTAATTGACACTAATTACTGTGGGAATGCTGTTCCACACAAATAGCATACTTTCAGCTATTTATACCGTTCAACTTTTACAATCTTCAGCTCTTTCAGCAGATGATGGGACTTCTACTATTTTTCAACTATTTATACTTTTTCAAATATTAAGCTTTTAAACAATTTTTTTTTAACATTAAAGTCAATGAAAGCAAGCTTCAAATCCTTCAAATCTTCTTCTGCTCCCAAAATTTTCAGCGCCTTCATACTTTCACCTACAGACGTGTTTCAAACTTTAAAACGTTCACGAAATATTCAGCTATCCGGCTTGTGCTTTTCACATTGATATGTTTCACAGTTTTTGTGAAAAAGCAGTTTAAGTATAGTGAACATTTTATGATTTTTCTGCATTTATAATGAGTGTGTATTGCGTGAAGTAGAGTGAGGAGTGATGTCACTAGAGTGGAGAGAGTCAAAAAAATCCTCTTGGTTCTATCGCTACAACTCGCTCCCACGCCAACAATTCTAACTTTTCATGGATAATTTATACATCAAAACGTAGGTATTCTTGTCTAGTTTCAGGCAATGTGATCATTGATGCTATATGAGTTATTTACTTACTTATTATTAGTTATTATTAGCTTAGTTATTTAAGTACTTTTCGCTCAGCGAGCTTTCAAAGGACAAGAGTTCAGAATCTTTCTCCATTCACTGCCATGTTAAACATCGTCCACATTTCTGAGCAAAACGCAGAGCGAAGCTCCACATTTTTAAGTTTATCAACATGAATTTTATATCAATACGTTCACAAAGGCCTTCTGGTTCCCACGAGTAAGTTATTTGACTGAAATAACTTTTCATTTTGCCCGTCTGACCATTTGTTTGAGAGCTGGTCTAGTGTCTCAGGAGCTGCGGTTTCCCACAGTTGACACAGCAGCTGCATCGTTAACTGATTACAGATCAAAGAGATGACATCACAGAGATGAAAGGCTTCCTAGCTGTGTTTACAAACATGGCCACTGATCATATGTAGCCATGACAACCATTTCCCAGACACTGCAATACTCTGTATGTCTGTCTGTCTCATTATATATTATAATGTATAGCACACTAAAGAGATGCTTCAGTGGTGGTGTAGTGGTTATGAAACAAACCCTTCATGTGGGAGACCGGGGTTTGATTCCCACAGTGAAACTTCTCCCTGACCTTTACTACTTGTTTAACTATTCATACTACTTAAGCTTCTTCTTACTGATTTATCCAGTTTAGCTTTAGCATTTGCAATTTTTTCACATCATTTTTTACATTAGTGGTGTAATTCAACTTAATTATAACCATTCCTACTTTTTCAACTATTCTCACTACTTTTACTAATTTAAGCTATTCAACCAGGTTAGCTTTAACAATTCAGCTATTCAGCATTTTTCAACTATTCTCACTACTTCAACATCTTCTTACTGATTTAAGCTATTTATCCAGGTTAGCTTTAGCATTTCAATACATTTTTTGAATTTTCCCACCTTTTTTACATTAGTGGTGTTATTCAACTTAATTAAAACCATTCCTACTTTTTCAACTATTTTTACTACTTAAGCTTCTTCTTACTGATTTAAACTAATCAACCAGGTTAGCTTTAGCATTTCAGCTATTCAGCATTTTTCAACTATTCTCACTACTTCAACATCTTCTTGATTTAAGCTATTTATCCAGGTTATCTTTAGCATTTCAATAATTTCTTTAGAATTGTTCCACAATTTATTACATTATTGTTGTTATTCAACTTAATTAAAACCATTCCTACATTTCAACTATTTTTGCTACTTAAGCTTCTTCTTACTGATTTAAGCTATTCAACCAGGTTATATTTAGTAATTCAGCTATTCAGAATTTTTCAACTATTCTCACTACTTCAACATCTTTATACTGATTTAAGCTATTTATCTAGTTTAGCTTTAGCATTTAATTTTTTTTTAAATGTTTCCACCTTTTTTTACATTAGTGGTGTTATTCAACTTAATTACAACCATTCTTACTTTTTCAACTATTTTTACAACTTTTACTGATTTAAGCTGTTCAACCAGGTTAGCTTTAGCAATTTAGCTATTCAGCATTCCCACGCATTTTCTGCAGGAAATGCATTTTCTAGTTTTAATTGACAAGTCGGGGAACAACACATGGCATCTTAACTTAAAGCTGGAATGCCACTAATTACACCCCAGCAAAGATATGTTCTACATCATACCTAGTGAGCAGAAGAAATTAGAGACTGTTGGTCTTTTATTTAAGGGGGCTACTAGAGGAGCTTTGGGTTCTTTAATACAAATAGACTTGACCCTCCCTTTGCCAGTAATACATTTTTCTATGACCGTCCAAAATGATTGGGAAAAAAAGGCGTGACCCTCCCCAACAATTTATTGATGCCTTCTGTTCTGGTTTACACTTGGCAAAGATGTACAGTACCTGTACCTCTGCTTTTTCATCTTCCACATCACATTCCACTGTTATGGGGGGGGGGGGTATTCCTGCAGATTTACTCACTAACATAGTTGTAGAAACACAATAAGCATGGAAGCTAAATGTCCACTTTCTGCATTACTTCAAATACTAAGTTACTCCTCTAGTAAACTACTATTCACGTGAAATCACACAATAAAACACTGAGGCCATTTAACAAGCACACTGGCTAATGACAAATTCAACATGTAAACTGGTTGCTATGGACTCGTCACTAGGCTTCCTCAGTCATTGTATATTTTAGCACAGGTAAAGCAGCAGAAGTCTTAGTTACAACACAATGGAACTAGCAAAGCAGTTTGGTGTTTATATGTGGGGGCGGGATTTATTCAGTTTGGGAAATCCCACGGTCTCTCTACAACTACAGCTCAAATCTCTGGCTGGATGACTTAACAGGGAGGGACCCATCTGCTAGGGATGGGGGGCCGAGACTGAGAGAGCTACATGGAAAAAAAAGTTGGATGACCCTCCCCTCAAGAATGCATAAAAAGACATGACCTGCCCCTATTTTCTTTCAGTGGTTCATTCCAGAAATACCAAATGTATATAACTTTATAGCATGTAGTACAAAAAATATAGTCAGAAACTTTAGATTTTAGATTTTTTGTATACAATATTCCGGGAACCATCACCTTATCGTGGTGGAGAGGTTTGTGTGTCCCTATGAACCTGGGGGCTGTGTTGTCTGGAGCTGTGTGCTCCTGGTAGGGTCTCCCATGGCAAACTGGTCTCAGGTGAGGGGCCAGACAAAGAATGGTTCAAAAACCCTATGAAGGAGTGAGGCAGAAAGGGAGTAACCCGGCCCGGAGGAAGCCCGGGGCCCCCGTCTGGAGCCTGGCCCAGACAGAAGGCTTGTAAGAAAGCCCCTGGTGGCCGGGTTTGCCAGAAGAAGCTACGTGGCACCCTTCTCTCCATCCCATGGGCCCACCACCTGTGGGCAGAACCGCTAGGGTCGGGTGCACTGCCACATGGGTGGTGGTGAAGGTCAGAGACCTCGACGGACCAAACCTGGGCGGCAGAGGCTGGCTCTGGGATTGTGGAACGTCGTTGGACTCTGTCCTACTCTGGAGTTGCCCAAGGTGTGAGGCGCCGGGTGGGTGTGGGGTTACTTACAAGCCCCCGGCTGAGCGCCGCTGCGTTGGAGTTTACCCCGGTAGACGAGAGTATTCGGCCGTCTTGGAGACCTTGAATGGAGTCCTGTATGGGGCTCCAGTAGGGGACCCCATAGTTCTGCGGAGGGACTTCAACGCACACGTGGGCAATGATGGAGATACTTCGAGAGGCGTGATTGGGAGGAACGGCCTCCCTGATCTGAACCAGAGTGGTTGTGTTGTTGGACTTCTGTGCTAGTCATGGATTGTCCATAACAAACACCATGTTCAACATAGGGATGCTCATAAGCATACGTGGTATCAGAGCACCCAAGGTCAAAGATCAATGATCGATTTTATAATCGTTTCATCTAATCTGAGTCCGTATGTTTTGGACACTTGGGTGAAGAGCGGGGCGGAGCTGTCAACTGATCACCATCTGGTGGTGAGTTGGTTCAGGGGATGGGGGAGGACTCTGGACAGACCTGGTAAGCCCAAACGGGTAGTGAGGATAGATTGGGAACGTCTGGAGGAGGCCCCTCTCCGACGGACTTTCAACTCACACCTTCGGCGGAGCTTTTCGTGCATCCCTTAGGAGGCTGGGGGCATTGAACCTGAGTGGACAATGTTCAAAGTTTCCATTGCTGAAGCTGCGGTGGGGAGCTGTGGTCTTAGGGTTAGGGAAGCCGTACGATTGAAGAAGGAGTCTTTCCGTAATATGTTATCCCAGAGGTAACAACGAGCCCAAAGGGCTGCAGCCTCTGAGAGGCAAAGCAGCAGGCGTGGGAGAAGTTTGGAGAAGACATGGAGAAGGACTTTCGGTCGGCACCAATTTGCTTCTGGAAAGGGGGAATCAACCAAGCTGTGTACAGTAAGGATGGGACGTTGTTGACCTCCACTGAGGTAATAGAGCAGTGGTAGATGCACTTTGAGGAACTCCTAAATCTAGGTAACACGTCATTTGTAGTAGAGGCAGAGCTGGTGGATGATGGGGCATTGTTGTCAATTTCCCTGGTGGAAGTCGCTAAGGTAGTTAAACAACTCCACAGTGGCAAAGCCCCAGGGATTGAGGAGATCCATCCAGAAATACTGAAAGCTCTGGGTGTGGAGGGGCTGTCTTGGTTGACACGCCTCACTACATCTGAGGAGTGGCAGACCGGGTTGGTGGTTCCCCACTTCAAAAAGGGGGACCAGAGGGTGTAATTACAAGGGTATCACACTTCTAAGCCTTCCTGGTAAAGTCTACTCCAAGGTGCTGGAAAGGAGGGTTTGGCCGATAGTCGAACTTTGGATTGAAGAAGAACTATGCGGATTCCGTCCTGGATGTGGAACAACAAACCAGATCTTCACTCTCGCAAGGATCCTGGAGGGAACCTGGGAGTATGCCCAACCAGTCTTCATGTGTTTTGTGGATCTGGAGAAGGCTTATGAATGGTTCCCGGGAGACACTGTGGGAGGTGCGGCGGGAGTATGGGGTGGGGCTTCCCTTGGCAATCCAATCTCTGTATGACCAAAGCGAGAGCTGTGTCCGGTTCTTGGCAGTAAGTTGGACTCGTTCCAGGTAAGGCTTGGCTTCCACCAGGGCTGCTTTTTGTCACCAATCCTGTTTGTATTATTTATGGACAGGATATCTAGGCATAGTCGGGGTGGGGAAGGGTTGCAGTTTGGTGGGCTCAGGATCTCATCGCTGCTTTTTGCAGATGATGTGGTCCTCACTACATCGGTTTGCAGCCGAGTCTGAAGCAGCTGAGAGGAGGATCAGCACCTCTAAATCTAAGGCGATGGTTCTCAGCAGGAAACCAATGGAGTGCCTTCTTCAGGTAGGAAAGGAGTTGTTAACCCAAGTGAAGGAGTTTAAATACTTTGGGGTCTTGATCGTGAGTGAAGGGACAACGGAGCAGGAGATTGGTCGGAGAATCGGAGCAGAGGGTGCGGGATTACATTCTATTTATCATACCGTTGTGATCTACCGGTCAGTGTTCGTTCCTACCCTCACCTATGGTCATGAAGGCTGGGTCACTACAGAAAGAATGAGATCAGGGGTACAAGCTGCCGAAATGGGTTTCCTCAGGAAGGTGGCTGGTGTCTCCCTTAGAGATAGGGTGAGAAGCTCAGTCATCAGAGAGGAGATTAGAGTAGAGCTGCTGCTCCTTTGCGTTGTTAAGGTGGTTCTGGTAAGGATTTACCCAGGTATGTCTGAAGACCCAGTTCACCTTGCCTCATGTCACCGCTAGGAGGAGAAGAAGAAAAGGAGGAGGAAGGGAAGAAGACACCGGATTCACCGTCTTCACTGTGGTATTGAAATGTGATCTGACAATCTGGAAACACAAAAGAAAGGATGAGACGGAGAGAGACAATCATTACCAGTTCTTTGGTCTCTTTGGTTATGTTGTGAGTCTCTTTGTGGCCGTTTTGAGTCTTGTGTATCACTTTGAGACTCTTTGTGATTGTTTAGTGTCTTTATAATCTGGCTCTTAATCTGAAGGAACATTACAGCACAACCCTGATCAAGGGCGGACTAGGACGAAAATCTGTCTGTGTGACCCTTAGACTACTTAGACTGTATATATGTATATTGATTTTAATAATTTTTGATTTAGATAAAAATGATTTAATTAATTCAACATATATACAGTCTATGTTGTGACCCAAGCAGGTAATCTGGATTTAGTAATCTTGAAAACTGTGTATCTGGATCAGGGTGATCCAGTCCAATATTGCTTTGAAAAAACGCCATAAAAGTAAGACGGAACACACCAAAAAAACAGGATAATCCTGATCCCATCAGATGGGTGGCTCTAGTTCTGATTGTTCGACAGAGATGGGAAGTAACGAAGTACAAATACTTCGTTACTGTACTCAAGTAGATTTTTCAGATATTTTTACTTTACTTTACTATTTATTTTTGTGGCGACTTTTTACTTCTACTCCTTACATTTTAACACAAATATCGGTACTTTCTACTCCTTACATTTTACAAAATTAGCTCGTTACTCGTTAGTTTTGTACAAGACGTTGTCATGTCGAAGAATAGCGCGCACACGCGCCTCACACCGTGAGCGGGTGCGCGCGCCACATTGAGAAAAAAGAAAAGGAGACTAGCTGTCCAGAGGATAATCAGTTGAGATTGTGTGTGTGCCTCTTTGAGAACTGTAAATCGTATAACTGATGTTGTCAGTTCACTTAAGCCTGTTATTGGTCTATAGTTCTTGCACATTTAAAGTAAGTTAGCTAGTGATTTTGGTGTGTTCTTCACCTGTTAGCTAGGTTGCACGTTGATCTTAATGAAGCATCAAAATTTCACAAGTTTTATTCGCATGAGTTTTTTTTATTTTTTTTACCAAACTTCAGATACTGTAATTCAATTGACAAGTGGATGGAAACTTAGCTAGAGAGAAGTTGTCTCTGTCTCTGTTTTAACATACATACCTGGGGCGATGGAAACCAGAATCAGCTTTAATACAGGACTAATCTAGTCCTCAACTTTCACATAATTTTACTGGAGTTATAGTTATTATTGTTTACGTCATCAATACCATATTCAATCTAAATGGATGGGAATATATCTACTGTAGGCTACGTTGCATTTGATGCACGACTAAGACTCAACAGATTCGGCATTTTGCATTAATTCACAGCAAATCATTGCGGCTTGATGGCGCTAACGTTAGCACATAGCCTAGTAGTATGGATGGCGACATGGTTGAAAATGAAGAAAACAGAGATCCGGCAGACAAGCAGCAAGACATCATCCTCAGCCTTACCTGAGGGAGATGTTTGAGACAGAAGGCATCAAGAACTCCTGGCCAGTGTGCTGGGCAACTTTTTCATTAATGTCTGTTTAGTCATTCATATTTTAATCCTTTATTTTCTTTCCAGAAGCCATATCTGAGCCCACACACATACATGTAGATTAATTTAAACGTTAAGGGGAAGATTAAAAATAGAAACTGGATGTGTGAATTCTCACAGAATCACAACTGAATTCATATCTTGCTAATGAGTCAGAATCTTATTAACCTGGAGTCCCAGTCTCTGTCATAATAATCATATATGTTATGTTTTAGGCCTATTGGCAGACATACATTTAAAATGTAGCCAATGGCATATAAAGACCGTGTTCTCCCTGAAGTTCCTCAGCGTGCTCTCTAGTAACATATGTATGCTCCAGGTAGCTTTGCATAAAAAATTGTTGTTATTCTCAAGGTTACTTTTACTTTTATACTTTAAGTCAATTTCCTAGCCTGTACTTTGTTACTTTTACTTGAGTAAAGAAGTTTATTCAGTACTTCCACTTTTACCAGAGTATTTTTTAACACAAGTATCTATACTTCTACTTAAGTACGGAAAGTGAGTACTTTTGCCATCTCTGTTGTTCGAATTGAACTGGCTAAAGATCAAATCGTGCTTCCCCAACTGCAGCAGCAAACAGTGCAGATGGAGATACATCTCCTAAAGGTAGAGATGGAAAGAGCTGGTATCTGTCCTGTAAATGGTTTTTGACTATTGGATAGTATTGTTTTTGTTTTCTTATTTCACATTATAACAAATTATGGAATGTAAAATGTTTCTGTTCATTACAGTGTTTCTGTTTCTAAAAATTAAAACAATGATTATTTGTGGCCACTGGTATTTTGCCTACCTGTTGTTCTTGGCTGAACCAGTGGGCTACACTGTTGGTTCCATTTAAGGCTCTGGTAAACAGAATTTGGTAATCCAGAAATTTGGTATTTGGATCACAGTGATCCCTTCCTATGTTCCTTTAAAAAACAGTCATAAAAGTAAGATGGATCAGGTGATCCTGAAGAGCAAAACATGGGATATCCAAATCCAGATTAATTTGATCCACATTACATTTTTTGGAAGACTGGGCCCTGGATATAAAATCACTTCATACATTTTTTCCTATAAGACACTTTATGTGAAATTATGTGATAATTAACTTAGGTCCACTTGAGTCATGGTCTAAAACATGTTTTGTGAGGTCACACTGGCATTGACCTATGACCACCAAAATATGTTCAATTCGTCCGTGAGTCTAAATGGACGTGAATGGGTGCATTTATTGGCAAAATGCAAGCTATCACTATATTGATATGAATAATTCTCAGTGAGAAACATGCTGTCTTCACTTAGAGACTTTACAGAGTAGCACAGAGGAGAGCTTTGTCATATGTTGCAATGGCAATCACCTGAAGCTCAAGATACAAGATACAATCACCCCAGTTTTAAGATTAGTGTCACCAATTCAGTATCTGACCAAATATGACATATGATTACAATTTCCCCTTCTGTTTCTGAGCTAAGATGCTGGATATAGGACCAGAAACCCATTTTTGTAGAACTTGAATGTGTCACAGTGAAGTTGACCTTTAATCTTCTGGATATAAAATGCCATCACAAGTTTTTTCCACTAAGACACTTGTGCGAAATTATGTCATAATTAACGTAGAAACACCTGAGTCATGGTCAAAAACCTGTTTTGTGAGGTCACAGTGGCATTGACCTATGACAACTAAAATATATGCACTTCATCTATGAGTCTAAGTGGACGTTTGTGCCAAATTTGAAGGGAATCATTCAAGGCGTTCATGAGCTATCACATTCACGAGAATGGGATGGACAGATGGACGGATGGACAGATGGACGGATGGGCGGCTGGACAGATGGATGAATGTGCAGAAAACCCCAAAACATAATGCCTCCAGTCACGCTGTTGCAGGTATAAAAACAAAGTTATGCCGCTGTGTTGTGTGCCGCTGTTTTGATGTTCTTAACCTACATACATTAGCTACATACTTTACTTAATTTATCAATTTCAAGTTTTTGTAAGTGTTCTGACTCAGTCTCTAGTGCACATTAATTGCACATTAATAATGATGACTGCAGGGTTCTCAGTCCCCCGAAAGAAAACAGACAGAAATTTAAACATGGTGCTATCATACTATTTTTGCAAATCCAATTTGAAATCAAAGTAACAAGGTCATGGCATGAGGTGACTGACCTTTTGTACCAAGTTACAATAAGAGTATAATTAGGACATTAATTAGAACAATTGCATCCAACAATGCAACAATTACCTCTCCCTAGATAATTGCCACATGCTGACAGCTCACTGTAATTAACCACTTCTTACAAATGATATTGTTTAAGAAATATTTGTTGATTGAAGGAATTCTATTCTCTTCTTGGCCACTGGCAAGTGGCCAAGAAATACAGGAACTTGGAGTAATTATCCCCACCCTGTTTACCAGCTCCCTCAGCTGTCTACCCAATATAAACTGCTCAGCCACACATCCACCAGACATCCATCAGCCATCCATCAGACACAATACACTTCTTTCACCACTACATTTGTAAGTATCCCTTTTACTCTGATTTTAACAAACTACATTTTATTTGATTTCTTTGTTGTTGCTATGTATATTGTTATATCTTGCTTTCTCTTTTTATTTTGTTGTAGCTTTCTAATGTTATTATTGGTATTGTTTGTGGTTCCAATAATGTACATGTGATCATTTTCATAAAAAGTTTTTTGCATGAAAAGGGAATTATTAATCAAACTTGATTGATTATAATCAAACAGTCACCAACCTGTTCAGTCAAATCCCTCCTGATCTGAGCGCCATGTTCTTTCTGCTCCCTATACCTTTGATATTGTTTTAATTCATGTCTTATCCAAAATCTGATCACTAATTGTTTTCTGTTTTAATGACATTTGTGTATTTAGAGTTTTGATTGTGTTCTTTAATGATTACAGGTGCTGTTTAATCACTGATTGAATCTTTACCCACCATCCTGATAAAGGTAAGTGAAAATATCACTGGTGCTGTAAAATAGTATAATTTCTCAAGCAGGAGCCTGGGTCTGACTATGTGATGGTACAGTTGGGTTTTCGTGCCAATATTATGACTTTACTTTCAAATTGATTTGGGTAAAGCAGATACTTAAACTATGCTGAGTAATAACTATCCTGCTATGAAACATTTCTTTTACAAAACAAATAATCTGCCAAAAGCTTGTGGTATGAAGAACTTAAGTGTTTATCTTGGACAACATTGATTGTTTAAGTTGGCTGCGGACTACATCAGTTACTCCTACCTACGTCTTAAATGCAAAATCACATCAGTTGTGTATGTAACGTGTATGAAAATAAGAGTTCCAATACTAAGTAAACCTACAAACTGTGCTAAGTGCTAAGTGGCACTGATAGACACACCACAGAATATGAAACTGACCTACTTTCTAAGACCATTTTGAACAGGAAAGATGTGCAGTTTTCCAACGTGAAATGCAATTTGTGTGGCAATAGTTTTGATAATAATGTTTATTAATTAAATTAAACAATTCATGTTTATATTTTCATCTGCATGTTAATACAATTCATTATATTTCTGCTTATCTACATAGTGGCAACATGTGCAAACTCACTCTAACTGCAGGTAAGGCACACTTGACAAGTTATTGTAATGCATATTTTCTCACTTACCTCCAGTGGTATCTAGCCATGCAGATAGTTTTGGTTTTGTTTAACAATTTTTTAACCAAATAATAACCAGTCTGTCACTTTTAAGGTCTCTGTTTGATCATCGCCAGCTTGGGTAAGTTCATTACATGCTTTAAACATAATTAATAGCACTAGCAGATAAATGAAGGTGGACAGTTATGTAAACAGGGCAACTCATTTTTCAGCCTCCTGCAAAATCTTCTGGTTCTTGGTAACCAAAATTCAAAACTTCATATCGTATCCTGTCATGCGGTGGTTGTTCTTAGTGTGTATTTAATTTAATCTCATTCATATTAATGTAATCACCTCTACAGTCCCTCCAGGATTTCGCTGCCTTTTTTTTAGATTGTTGTGGCCCAAATGCCTATATGCAATAACAGTTACAATGTTTTTTGTATGTTTGTTGCAATGAAGTTGTGGGAGACAGAGAATGTAAATATAATATATAAAAAATAAACTTGTTTGTAGGCTGTAGGCTGAGTTTTCCTAGGAACCTTACCAAAAAGGCTCTGGATGCTGAAAATGTTGATATAATGTAATATAATGTGTCTCTAAGAAAATAGCTGGTGGATTTAAGACAAAATAATCAAATTTGAACATGTCTGTCAGTGGCTTGTTGATCTTTCCATTGTTAGTTAGTTTCCTATCCTGGGCTGGGACATACATTCATACGGTTTGATAAAGGACTTATTGGACTTAAACTTATCATTGGACTTACAATAACGTGCGTAGCTGTCCTCAATTTAGTTCATCCTGTACTACATCTCATCTCTGGTTTATAAAGTCCAGCATCCACCGTGTGTGTTTGTGTGTGTGTCCCCGCTGCAGAGAGCCGACAGGATTGAAACAGTAGCCGCTTTCAGCGACTTTATAGTGAAAATCATTACAGCGTACATTGATGTTAAAATGTATACAGGTTGGGCAGGACGGTCTGGAATGTTTTGCGCCGTCTTTCACTGTATGTTTTATTGGTAAACAAGTTAAACACGTTTCATCTTCATAGCAGAAACAAGGAAATGAATTTGCACATCATGTACATGTGACATCAACCCGCCTGGTTATTGGCTGTCAGAGTCACATACTGATACAAAGTCTGGCAGGTGGGACTGCTGGGATTGGGTGAAGTCAAGGGAAACTCCGGTTATTATTGGTCAAATTTGCCGAAAAGTTGCGGTGATTGGTAAAAATTGCGTGTTGCATCAAAGTCACAGTGATTGGTTGAATTTGTGTGAATTGGCACAATCGCGACATCCTGGAGGGACTGCCTCTGCCTGGAGAGACTGCCTCTTCTTATCTTATTGACTTTGCAGAATGACAATGAATGCTCTTTCTGTATAGAATCTCAGCAAGGGTATGAATTTATGATCAAACAGGGTTAAAGAACAGTTAACACAATATGACTCTCTGATCTGATTCCTTCAGGATATCCTGGCCTCACGGATACAGCTACAGTGCCACCAAACTTCTGTAAGGGAAAGATCAGTGGGCTATACCCCAACCCTGCTGACCCACGTTCTTTTTACAATTGTGCAAATGGATTCGGGTACCCCCAAAAATGCCCCAAAAATCTGGTCTTTAACCCAAAATGCAGCTGCTGTGACTATCCCGTGACCAATCCAACTGATAACTTCTGTAAAGGAAAGAGGAATGGGCAATACACCAACCATGCTGACCCAAATTCTTTTTACAATTGTTGGGATGGAAGAACCTATATCCAAAAGTGCCAAAATAATCTGGTCTTTAACCCAAAATGCAGCTGCTGTGACTATGATGTAACTCCATCTACCAAACCCAAAAAAACTCCCCCTACCACAACCACAACTCCACCTACTACAACTGCAGTAAATGGCTGTAATGGATTGTGTCTTGGATAGAATGTGACTATCCTGCAAACACCTTTTGACATTAAAGAGCAATGGGCAATACTCTGCCCCTGCTGACCCATATTCTTTATACAATTTTGGTGATGGAATAGCCTACCTTTAATACTGCCAATCATATTTTGTCTTTAACCATAACAGCTGCTGTGACTATCCCACAAAGAACACTCCAACACCTATTGATAACGTTTGTGATTGAAAAAAAGGGAACTTCCCCTACGCTGGTGACAAACGAGCTTTGTACACGTGACAGAGGCACCACAAAAAATACCTTTCACATTTGGTCTTCAGGTGGCGGCAATACATATTCATATTAACACAAAGAAGACATTGTCAAAGCTGTTATATATTTTCTTTGGATTTTTCAATTTTGAGTTATACCTTGAACATAGGGGTGTAACGCTACAAATAATTCACGGAATCTTACTATATTGTATGGGTGTGTTGTTATTTGTTTGTATTTAACAACTGCATGATTGGACTTGTCTTACATTATGACACAGATGTTGCATATTTCATATATGTATATGTTGTGTGTCTTAATGTAAATACATACTACAAAAATGAATAAATTGATAAAAATGAAATGATGAATCAATAAAACACTAAGTTTCCCAGATACATGTTGGAACATTATTTTGGTGTTGTTGTTCTATGTTGGTTATCTTTTTATATCAGGTTGGGGAAAAAGCTGCAATAAAGTGATTCAAACAAATTCGAAAACACAGGAGTAAAATGTATTTGTCAAACATTTCTTTACGTCAGAGCCACCTACTGTATTATAAGATGAACTACTTTGCAATGTAAAAAAAGTAATTTTTGTGAGACTATGTTTACTGTTGAGTAAGGGTTTGATGTATATACTGTATATATACAGCATATACACCAGATGGGAGGCTCCAGGCTGCAGCTGAACTTTCTGGCTTAATCTTCTACATATATATATACTGTATGTATGTATATATACTGTATGTATACTGTATATATATATATATATATATATATATATATGTATATATATATATATATATATATATATATATATATATATATATATATATATATACACTACCGTTCAAAAGTTTGGGGTCACATTGAAATGTCCTTATTTTTGAAGGAAAAGCACTGTACTTTTCAATGAAGATAACTTTAAACTAGTCTTAACTTTGAAGAAATACACTCTATACATTGCTAATGTGGTAAATGACTATTCTAGCTGCAAATGTCTGGTTTTTGGTGCAATATGTACATAGGTGTATAGAGGCCCATTTCCAGCAACTATCACTCCAGTGTTCTAATGGTACAATGTGTTTGCTCATTGGCTCAGAAGGCTAATTGATGATTAGAAAACCCTTGTGCAATCATGTTCACACATCTGAAAACAGTTTAGGTCGTTACAGAAGCTACAAAACTGACCTTCCTTTGAGCAGATTGAGTTTCTGGAGCATCACATTTGTGGGGTCAATTAAACGCTCAAAATGGCCAGAAAAAGAGAACTTTCATCTGAAACTCGACAGTCTATTCTTGTCCTTAGAAATGAAGGCTATTCCATGCGAGACATTGCTAAGAAATTGAAGATTTCCTACAACGGTGTGTACTACTCCCTTCAGAGGACAGCACAAACAGGCTCTAACCAGAGTAGAAAAAGAAGCACAACTGAGCAAAAAGATAAGTACATTAGAGTCTCTAGGTTGAGAAACAGACGCCTCACAGGTCCCCAACTGGCATCTTCATTAAATAGTACTCGCAAAACACCAGTGTCAACATGTACAGTGAAGAGGCGGCTGCGGGATTCTGGGCTTCAGGGCAGAGTGGCAAAGAAAAAGCCATATCTGAGACTGGCCAATAAAAGAAAAAGATTAAGATGGGCAAAAGAACACAGACATTGGACAGAGGAAGACTGGAAAAAAGTGTTGTGGACGGATGAATCCAAGTTTGAGGTGTTTGGATCACAAAGAAGAACGTTTGTGAGACGCAGAACAAATGAAAAGATGCTGGAAGAATGCCTGACGCCATCTGTTAAGCATGGTGGAGGTAATATGATGGTCTGGGGTTGCTTTGGTGCTGGTAAGGTGGGAGATTTGTACAGGGTAAAAGGGATTCTGAATAAGGAAGGCTATCACTCCATTTTGCAACGCCATGCCATACCCAGTGGACAGCGCTTGATTGGAGCCAATTTCATCCTACAACAGGACAATGACCCTAAACACACCTCCAAATTGTGCAAGAACTATTTAGAGCAGAAGCAGGCAGCTGGTATTCTATCGGTAATGGAGTGGCCAGCGCAGTCACCAGATCTGAACCCCATTGAGCTGTTGTGGGAGCAGCTTGACCGTATGGTACGCAAGAAGTGCCCATCCAACCAATCCAACTTGTGGGAGCTGCTTCTGGAAGCGTGGGGTGCAATTTCTCCAGATTACCTCAACAAATTAACAGCTAGAATGCCAAAGGTCTGCAATTCTGTAATTGCTGCAAATGGAGGATTCTTTGACGAAAGCAAAGTTTGATGTAAAAAAAAAATCTTATTTCAAATACAAATCATTATTTCTAACCTTGTCAATGTCTTGACTCTATTTTCTATTCATTTCACAATGTATGGTGGTGAATAAGTGTGACTTTTCAGGAAAACACAAAATTGTTTGGGTGACCCCAAACTTTTGAATGGTAGTGTATATATATACAGGTAAAAGCCAGTAAATTAGAATATTTTGAAAAACTTGATTTATTTCAGTAATTGCATTCAAAAGGTGTAACTTGTACATTATATTAATTCATTGCACACAGACTGATGCATTCAAATGTTTATTTCATTTAATTTTGATGATTTGAAGTGGCAACAAATGAAAATCCAAAATTCCGTGTGTCACAAAATTAGAATATTACTTAAGGCTAATACAAAAAAGGGAGTTTTTAGAAATGTTGGCCAACTGACAAGTAAGAAAATGAAAAATATGAGCATGTACAATACTCAATACTTGGTTGGAGCTCCTTTTGCCTCAATTACTGCATTAATGCGGCGTGGCATGGAGTCGATGAGTTTCTGGCACTGCTCAGGTGTTATGAGAGCCCAGGTTGCTCTGATAGTGGCCTTCAACTCTTCTGCGTTTTTGGGTCTGGCATTCTGCATCTTCCTTTTCACAATACCCCACAGATTTTCTATGGGGCTAAGGTCAGGGAGTTGGCTGGCCAATTTAGAACAGAAATACCATGGTCCGTAAACCAGGCACGGGTAGATTTTGCGCTGTGTGCAGGCGCCAAGTCCTGTTGGAACCTGAAATCTCCATCTCCATAGAGCAGGTCAGCAGCAGGAAGCATGAAGTGCTCTAAAACTTGCTGGTAGACGGCTGCGTTGACCCTGGATCTCAGGAAACAGAGTGGACCGACACCAGCAGATGACATGGCACCCCAAACCATCACTGATGGTGGAAACTTTACACTAGACTTCAGGCAACGTGGATCCTGTGCCTCTCCTGTCTTCCTCCAGACTCTGGGACCTCGATTTCCAAAGGAAATGCAAAATTTGCTTTCGTCAGAAAACATGACTTTGGACCACTCAGCAGCAGTCCAGCTCTTTTTCCTTAGCCCAGGTGAGACGCTTGTCGCGCTGTTTCTTGGTCAACAGTGGCTTGACACGAGGTATGCGGCAGTTGAAACCCATGTCTTTCAAGCGTCTCTTGGTGGTGGATCTTGAAGCACTGACTCCAGCAGCTGTCCACTCCTTGTGAATCTCCCCACATTTTTGAATGGTTTTTTTCACAATCTTGACTAGGCGCGGTGATCCCTATCGCTTGTACACTTTTTCTGACCACAGTTTTTCCTTCCCTTTGCCTCTCTATTAATGTGTTTGGACACAGAGCTCTGAGAACAGCCAGCCTCTTCAGCAATAACCTTTTGTGTCTTTCCCTCCTTGTGCAATGTGTCGATGGTCGCCTTTTGGACAGCTGTCAAATCTGAAGTCTTCCCCATGTTTGTGTAGGCTTCAGAACTGGACTGAGAGACCATTTAAAGCCCTTTGCAGGTGTTTTGAGTTAATCAGCTGATTACTTTGTGGCACCAGGTGTCTTCAAAATTTAACCCTTACACAATATTCTAATTTTGTGACACACGGAATTTTGGATTTTCATTTGTTGCCACTTCAAATCATCAAAATTAAATGAAATAAACATTTGAATGCATCAGTCTGTGTGCAATGAATAAATATAATGTACAAGTTACACCTTTTGAATGCAATTACTGAAATAAATCAAGTTTTTCAAAATATTCTAATTTACTGGCTTTTACCTGTATATGTATATGTATGTATCAGTAGATCCCAAACCAAGTTTTGAAAAACCCAAAGGGCAGGTTTGATTAAGATCAAATGTAAGATCGGACTACGTTATCTGATCTTGTTCAGAATCCCTCTTTTGCTTTTGAAAAACTAATTTCCAAGATTTGATCCAATCCGTGATCTTAAATCCCACTGGGTTACTTTTGAAAAACTGGGCCCTGGAGTTGAGTTGACGATCATCTGTATCCCAGCTTGGGTCAAATTATAATGTTTGAATGAAACATTTTAACATAACAGTAACCTGCTTATTCATCCATGATTCTACAATGCCTCTAAGGGGACATGGGCAAAAAAATAATAATTCTAATGTTTAGTTTCATGTGCTCACATGAAAGTTTCCTGTGAGCATGTGAAACTAAGCTTTAGGGCGCCGTAAAATTCTTACAAAGTGGTGTGAGTAAATGAACTGTGGTGGAGCAAAATAAGTGGCTCTTTAAGGTCACTGTAACCACACCTACCTCTATGTAAGCAAAGGTGAGCAGATTGTAGAGCTTAGTTTTGATTTCATTGACAATATCAGAGCATTATCTGTGTATCTTAAAACACCTTCAGCTCACCTATGCTTACATAAAGGTGTGGTTCCAGTGGCCTTAAATACATTTGTACCAAGCGGCATACTGCAAAGTCTGACACATCAAGAAGAATGTTGCTTGAGAGTACAAACTGTCATCTTTACATGCTTTTGTTCAAAAGACAGATACAACACTGTGTGGTGTGTTGTTCTGACTTCATGCCCATTTAAATAATGCTAATTATTTTAATTGACAAGTCAGGGAACAACACATGGCATCTTAACTTAAAACTGGAATGCCACTAATTACACCCCAGCAAAGATATGTTCTACATCATACCTAGTGAGCAGAAGAAATTAGAGACTGTTGGTCTTTTATTTAAGGGGAGGAGTTTTGGGTTATTTAGTCCAAATAGACTTGACCCTCCCTTTGCCAGTAATAAATTTTTCTATGACCGTCCAAAATGATTGGGAAAAAAAGGCGTGACCCTCCCCAACAATTTATTGATACCTTCTGTTCTGGTTTACACTTGGCAAAGATGCCATCGTTTTTATACAACCATGACAGACATGACTTAACCTATGCTTTCTCATCTTACACATCACACTCCATTGTTATGGGGGGGGGCATTTCTGCAGATTTACTCACTAACATAGTTGTAGAAACACAATAAGTAGGGAAGCTAAATGTCCACTTTTTGCATTACTGCATTACTTCAAATACTAAGTTACTCCTCTAGTAAAAAATCATTAAAATCATTCACGTAAAATCATTCAGTAAAACATTGAGACCATTCAACAAGCACACAGGCTAATGACAAATTCAACATGTGAACTGGTTGCTATGGACTCGTCACTAGGCTTCCTCAGTCCTTATATATTTTAGCACAGGTAAAGCAGCGGAAGTCTTAGTTATAACACGATGGAACTAGCAAAGCAGTTTGGTGTTTATATGTGGGGGCGGGATTTATTCAGTGGGAAATCCCACGGTCTCTCTACAACTACAGCTCAAATCTCTGGCTGGATGACTTAACAGGGAGGGACCCATCTTCTAGGGATGGGGGGCGAGACTGATAGCGCTACATGGACAAATATGCACCAAATCTGCCACTTTGAAATGTCGCTGTTTTCAGGAATACAAAAGTTAGGTGACCTTCCCACCTTGACTAAAAAAGTTGGATGACCCTCTCCTCAACAATGACCCACCCCTATTTTCCTCCAGTGGTTCATACCAGAAATACCAAATGGTCCCTAACTATAACTTTATAGCATGTAGTACAAAAAAATATAGTCAGAAATTATATTTTAGATTTTTTTGTATATTCCGGGAACCATCACGTGGTGGAGAGGTTTGTGTCCCTATGAACCTGGGGGCTGTGTTGTCTGGAGCTGTGTGCTCCTGGTAGGGTCTCCCATGGAAAAGTGGTCTCAGGTGAGGGGCCAGACAAAGACTCGTTCAAAAACCTTATGAGTGAGCGAGGCAGAGAGGGAGTGACCAGGGCCCGGAGAAAGCCCGGGACCCCCGTCTGCAGCCAGGGCCAGATAGGAGGGCTCGTCAGCCAGCGCCTGTTGGCCGGGTTTGCCACGGAGCCCGGCCGGGCAAAGCCTGAAGAAGCTACGTGGTCTCTATGGGAGGTGCTGCGGGAGTATGGGGTGAGGCGGTCCCTTCTCAGGGACATCTAATCTCTGTATGACCAAAGCGAGAGCTGTGTCCGGGTTCTCGGCAGCAAGTCGGACTCATTCCAGGTGAGGGTTGGCCTCCACTAGGGCTGCGCTTTGTCAACAATCCTGTTTGTAATATTTATGGACAGGATATCAAGGCGTAGACAGGGTGGGGAGAGGTTGCAGTTCGGTGGGCTCAGGATCTCATTGCTGCTTTTTGCAGATGATGTAGTCCTGTTGGCATCATCTGCCTTTGACCTTCAGCACTCACTGGATCGGTTTGCAGCCGAGTGTGAAGCGGCTGGGATCAGGATCAGCACCTCTAAATCTGAGGCCATGGTTCTCAGCAGGAAACTGATCGAGTGCCTTCTTCAGGTAGGAATAAGTCCTTACTCCAAGTGAAGGAATTTAAATACCTTGGGGTCTTGTTCGCAAGTGAAGGGACAATGGAGCGGGATAGTGGTCGGAGAATCGGAGCAGCGGATGCGGTATTACATTCCATTTATTGCACCGTTGTGACAAAAAGAGAGCTGAGCATGAAGGCAAATCTCTTAATCTTCTGGTCAGTGTTCGTTTCCACCCTCACCAATGGTCATGAAGGCTCCGTCATTACCGAAAGAATGAGATCCAGGGTATAAGCGGCCGAAATGTGTTCATCTGAGTCACCAGCCTCAGAAATTGCAAGTTAACAGCAGCCAAGATTAGAGATCAGCTGAATACCACACAGAGTTCTAGCAGCAGACACATCTCTAGAACAACTGTGAACCAGTGAAAGTCTGTGCTTTGGTCTGATGGATCCAAGTTTGAGATCTTCTGTTCCAACCGCTGTGTCTTTGTGCGACGGAGAAAAGGTGACCGGATAGATTCCACATGCCTGATTCCCACCGTGAAGGTGTGATGGTGTGGTGGTGCTTTGCTGGTGACACAGTTGGGGATTTATTCAAAATTGAAGGCATACTAAAACAGCATGTCTACCACAGCATCCTGCGGCGACATGCCATCCCGTCCGGTTTGCGTTTAGTTGGACCATCATTTCTTTTTCAACAGGACAATGACCCCAAACACACCTCCAGGCTGTGTAAGGGCTATTTGACCAAGAAGGAGAGTGATGGAGTGCTGGGCCTCCACAGTCACCGGACCTGAACCCAATCAAGATGGTTTGGGGAGAGCTGGACCGCAGAGTAAAGGCAAAAGAGCCAACAAGTGCTCAGCATCTATGTGAACTCCTTCAAGACTGTTGGAAACAATTTCAGGTGACTAGCTCTTGAAGCTTATCAAGAGAATGCCAAGCGTGTGCAATGCAGTAATCAGAGCAAAGGGTGGGTACTTTGAAAGAAACTAGAATATAAGACATGTTTTCAGTTATTTCACACTTTTTTGTTAAGTACATAATTCCACATTCATTTATAGTTTTGATGCCTTCAGTGATAATCTACAATGTAAATAGTCATGAAAATAAAGAAAACGCATTGAATGAGAAGTGTGTGTTCAAACTTTGTGGCCTGTACTGTATATATATATATATATATATATATATATATATATATATATATATATATATATATATATATATATATATATATATATATATATATATATATATAAATAAAAGATTAAGATTAAATAATTAGGGAAATTACAATTTACATTACACACACATGCTCAGTACCTAAATGGAGAGATGTCAGAGTGAGAAGGTTGTCCATGGAAAGGCGCCCCTAGCAGTTGGGGGTTTTGTGACTTGCTCAAGAGCACCATGGCAGTGCCCAAGAGGTGAACTGGCATCTCTCCAGCTTCCAGTTCACCACTATACTATATATATATATATATATATATATATATATATATATATATATATAATTTCTGGCCTTTCCTCCTCAGATGAAGAACCCTGAACATTCTTTATTTTGTGAACTATTTCACTTTTAGCCTTTTTTGAAAGACGTTTTCAAAATATCCACAATGTATTTGTCAATGTAATAATGTTTTATTTGTAGTGTCTCAGATCAGGGTGATCCAGTCCAAG
Source organism: Percina caprodes (assembly GCA_013375575.1). Classification (NCBI taxonomy): domain Eukaryota; kingdom Metazoa; phylum Chordata; class Actinopteri; order Perciformes; family Percidae; genus Percina; species Percina caprodes. The sequence goes on from JABXJD010000189.1 coordinate 77,985, forward strand.
GGTGGATAAAGTTGTGATTTTACTAATTGAACCGGCTAAAGATCAAATCGTGCTTCCCCAAATGCAGCAGCAAACAGTGCAGATGGAGATACATCTCCTAAAGGTAGAACTGGAAAGAGCTGGTATCTGTCCTGGAAATGGTTTTTGACTATTGGATAGTATTGTTTTTGTTTGCATATTTGTAAAATGTAAAATGTTTCTGTTCATTACAAATTGTTAGGTTCAAAACCCCAAGTCTAAAGTACACACGGACGGTGTCTTTTGTGCTTTGCAAAGGGGATGAGTACTGAAATCATTCAGCAGTCTTCCAAAGTACTCTTCCCTTGCGCTGCCTTTTTTATTGAAGTTGTATACATGGGAGTTGACACAAAGTTGTTTTGCATAACTTCTGAGTAGTAAATCACATTCTTTGCTTCACCATTGGGTGAGCTATTGCTGGGCGTAGTAGGAAAGTTTAGAACTCAAACATGTTCATCAAGTTTGGATAGAGGAGCAGTATGTTTCTACACACAGTCACAGTTGCAACAACCACCCAAGTTTCTTATCTTATCTCTCTCTACACTGTTGGTTCCATTTAAGGCTCTGGTAAACAGGATCTGGTAATACGGTAATTTGGTATTTGGATCACAGTGATCCAGTCCTATGTTCCTTTAAAAAACGGTCATAAAAGTATGATCCTGAAGAACAAAACATTGGATATCCAAATCCAGATCAATTTAATCCACGTTACATTTTTTAAAAGACTGGCCCCTGGATATAAAATCACTTCACACATTTTTCCTATAAGACACTTTATGTGAAATTATGTGATAATTAATTTAGGACTACTTGAGTCATGGTCTAAAACATGCTTTGTAAGGTCCCAGTGGCATTGACCTATGACCACCAAAATATGCTCAATTTGTCCATGAGTCTAAATGGACGTGAATGGGTGAAAGAATGGACTGATGAATGTGCTGAAAACCCCAAAACATAATGCCTCCAGTCACGCTGGTGCAGGTATAAAAACAAAGTTAAGCAGCTGTGTTGTGTGCTGCTGTTTTGATGTTCTTAACCTACATACATTAGTTACATACTTTACTTAATTTATCAATTTCAAGTTTTTGTAAGTGGTCTGACTCAGTCTCTAGTGCATATTAGTAATGATGACTGCATGGTGGAATTATGTTATTTTTGCAAATACAATTTGAAATCAATGTAACAAGGACATGGCATGAGGTGGCTCTGCTCTTTTGTACCAAGTTACAGCAAGAGTATAAATAGGACATTGCAACTGGCCATAATTAGATTTTTACCAAACAGCATACTGCAAAGTCTGACACATCAAAAAGAATAAAAGATTAAAAAGTGTCATCTTTACATACTAAGACAGATACAACAGAGTGTGTGTGTGTGTGTGTGTGTGTGTGTGTGTTGTTCTGATTTCCTTCATTCCCATTTAATTTACATTAATTAGTTTAACTGACAAGGCAGGGAACAACAAATGCCATTAATTACACCCCAGCAAAGACATGACCTACATCACACCCATTAATCAGAATAAATTACCATTCCAGAGAATGCTACATGTGTTTCCTCGGCTGCATTTTTAAACTGCTTTTCACCTGCTAAACATTCAAAGCCCTTTAACGTGTGCCAATACTTGAGGCTGGCAAGGGAAATAAAAATTGAGAGAGAGATACAAGGAAGCAAAAACTAAAAAATAAATAGGCACAACGCAGTAAAGTCAGGTAAACAATGATTAGATCGCAACACTAAGTTCTGCATATAGATGTGGTTAGACAGTTAAAACCTAGTGCAACTTTTTGATACTTTTATCCATGGAGTAGCAACACATACTCAATGTATTCACTTAATACTATTTTTTAACTCATCACTGTGCTTCCTTGGCTCCTTAGCAATACACCTGCCATGACATACAAAATTCTTCATGGTCAGACACCATCTTATCTTAACGAGCTCATAGTACCTTACTACCCCACCAGAGCACTGCACTCCCAGAATGCAGGGTTACTTGTGGTTCATAGAGTGTCCAGAAGTAGAATGGGAGCCAGAGCGTTCAGCTTTCAGGCTCCTCTCCTGTGGAACCAGGTTCCAGTTTGGACTCAGGAGGCAGACACCGTCTCCACATTTAAGAGTAGGCTTAAGACTTTCCTCTTCGATAAAGCTTATAGTTAGGGCTGGCTCAGGAGAGTCCTGAACCATCCCTTAGTTACGCCGCTATAGGCCTAGACTGCTGGGGGACTTCCCATCATGCACTGAGCACCTCTCTTTTCCTCCTTCTCTCCATCTGTATGCAACCTCATCCCATTAATGCATGTTACTAACTCGACTTCTTCCCTTTCCCAGAGTCTTGTGCTCTCTCGCCCCCGTAGTCTTGTGCTCTCTCGCCCCTCTCCTCTCTCCTCCTATCGATTCCTGCAGGTGGTTCTGGATCTGTGGTTGGAGTCACCTGCTGCCTCCATGTTCCTGCTCGAAACCCTCTGCTACAATGTGTCCATGTGTCTGTCTGTCTATGTCTTTCTCTCACCCCCAATATCAAGGCAGATGACCGCCCACCCTGAGCCATGGTTCTGCTCGAGGTTTCTGCCTCTTAAAGGAAGTTTTTCCTTGCCTCTGTTGCCTAGTGCTTGCTCTTGGTGGGAACTGTTGGGTTTCTGTAAATAACATCACAGAGTACAGTCTAGACCTGTTCTTTATGGAAAGTGCAATGCGATAACTGTTGTTGTGATTTGGCGCTATATAAATAAAATTGAATTGAATTGAACTAAAGGCATTACATGTATTTTTTTGGCAAAATGTAACTAAATTGCAAGCATGTCAATTCACTAAATTGACATGCTTGCTTGTGTGCTTGTGTGCGTGTGTGTGTGTGTGTGTGTGTGTAAAATCACTTTTTCTGGGATTTGGGGTGTTATTTGGTCTCATCAAAAAAATTATGTTTTTTGAAAATGAAACCATGTTCTGGACTTAATTTTACAGAGTAGTACAGAGGACAGCTTCGTCATATGTTGCAACGACAATCACATGAAGCTCAAGATACAATATATAATCACCACAGTTTTAAGATTAGTGTCACCAATTCAGTATCTGACCAAATATGAAATATGATTACAATTTCCCCTTCTGTTTCTGAGCTAAGATGCTGGATATAGACCAGAAACACATTTTTGTAGAACATGAATGTATCACAGTGAGGTTGACCTTTAATCTTCTGGATATAAAATGTCATCACAAGTTTTTCCTCTAAGACACTTATGCAAAATTATGTCATAATTGTAGAAAACTCCCTGCAAACCAGAGACGTGTACCCTAAAGAAACCATGCTCCACCTGTAATGAGCAACACCTCATTGTCCTACATGAGGTTGCACTCAAAGCCAATCAGAGCATCCTTACAGTTAGCACCACCTCCAGTATGGTATATGTGGGCCAGGCTAGCCCCTCTAGTCGTGTCCTGCTGAAAGTGGTTCCCGTCCAGCTTCACAATGGAGGCAAGACCCTAAATACACATGCTGTACTGGATGACGGCTCTGAACAAACCATTATTCTTCCAGCAGCCGGCAAACATCTTGGTCTCTACAAGGAGGAAGAAGTTTTGCATCTCAGAACCATTCAACAGGATGTTGTGAAGAGGTGCTTCTGTCTCATTTGAGGTTTCGCCCCAGGTCAACACACAGGTGAAATACCACATCCACCATGCCTTTACTGCAGAGGAGCTGAGTCTTGCTGCTCAATCATGTCCAGCGGAGTCCCTCAAGAAGAGGTATGACCATCTGAGTGGAGTACCAATACATGGATTCAATAGTGTACAGCCCATGCTCCTCATTGGTTCTGACCATCCCCATCTAATCACTCCAGTATGCCCTGTGCTGATGGGACCTTGTCATCGGTGGCCATATCCACATTGTTAGGCTGGGCTATTCAGGGACCTACTAACTTCCTCCAGAACCCCACCAGAGAAGCCTCCTGCCTGCACACAGCATTCCTGTCTCCTGGTCAAGACCTGCATCAGCACATTGAAAGGCTTTGGCAAATCGACACGCTGCCATACAGATCTGAAAAGGAAGAAGCAAACCATTCGGGTCACAGTAGATGGAGTAGCCCGCTACGCTACACCCCTTCTACGCAAAGCAGCGGCACCCAGGTCACATGCTTCTCCAGCTGCAGTGATGCCGCTTCTAAGAGCTACTGAGCGGCGCTTGGCACGTAGCCCAGAGCTAGCCAGGGTCTACAAGGAGGAGATACACAAGCTGGTGAAGGCTGGGTACGTTGTGAAGATTAGTAGTGACGAGGCAAGTCAATCTAATGAATCGTGGTACATTCCTCACCACCTTGTTCACCACAACGGAAAAGCCCAAGTAGTATTTAACTGCTTGTTCAAATACCAGCAACTCGCTATCAATGACATCCTGCTTCCTGGGCCTAACCTTGGTTCACTACTACTGGGTGTACTCCTCAGATTTAGGGAGTATCCAGTCGCCATAAGTGGGGACATCTGTGGGATGTTCCATCAGATCAGGCTCCTTCCTGAGGATCAACCACTTCTTCGCTTCCTCTGGAGGAATATGGAGAGAGACTGTAGCCCTGATATCTACGAATGGCGTGTTCTACCCTTTGGCACTGCCTGCAGTCCATTCTGTGCTATATACGCACTGCAACGGCACACCAAGGACAACAGCTCTGACAACCAAGAGGTACTGGACTCCGTTGTCAACGCTTTTTACGTAGATAAATGCCTGCAATCTCTTTGTTCCCCATCACAGGCAAAACAGCTTATTGACAAGATGAGAGCTGTGCTCGCTGCTGGTGGATTTGATATGAGACAGTGGGCAAGCAATTATCCAGATGCCATTGCTCATCTCCCCCCAGAGGCAAGGTCAGAGGGCTACGAGCTGTGGTTGACTGTGGACAGAGCAGATCCCCAGGAGTCAACACTGGGCCTGCCCATCTGGTTACAAGCAGTAGCCACGGAGCCCACACTGAGGAATGTATACAGAGTATTGGCATCTCAATATGACCCACTTGGATATATTATCTCCTACACCACGCAAATTAAGGTTTTGATCCAGGCTCTTTGGAGGAATGAGCAAGGCTGGGACGAGCTTATCACCGGGGAACTCCTCTCTGTATGCCAATCATGGGAGAACGAGCTATCTCACCTCCATCACATTAACATGCCTCTGTGCTACATGCCAACGAGCATTGATCCTGATCGCTCTACTGTGGACTTGCATGTTTTCTGTGATGCTTCGGAGAAGGCGTACGGATCCATCTGCGTGCTGAAGGAAAGGAAGGACACGTGCATGTGTCATTCGTTATGTCCAGATCTCGTGTTGTTCCACGAAGACAGCTCTCCATGCCTCGCTTGGAGCTCAGTGCTGCACTGACTGGAGCTCAACTGGCCAAACTGCTACATACCGAGCTCACCATACCTATTAGGCAGACAAAAATGTGGTCAGACTTGTATGATCATCCTGCTCAATGGCCAGCTATCCACACGGCAAAATCAGAAGACGCAGGTGAGCTCAGGAAATTCACATTTTGTGGCCAGCATTTGATTCATCCGCTCCTGACCCAACACAGTACAACACCTGGTCTGACCTACTGCAGGCTACTCACCAGTCCCTTCATGGGGCGGCAGCACCCTCTATGTCTGCTTCAGACCGACTGGACACAGAGGTAGCCCTTCTCAGGCGAGCATAGAGTGAGAGCTTCCCAGAGGAAATCAACGCTCTGCAACATTCTCACCCTGTCCGGCCTACCAGTCGTCTCAGTCCACTTTCACCAGAGTATGACCAGACCCTGGGCCTTATCCGAGTTGGAGGCAAAGCTCCGTAAAGCTGAGGATCTACCTGAGGATGCCGTTCATCCTATCGTACCACATACCACAGGCTGTTAGTGCAAGGATTATGCTGATCGTTTACTCCACACAGGCTCCTGGTGTTGTGCTTTGACTCCATGGTCTGATTTCAGTTTGGGGCAACGTGTTCAAGTGTCAAACCAGGGTGCACAACTTACTGTGTCTGACACCAGATGTTTCACTCCCCGTCGGAGCCCCTTTGGACTCCTGAGTTGCTTCAGAGAAGTCCCCTTTGAGATGACAGAGGCACCAACTTCCGCGGTGGGGACAAAGAACTTCAGGAAGCGTTTGAGGCACTCAAACTATCGCTCAGGGAAAAGTTGGCAACACAGTGCATCACATTCAGATTTAACCCGCCTCTGGCACCACACTTTGGTGGAACATGGGAGAGAGAAATTAAATCTGTAAAGGCATCTCTCCAAACCATCCTGAAGGACCAGGGCATCCCTGAGGAGGTCTTACTGACCATCCTAATTGAAATTGAGGAAATACTCAATTCCAAGCCGTTAGGCTATGCTTCATCGGATCTTGCAGATCCTGATTCTGTGACCCCTAATTTCCTGCTTATCGGATGAGGATGCTTCGCTGCCTCAAGCTGTGTATGGCTCCAGCGACCTGCTAGGACGCCGCCGCTGGCGATACAGCCAGATACTTGCTGACCATTTCTGGGGTCAGTTCACCCGCAAGTATCTCCCTGGTCTCCAACCATGTCAGAAATGGCGGAACTCAACTACAGCTCTGGCAGCGGATGCTGTCGTTATGGTGGTTGACGCACAGCTTCCGAGGGCGTTATGGCCTATTGGACGTATCACCCGGATCATCCACAGCGACAACGGCAAGGTACGCACTGCAGAGACCAACATCAAGGGAAAACTCTACACACGCCCTGTCGCCAAACTGATAGAGCTCCCAAGGATGCCTGACGACGGAGATACCAGTGCTCCCTAGCCCAGCAGCAACCTTCCTGTTACTGCGCATTCATCCCACAAATCCGGGGGCGGCTGTAGAAAACTCCCTGCTAGACTGATGTACATACGTCACTCCTTGGACTCACGAATTTGCACACATGCGCAGTTTTCACCATTTCTGTTGTAGTTTGCTGCGGACATGAGCACAGCTGCTCCTAAAGTTGCACGTTACATGTGTAAATCTTCTGTTGTGTTGCCGTGTGTGTTATTGAGAACGTAAGTGCACAATGTTATGTTCATGCTAGTTTAGCATGTATTTTCATTTGTGTAAGTCAACATGATAGTATCTTTCTTATCGGAGTTCAGGATAGCATGCTAATGCCTACCGTAATGCTAAGTTCAGAATAGTTGATACTTTATTAATGGATGCATGTTAGTACAGCGTTCTACATGTGTTAATAACACTCCTGTTGAGGATTAATTCAGCTGTTGCACTCGCTATGGTGTTGCTAGTTTGTTGAAGCGCATTTCAGCGCGTCATTCACATGCTGCGGTTATGTTCATTTATGGTCTTAGCGCGCCATCTAGTGGCTAATAGATATAACTGCATGATGAAACCTGTATGCTTTGCTATGCTGAATTGTGTTGGTTTCCATTGCTATCCGGCATTGTCTGGTTGTTTGCACCGCAAACTATTACTTAGCAATTATGTATATTGCAGAGGGAGTTGCTTAATGTTCTTTATTTGTATATGTGCATTCATTATGTACATTTTATATTTACTGTATATTTTCTGTATTTCTTTATTTTACAGAAAACCACACACACCACACACACAATAACACAAGCAAGCAACAAGCAATGTATTCAAGGCAGGATCTGGACGTCAATAAATCTGTTGAACTAAAACCAAAGGTTGCAGCGACTCTTTTAGCGGAGTACATAGCCAGTTCGGGGTAGCACCAGAGATAACGTACACGGATTTCACAATAATTATCGTAGAAACACCTGAATCGTGGTAAAAAAACATGTTTTGTGAGGTCACAGTGGCATTGACCTATGACCACTAAAATGTATCCACTTCATCCATGAGTCTAAGTGGACGTTTGTGCCAAATTTGAAGTCCATCATTCAAAGCGTTCTTGAGCTATCACATTCACGAGAATGGGATGGACAGATGGGCGGATGGACGGATGTGCAGAAAACCCCAAAACATAATGCCTCCAGGCAGGTATAAAGTTATGCTGCTGTGTTGTGTGCCGCTGTTTTGATGTTCTTAACCTACATACATTAGCTACATACTTTACTTAATTTATCAATTTCAAGTTTTTGTAAGTGTTCTGACTCAGTCTCTAGTGCACATTAGTAATGATGACTGCAGGGTTCTCAGTCCCCCAAAAGAAAACCTTCAACAGACAGAAATTTAAACATGGTGCTATCATACTATTTTTGCAAATCCAATTTGAAATCAAAGTAACAAGGTCATGGCATGAGGTGACTGACCTTTTGTACCAAGTTACAATAAGAGTATAATTAGGACATTCATTAGAACAATTGCATCCAACAATGCAACAATTACCTCTCCCTAGATAATTGCCACATGCTGACAGCTCACTGTAATTAACCACTTCTTACAAATGATATTGTTTAAGAAATATTTGTTGATTGAAGGAATTCTATTCTATTCTTGGCCACTGGCAAGTGGCCAAATACAGGAACTTGGAGTAATTATTCCCACCCTGTTTACCAGCTCCCTCAGCTGTATACCCGATATAAACTGCTCAGCCACACATCCACCAGACATCCATCAGCCATCCATCAGACACAATACGCTTCTTTCACCACTACATTTGTAAGTATCCCTTTTACTCTGATTTTAACAAACTACATTTTATTTGATTTCTTTGTTGTTGCTATGTATATTGTTATATCCTACCTGCTTTCTCTTTATATTTTGCTGTAGCTTTCTAATGTTTTTATTAGTATTGTTTGTGGTCCCAATAATGTACATGTGATCATTTTCAGTCATACATTTTTTTTTGCATGATGCAGGGAATTATTAATTATACTTGATTTATTATAATCATACAGTCACCAACCTTTTCAGTCAAATCCCTCCTGATCTGAGCGCCATGTTCTTTCTGCTCCCTATACCTTTGATATTGTTTTAATTCATATTTTATCTAAATTCTGATCACTCATTTCTTTCCGTTTTAATGACATTTGTGTATTTAGAGTTTTGATTGTGTTCTTTAATGATTACAGGTGCTGTTTAATCACTGCTTGAATCTTTACCCACCATCCTGATAAAGGTAAGTGAAACTATCATTGGTGCTGTAAAATAGTATAATTTCTCAAGCAGCAGCCTGGGTCTGACTATGTGATGGTACAGTTGCGTTTTCATGCCAATATTATGACTTTACTTTCAAATTGATTTGGGTAAAGCAGATACAGTGGTGGTCATAAGTTTACATGCCCATGCTTAAATTGACTAAAAAGAGGCATAAAAAATCTTCTTTTGTAAATTGATCTTAATGCCATAATTAAAAAAAAGTAAAAATCCAACCTTTTAAGGACACAAATTTTCTTTGTGAATGAATAATGTACCTATTAAATATAATAATGTATCTATTAAATGTTCTTCATTAAAATGCAGGGGCATAAGTATACACCCCCCTATGTTAAACTCCCATAGAGGCAGGCAGATTTTTATTGTTAAAGGCCAGTTATTTCATGGATCCAGGATACTACGCATCCTAATAAAGTTCTCTTGGCCTTTGGAATTAAATCATCACATACCCTTCACCATACATAGAGATTGGCATGGTTTTATTTCAGTTAGATGCACTGAGAGATGATTTTATGGAAAGTATCCCATGCCAATCTCTATGTATGGTGAAGGGAATTATACTATATATTATATTAATGTGATTTATACATTATTCATTCACAAAGACAATTGGTTAGATTTTCCTTTTTTTAATTAAGGCATTAAGATCTATTTACAAAAGATGATTTTTTTATTTCTCTTATTAGTCAATTTAAGCATGGGCTTGTAAACCTATGAGCACCACTGTACTTAAACTATGCTGAGTAATAACTATCTGACTAACTGCTATGAAACATTTCTTTTACAAAACAAATAATCTGCCAAAAATTTGTGGTATGAAGAACTTAAGTGTTTATTTTGGACAACATTGATTGTTTAAATTGGCTGCGGACTACATCAGTTACTCCTACCTACGTCTTAAATGCGAAACCACATCAGCTGTGTATGTAACGTGTATGAAAATAAGAGTTGCAATACTAAGTAAACCTACAAACTGTGCTAAGTTCTAAGTGGCACTGATAGACACACCACAGAATATGAAACTGACCTACGTTTAAAGACCATTTTGAACAGGAAAGATGTGCAGTTTTCCAACATGAAATGCAATTTGTGTGGCAACAGTTTTGATAATAATGTTTATTAATTAAATTAAACAATTCATGTTTATATTTTCATCTGCATGTTAATACAATTCATTATATTTCTGCTTATCTACATAGTGGCAACATGTGCAAACTCACTCTAACTGCAGGTAAGGCACACTGGACAAGTTATTGTAATGCATATTTTCTCACTTACCTCCAGTGGTATCTAGCCATGCAGATAGTTTTGGTTTTGTTTAACAATTTTTTAATCAAATAATAACCAGTCTGTCACTTTGAAGGTCTCTGTTTGATCATCGCCAGCTTGGGTAAGTTCATAACATGCTTTAAACATAATTAATAGCACTAGCAGATAAATGAAGGTGGACAGTTATGTAAACAGGGCAACTCATTTTTCAGCCTCCTACAAAATCTTCTGGTTCTTGGTAACCAAAATTCAAAACTTCATATCGTATCCTGTCATGCGGTGGTTTTTCTTAGTGTGAATTTAATTTAATGTCATTCATATTAATGTAATCACCTCTACAGTCCCTCCAGGATTCCGCAGCCTTTTTTTCAGTTTGTTGTGGCCCAAATGTCTGATGTTGAGGGAGATTTTGTAAAAAAATTGCGATAATAGTTGCAATGGTTTTTGTGTGTTTGTTTCAATGAAGTTGTGGGAGACAGAGAATGTTGCAAAAAAAATTGTTTTATAGTTCTTTAAAAATTAAAAGGAAACTTGTTTGTAGGCTGTAGGCTGAGTTTTCCTAGGAACCTTACCAAAAAGGCTCTGGATGCTGCAAATGTTGATATAATGTAATATAATGTGTCTCTATGAAAATGGCTGGTGGATTTAAGACAAAATAATCAAATTTGAACATGTCTGTCTGTGGCTTGTTGATCTTCCCATTGTTAGTTAGTTTCCTATCCTGGACATTCATACGGTTTGATAAAGGACTTTGTACTTTAACTTACTCATTGCACTTACAATAATACGTGCTTAGCTGTCCTCAATTTAGTTCATCCTGTACTACATCTCATCTCTGGTTTATCCAGTCCAGCATCCACCGTCTGTGTTTCTGTGTGTGTCCCCGCTGCAGAGAGCCGACAGGATTGAAACAGTAGCCGCTTTCAGCGACTTTATAGTGAAAATCATTACAGCGTACATTGATGTTAAAATGTATACAGGTTGGGCAGGACGGTCTGGAATGTTTTGCACCGTTTTTCACTGTATGTTTTATTGGTAAACAAGTTAAACACGTCTCATCTTCATAGCAGAAACAAGGAAATGAATTTGCACATCATGTACATGTGACATCAACCCGCCTGGTCATTGGCTGTCAGAGTCACATACTGATACAAAGTCTGGCAGGTGGGACTGCTGGGATTGGGTGAACTCGAGGGAAACTCTAGTTATTATTGGTCAAATTTGCCCAAAGGTTGCAGTGATTGGTCAAAATTGCGTGTTGCACCAAAGTCACGGTGATTGGTTGAATTTGTGTGAATTGGCACAATCGCGACATCCTGGAGGGACTGCCTCTGCCTGGAGGGACTGCCTCTTCTTCCAAAATGCACCACAGAGTGCCACAGGAAGTCATTCCTGCCTGTGGCCATCAAACTTTATAACTCCTCCCTCTAAGTGTCTGACACACAGACACTTAGAGAGGTTGAAACTGGACAATATTATCTGTATTATCTGCTTTGTGCAATAACACTGGACTGAAATGTAAGCAATACTCAACTGCTACAATTATTATTATTATTATTATTATTATTATTATTACTTTTCACCATTTCAATTCCTTAATTATGTCAATTATGTAAATACTGTATAATAATAACATTCCTTTAACTAAAATACCGTACATATCCAAACTCGTTATATTTCTTTATTGCTTTATTTATATTTCTACTCTATATTTCTAATATTTCTGCAACTGCAACACAGAGTTTCCCTTCGGGGATTAATAAAGTATTTCTGATTCTGATTCTTATCTTATTGACTTTGCAGAATGACAATGGATGCTCTTTCTGTATAGAACCTCAGCAGGGATATGAATTTATGATCAAACAGGGTTAAAGAACAGTTAACACAATATGACTCTCTGATCTGATTCCTTCAGGATATCCTGGCCTCACGGATACAGCTACAGTGCCACCAAACTTCTGTAAGGGAAAGATCAGTGGGCTATACCCCAACCCTGCTGACCCACGTTCTTTTTACAATTGTGCTAATGGATTCGGCTACCCCCAAAACTGCCCATCAAATCTGGTCTTTAACCCAAAATGCAGCTGCTGTGACTACCCCGTGACCAATCCAACTGATAACTTCTGTAAAGGAAAGAGGAATGGGCAATACACCAACCCTGCTGACCCAAATTCTTTTTACAATTGTTGGGATGGAAGAACCTACATCCAAAAGTGCCAAAATAATCTGGTCTTTAACCCAAAATGCAGCTGCTGTGACTATGATGTAACTCAGTTTACCACTAAACTACAAACTAAAAAACTTACAACTCCACCCACTACAAAACGTACAACTCCGCCCACTACAAAACGTACAACTCCACCCACTACAAAACCTACAACTCCACCCACAGAAAATACACCAAACTTCTGTAAGTGAAAGATCAGTGGGCTATACCCCAACCCTGCTGACCCACGTTCTTTTTACAATTGTGCTAATGGATTCGGCTACCCCCAAAACTGCCCATCAAATCTGGTCTTTAACCCAAAATGCAGCTGCTGTGACTACCCCGAGACCAATCCAACTGATAACTTCTGTAAAGGAAAGAGCAATGGGCAATACACCAACCCTGACCCAAATTCTTTTTACAATTGTTGGGATGGAAGAACCTACATCCAAAAGTGCCAAAATAATCTGGTCTTTAACCAACAATGCAGCTGCTGTGACTATTCCACAAAAAACACTCCACCACCTGATAACTGTGATTGAAAGAAAGGGAACTTCCCCTACGCTGGTGACAAACAATCTTTGTATACGTGACAGCGGCACCAGAAAAAATACCTTTCACATTTGGTCTTCATGTGGCGGCAATACATATTCATAATAACAAAAAGGAGACATTGTCAAAGCTGTTATATATTTTCTTTGGATTTTTCACTTTTAAGTTATATGTTAAACATAGGGGTGTTACGCTACACATAATTCTTACTATATTGTATGGGTGTGTTCTTATTTGTTTAAATTTAACCATTCCATGATTTCTTATATTATGACACAGATTTCATACATGTATATGCTGTGTGTCTAAATGTAAATACATACTACAAAAATGAATAAATTGATAAAAATGAAATGATGAATCAATAAAATACTATATGTATTATATTCTATGTTTTTATTCTATGTTCTGTTCTGCATTTCTCCACAACGTGTCGCAAGGCAACGAACAGCAGATGTTGTTGTCTCTACAAGTGATTTACTACGGTGGCCCTTAAGGTCATAAAGGGAAAGCATTTCAAAAAACACAAAAGAAAAATCTAAAAAACTAAAGGAAATGTTGGTGTGACCCGAGCCGGAGAAGGTAGGTACGTATTGGACGATGATTCCTTGTCGCTCAAGTTCACGGAAGTTCAGTTTGGGACATGTTGGAAGGGTTTTATGAAAAGTTTTATGAAATCACATTGACCAGTGGAGAGAAACTGGTGGAACAAACACACACACACAGACACACAGAGACACACACACTCACACACAGACAGAGACACACACACACACACACACACACACACACACACACACACACAGACAGACAGAGACACACACACACACACACACACACACACACAGTCCAGAGACGTGATTATTTTGCCATCCTTGCGAGCCATGTAGATTTTGTTGAGACGAGATCCTCGGAGGACATACCTTGGGCATCGGAGAATGTCGCGTTGACACAGAAAGTTGCACAGCTCCCCCATAAATTAAAGGTAAAGTTTACTTATTAAATATTTCCTCATCCTTACTCCAGCAGATGTTGCCTATGCATGAAGTTGTTGTGGGTAGTTTTGTATTTTAAAGAGTTAAAAACAATACTTGGAAAACAGGGTATTTCTGTTAATGTATGCTGCAGTCGGGTTGGGAAGATATGATTTAATGATTCAATGGTGTAGACTCCATATCAAGCTGTTTAATTATCATCCTTTGTCTCAGTGAAGAGTAGATAAAGACGGCCCTTTTTCTCCTTCCCCCTCTGCTACTCTGACTCTAAAGAGTTGATCAGGTAAAGTCTGGCATTAAACATATAGAAAGAAGCCTTTTGCTTCACAACGAGAAGTAACCTTCTGTCTCCAACCCCCAGGTGTCTTAGACTAGGCTAAGACAATAGAATGTTGATTATCTGTCAGCTGCAGTGTTGTTTTGTTTTTGTGTCTTATTGTCTTTGTCATTTCATCTTCATCATGCTGTTTCATTAATGCTTTTTTGTTAATTCTCAATTGGAACTCTAGCCTCTCTCCTTCCTCATCAAATCAAAGAACACGTGATTGTTTTTTCTAACAGAAGGTAGTCCTAGTGCATGGGCTGTAGGCTACTGCGCACACTTAACATGCATCCTCCGGTCAAAGATGCAGGTCAGGTATCATGTCAGACTCCAACCCCATATAAAACTAATTACCGCGGCGAGATGATGCATTTCACTTAGGAGAGGCCCTGGTGTTGTGTATGCTGACTAACTGAAATAGCTTACTGGGACACTTGATGGAACTGAGCCATCGTTAAGGTTTTTAATTTCAGCTGGGCTTTTCCTCCTATGACAAGTCAAAATGTCTGCTGTAAAAAAGGTCCATTGTGGTTTGTCGTGATCTGCTCAAGCTTTTCCAATGTTACAGACACAGATATGGAGATAATAACCATCCAAAAGGATGTGAAATTATGTTTTTATTATTGTGGTTTGTCTTTTTTCTGTTTTTTTAAAACGTTAAAAAGCACCATAAATGGTGAAAGAAATCCCCGTAAAGTAAATTAAAAAAGCTCATTGGTCGAAAATCTGAATCGCGACACCACTTCGGAAAAAAATGCAACGAAAACATCATAGCAGCAAAAATGTTGGAAGGGGGGCGCAAAAAACGGAGAAAAAAAAAGTCTTGTTTTCAGATTTTTTCGACAAATCTTTGGTCGATTTAAGCAGTCTTAAAACTACAAAAATAGTGCAAAAATGTTGGGAAAAGGCATTACTTTAAAGTCTTGTTTTGTGTGTTTCTTTCCATCCAGGGCGACGTGATGCAGACAGGAAGCTGCCTTGGCCAGGCGGCGTGGGACAATGAGACCCCCGGCCCGTCCTACACCACCGCTGGTGTTGAGACGGCATGCCCGCTGGCCAGCGAGCCCGGAGACAAGGACGAGTGTCTCATCGTCGGCTATAAAAAGCTGCTGCTCAGCGACGGCACCGGAGACGATGACGAGTGTCGGATCGTCGGCTACAAAAAGCCGCTGCTCAGCAACGGCACCGGAGACGAGGACCAGTGTCTAATAATCGGCTACAAAAAGCCGCTGCTCAGCAATGGTACCGGAGACGAGGACCAGTGTCTGACTGTCGGCTACAAAAAGCCGCTGCTCAGTGATGACACCGGCGGGAGCGGAGACGAGGACGAGTGTCTGATCGTCGGCTACAAGAAGCCGATCGCCATGCGGACGCCAGAATTTGTTCAGCTTTCCTCTGACAGCGAGGAGGAGGAGGAACTTCCTCCGCTTGCCTTCCTACCCACTCCCTTCCTGTCCAATGAAAACCATGTCTCTCCAGATGTGTATAGATGTTAAATGATTGTGATAAACTGAATGTGAATATGTGAAAAGTTCAATTATATATATATATATATGTGTTGTAATGGGAAAATTACATTCTAATAATCTTCTGTTTTTGTCTCTCTTTATGGTTGATTCTCACATTCTGAAAAGAAAAAGGAAGCTTTTGTGTGACTTCTGTTTTCCGTACGGGACTAGATAAGGTACAAGGTCTCCGTAATCTCTCTGCACATTCTTTCACTCCTTGGCAGTTGAGATAAACAGGATTGGTAACCTTGGGCTGAAGGGTGTGAAGATGGGGGAAGCAGGGTGGCACCAGACTGTCTAATGTGTTTAGATTGTCTGTCAGAAATGCTGAGTCATGTTAACAAAGGGGTGCTCTTAGACTCTGGGATGTATATAAGCCAGTTTTTTCTTCTACCTCGTTCAAGACTTTTCCCCATTGTGCTGCTGTGCTGTGTGAAATAGTTATTCCTGTATACCTGCAGCTATAAATAAAATTCAAAGAGCAAACTCAGTTTCAGTTCTCAACACTCTTATTTTTGTTTTACTCTCAAAAACACTACGCTGCAACAGGTTTCTTCCAACAATCTGGCATTGTCAGCAGGATTGGTTGGAAGCAGGGATTGGACTCTGTGGGTCGCTGAGGACTTGCTATCCAGGGATCAAAAGATCATACCTCGCTTAAAAAGCATTCAGAGAGAGGATCAGAACCATGGAGGACTCTTGACTGATTCCACACTGATCCAATGATCAAGGGAGCAATTTCAAGCAGCAGGGATAAGATCAAAACTAAATGAATTCATTAGAAAGTGATTTGAATTGGCTAATGAATATTCATGAAAATACTGAGTGACAAAGATTATAAAAAAGGAGAAATTATTATCCTTATTGTTGGTAGGCTACTACTAAAACAAGTACTGATGTTGTGAATTGAGTGAGTTGATGCCTTTTTGGCATCAACTCACTCAATTCACAGTTACCGTAATTTCCATGTTTACACAAACATGGCTGGAGCTTACGTCGCGACACCCCACCCCCACCTGGGACAGTCAGATCACCTTTCTTTGTTCCTCATATGCACCTCTTATCAATCGCGTGAAGCCATCAGTGAAGACCATCAAGGTGTGGCCTGCAGGAGCAAATTTATCACTTCAGGAAAGGTTTCTACTAGAGATGAGCCGGATACTCGGCTAAAACGATTATCCGGTACGGATAAAGCACTTTTGCCGAATACAAGTATTATATGAGTAATACGAGTCAATATCTGTGCTCGGATTGGGTAGTGGACCATGTCTGCATTCTGTGATAGTCACAGCGCCCCCCTACACACACGCGCTCTGCTCACTCACACAGAACACTGAGAAGTGAACAGCTCACTCAGGTCCGCGGGTCTTTTCCGGTTTCTTCAGCTTCAGTTTTGTTTTTTACTTCGGATTTTAGTACTTACTTAACCAGTAGATTTCTGGTAACATGGAGTTTCAGACATGGTGCGTGGTAGAATGCGACTTGCGTTGCGTCTCTGCCGTCGGACATTTAAAAAAAACCTCTGCCTTCAATCTATTTGATCCGTAGAACACAGTCTGTGTGGAAAAATTAAAAAATGATGATTAAAAGAATCACACTGATCAAAAAAAAATTTAAAGTTCAAAAAAGAAAGTTATATTATTGAGTATGAAAACTCTTGTTCACTACATTTTACTTCATAATTGCAACCGCATGTGTTGTATTCATTGTTGCAAAACTTGTTTGGTATATGGTTTGTTTGTTACCATGACAACACCATTGATCTGAAGCTCAATGCTGATGCTGTCATGGAAATAGTTTTCTAATCAGCAATAAATATAACAATTTCTGATCAACCCATATCAATTGCATGCTTAAAATAACATACCAGTTAAAGCCCCGCCCATTTCAAGACAACCCGACCCACTTCCGGGTTAAATTCTGTCCACTTCCGGGTTAGGCCCCGCCCAGTCCGAGTACAGATACAGATACAGATACAGATAATTCATGTGGTAAACGCACAAGGCTGCTGGACCAGATAACATCCTTCAGGGCATGTGCGGAGCAGCTCACTGGGGTTTTTACAGATATTTTCAACCTGTCTCTTGCCCAAGCACCTGTACATCTTTGTTTTAAATGCACTTCCATTGTGCCAGTGCCAAAACACTCCAGCCCGAAGTGCCTTAACGACTACCGCCCTGTAGCACTCACACCCATCGTAATGAAGTGCTTTGAGCGGCTGGTCCTGGCACACCTAAAAGACTCGCTACCATCCACATTGGACTTACACTAGTTTGCCTACCGTAGCAATAGGAGCACAGAGGATGCAGTTTCCATGGCACTGCACACTGTGCTCACACATCTGGACAATAAGAACACTTATGCACAAATGCTGTTTGTTGACTTCAAGCCTTGACTCAGCATTCAACACCGTCATCCCGGCTAAGTTAATAGCCAAACTTGGAGACCTGGGCATCAACACCTCCATGTGCAACTGGATTTTGGACTTTTGACCAACAGACCCCAGAATGTTCGATCAGCCTCCAACTGCTCCACATCCGATACACTCAACACTGGTGTGCCACAGGGCTATGTGCTAAGCCCATTTCTCTACTCCCTCTTCACCTCCGACTGCAGCCTGTGTACGAATCTAATTCCATCATCAAGTTTGCGGACAACAAGCACCTGAGATCAAGCACCTGGCCACATGGTGCACTGAAAATAACCAGCTCCTCAACACCACCAAAACGAAGGAGCTCATCGTGGACTTCAGAAAAGAGTCAAGAGGCACGCACGACACCATCCACATCAATGGAATGGCTGTTGAGCGTGTGTCCAGTTTCAAGTTTCTGGAGATCCACATCTTGGTGGACATGTCCTGGTCAACCAACACCGCCTGCCTGGTCAAGAAGGCTCACAGGTGCCTCCAGACCAGGACCAGCAGACTAAAGAACAGTTTTTTCCCAGAGCTGTCTCTTTATTGAACTCTAATCCTCATTGATCCCACTCCCCTCATATACTGATAGACTCTCCTCTCCCTCCTCACACCTGCCTCCATTTTGGTATTTGCAATACTATAATATTCACTTGCACTGCTGACTGTTATTATAGTAACAACTGTTTATATTTGCATCTTGCACTACTTACCTTGACTGGAAAGTCAATTTGCACTGCTGACTGTTTATTTACAGTACCAATTGTTTACATATACATTTGCAATACCATATTTTAACTGTAATATGCAATTACTTTCCACTGCACTTTAATTCTGATAGTTTCTGTCCAAACTTTATTTGTATTACCTTAAATCCATTGTAATTTTAGTCAAACTTATTATATATTTCTATCTGTAAAAATTCTGTTTGTAGTAATAGTCATCTGTATATTATGCTCACATTCTGTTTATAGTAATAGCCATCTGTATATATATTCATAGTACATATTCACCTGTAAACTCTGTAATAGTAATATCCACCTGTATATTATATTCAGTATATATCCAGCTGTAAATTTTGCTCACAACACTACTTATCTATACATTATCAGAATCAGAATCAGAAATACTTTATTGATCCCCGAAGGGAAACTCTGTGTTACAGTTGCAGAAATATTAGAAATATAGAGTAGAAATATAAATAAAGCAATAAAGAAATATAACGAGTTTGGATATGTACGGTATTTACATAGTTAAAGGAATGTTATTATTATACAGTATTTACATAATTGACATAATTAAGGAATTGGTGAAAAGTAATAATAATAATAATAATAATAATAATAATAATAATAATAATTGTAGCAGTTGAGTATTGCTCACATTTCAGTCCAGTGTTATTGCACAAAACAGATAATACAGATAATATTGTCCAGTTTCAACCTCTCTAAGTGTCTGTGTGTCAGACACTTAGAGGGAGGAGTTATAAAGTTTGATGGCCACAGGCAGGAATGACTTCCTGTGGCACTCTGTGGTGCATTTTGGGAGAATGAGTCTATCACTGAAAGTGGTCCTGTGAGGTAGCAGCAAGCCATGGAGTGGGTGCGAGACATTGTCCAAGATGGCATGTAGTTTGGACAGCATCCTCCTCTCTGACACCACCGACAGAGAGTCCAGATCCACCCCCACGACGTCACTGGCCTTGCGGATCAGTTTGTTGAGTCTGTTGGCGTCTGCTACCCTCAGCCTGCTGCCCCAGCATGCAACTGCAAAGAGGATTGCACTGGCCACCACAGACTCATAAAACATCCTCAGCATTGTCCTGCAGATGTTGAAGGACCTCAGCCTCCTCAGAAAATAGAGACGGCTTTGGCCCTTCCTGTAGAGGGCTTGAGTGCCCAAAAGTGTCCAAACAAAGATAGTCAGAAAACGGTATATCACTGAAAACACCAGTGAAACATTTATTCCTCTCGGGGCTCTCAGTCACTGAGCTTGTAGATAATTTCAACTGTAAAATTACAAATGTTATTGATGCCATTGCTCCCACTAAGGTCAGAGTTGTCTCTGGTAAGAAAAGGTCTCCATGGAGAAATGTCCCACTGGTGAGAACAGAAAAAAGAGAGTGTCGAAAAGCTGAACGAAGGTGGCGAAAAACAAATCTCCTGGTCCATTATAACGCCTATAAAGAGAGACTTCGCATTTATAATTTGGAACTGAGGAATGCAAGGCGGTCCTTCTTCTCTGATATTATCTCTAGAAACAATAATAATTCACGTGCTTTGTTTGCTACTGTCGATAGGTTAACAAACCCTCCAGTACCAGTAGCATCTGAACTTTTATCTACCAAGGCCTGCAATGACTTTGCCTCCTTCTTCAAAGATAAAATTCAGAAGATTAGGCAAACAGTCAGTGCCTCCATATCAAGTACAGGATATGTGTTGTCACAGTGTTTAAGCAAAACTAGTTCCAATATGACAGAATTTCATGCGATCAACCATAAAAACCTGGAGGACATTATACAACATCTGAAAACCTCCTCCTGTTGCCTTGATATTCTACCAACGGGTGTTTTCAAAAATGTCTCAAATTGTTTAGCTTCTGATCTTCTACAGATTGTGAACATGTCTCTTCTTTCAGGAATCTTTCCACAGGCCCTGAAAACTGCAGTAATCAAACCACTCTTAAAAAAGAACAATCTAGACACATCGCTAATGAGCAACTATAGGCCGATATCAAACCTTCCCTTTTTAAGTAAAATCATTGAAAAAGCAGTTTTTCAACAACTCAACCATTTCTTGTCACTAAACAACAGTTTTGATACCTTTCAGTCGGGTTTCCGACCACACCACAGCACTGAGACGGCTCTCGTTAAGGTCTTTAATGACATCCACTGTAAATTTCCGTCTTAGTATTACTTGATCTCAGTGCTGCATTTGACACGGTTGACCACGACATATTACTAGACCGATTGGAAAACTGGGTTGGCCTTTCCGGCTCAGTACTAAACTGGTTTGAATCCTACTTACAGAATAGAGATTACTTTGTGTCAATAGGTAATTATACATCTGAGCGTACAAATATGACGTGCGGAGTTCCCCAAGGCGCCATTCTGGGGCCTCTTCTGTTTAACATCTACATGCTTCCACTGGCTCAGATTATGGAAAACAACAAAATAAGTTACCATAGTTATGACGACACACAAATTTACATAACCTTATCGCCAGGGGACTATAGTCCAATACAAAAACTGACTAAGTGCATTGAACAAATTAACGGCTGGATGTGCCAGAACTTTCTGAAATTAAATGAGGGAAAAACTGAGGTGGTTGTTTTGGAGCAAAAGAGGAACGATTAAAAGTCTGCACTCAGCTTCAAACAACAATGTTAAAAATAACAGACAAAGCCAGAAATCTTGGTGTCGTGATGGACTCTGACCTGAATTTTAACAGCCACATTAAGACAATTACAAAGTCAGCCTATTATCACCTTAAGAATATATCAAGGGTTAAAGGACTTATGTGTCAACAAGACTTGGAAAAACTTGTCCATGCTTTCATCTTCAGTAGACTGGACTACTGTAACGGGGTCTTTACAGGTCTCCCTAAAAAATCAATCAGACAGCTGCAGCTGATTCAGAACGCTGCTGCTCGAGTCCTCACTAAGACCAAGAGACTGGATCACATCACTCCAGGTCTGAAGTCCTTACACTGGCTTCCTGTGCCCCAAAGAATTGATTTCAAAGTTCTTTTGCTAGTTTATAAATCACTAAACGGTTTAGGCCCAAAATACATTTCTGATCTGCTAGTACACTATGACCCCCCCAGACCTCTAAGGTCATCTGGGACAGGTCTACTTTCTGTTCCTAGAGTCAGAACTAAACAGGGGGAAGCAGCTTTCAGTTTCTATGCTCCTCATATCTGGAATAAACTCCCAGAAACCTGCAGGTCTGCTGCTACTCTCAGTTCTTTTAAATCAACGCTGAAGACTTTTCTTTTTGATGTTGCCTGATTTAAATGATGTTCATTTCTTTCATGTTTAATCTCTTATACTGCACTGTAACTTTTATTCTTGTGTTTTATCTGTTTTTATTTTGAACTGTTTCTTCTGTGTTTTATCGGTTTTATTTTCTTTTAACTGTTTTTTTTTAACTGATTTTGTGTAAAGCACTTTGAATTGCCCTGTTGCTGAAATGTGCTATACAAATAAAGCTGCCTTGCCTTGCCTTGCCTTGCCTTGAGTGTTCTTGGCCCAGTCCAGTTTATTGTCCAAGTGCACTCCCAGGTATTTGTAGTACTCCACAATGTCCACACTGACCCCCTGGATGGAAACAGGGCTCACTGCTGCCTTGGCTCTCCTTAGGTCCACCACCAGCTCATTAGTCTTTGTCACGTAGATGGTTCTGCTCACTCCATGTGAGCCGGCCTTTATTTGTCTGTGTTGAGCATGCCCCCGGCCACTATCAGAGGCCCGGCTTTTAGTTGACTACCGGTCTTTATTTGAGGAATTACGGTATATAATTGGGTTTACGGTAAGGTGACCAGATTTCTCAGACAAAATACAGGGACATTTTCAGCTCAGAAGCTTATAACCTCCAAAACACGTCATGTTTGACTAATGAGGAAATATTTTCCTTTGACATGGACGCAGTATTAAACGAGATTGCTGCAGCAGAGAAACAAGCTACAGTGTAAGTTAATAGGATAATTGTCCAGCTTGTATTTACGTTCATAAAAGTGCTTATTTTGCTACTGACAGACTCCGATTAATATTTTAAGTGTCTGACAACATTATGGAAAGGATTTCTAAGGCGGTCGACCTTCCTGTTAAAGATTAAGATCCTTTTTTAAAACATAAAAGTCCGCAAAATTGCGTTCGCTAAACCCACCAGACTCCATGTAAACAATCAGTCATTTTAGCATCGTAAAATACGGCTTTCTAAAACATCTCTGAGCTCTGAGCAGCGCTGGCTCTGGCTGTCTTGAGGCTGCGGCTGTGCGACTATCAGCTACGTTTGGTCAGTGTTTTCTTTCTTTCATTCCAATATCGGGTCTGTCAGTCACAATGAAATCCGGGGACATTTCCGGGGACAGATCCAGCTGGCTATCGTCTGGCTATCGTACTGGTTATCCAACTTCGGATTTCCTGGGAATGGTTCAGTAAGTGAAATAAAATTAAAAATGTTACGACACAATTTAAAGGGAAAATTAAAAGGAACCAATTTATAGAACTGAAATGTTTAAGACATTGGAAGACTTATGACAAAAAAATAAAAATATATAATGTGTATACTGTGTGACCGCCAGCATCCGTCACACCTGCGTCAGGTGGAAAGCCCAACGAATACGCGAGAAAACCACGTTTGAAGCATCTGTCTGCATGTTACAGGCTGGTGGGCAACATATGGAGCGCGGGAAGGGCCTGGTCAAGCCAGAGGAGGCCCCAGACACGGCAGAGAAGGCCGAGGCGTGTAGTGTGGACAAAATGATGAGCACAACAACCTTCTCTGAACTCTGATTGACTAAGTCCAAAACTGGATGAGGAAGGTATTGCAACCACACACACTCGCTTCATGTAATGAAGAAATGCTGTTTTTCTGTGCAAAAACTGATAAGTTTGAAAGTTCTGAAAAGGAATCTAAGATATTAGACGAACTTACAGTATGTTTTCTTCTGAAGGCTACAAGAAAACTGCCTTCTATTAAGTGTAAAGTTAACTGGGTTCCACTCACCTTTTTACTTGACTCTGGTGCTACAAACTCAATTACTAGAGCTAAAGATTTGGCATTTTTGGATTTGGTCGTGTTATTTGGTCAATTGGGACTCCAGGTCAAACAGTGAAAGAACAATTTCTGTTCTGCTATCATGTACATGGGAAACTGAGGACAGCTCAGTTCTTAGCAAGCACTTTTTTTTGGTTTTGGATTTATGTCCACTTAATTTGCTTAATCGTGATTTAATGCGCAATTTTAACATCTGAGTTAACCATATTTGTTAATTACAGTGGGGCTAAAATGTCCTCACTGAGGCGGTCGTCGTTCTCAGTATTCCAACTAAAGTCGTGCTTCAAATGGCCCCGCCCCTTTTGGGGCGATTTCAGTCAGGTTGAAAATAGCTTTCTCGTGAAATATTGTTTTTTCAAATATCAGAGCTTTCCATAGACAGTTAAAGAAAGAGACCAACAGATCCCGTTGCTCTGGACGGAGACCAGTGAAGTCTAATAGAAGCTCTTTTCCGATGATGGCTGAGCGTTACTGCGCAGCCTCAAACTAAGCTTGAAGACGTAGATGTGACGTGAGCAACCTCTCTGAAAGTTGTAAGTCTTCTGGTAGCTGTGCAAGAGAAATCTCAATCATTCCCAATCAGCAGAGACGGAGAGGGTAGGTATATGTTAGGAGGTACCTTAGGCACAGGCTAATTACTGCTAACTAACATGCTAGTTAACATTAATATAGGCACAGGCTAAATACTGCTAACTAACATTCTAGTTAACGTTAACATAGGCACAGGCTAATTACTGCTAACTAACATGCTAGTTAACATTAACATAGGCACAGGCTAAATACTGCTAACTAACATTCTAGTTAACATTAACATAGGCACAGGCTAATTATTGCTAACTAACATGCTAGTTAACATTAACATAGGCACAGGCTAAATACTGCTAACTAACATGCTAGTTAACATTAACACAGGCACAGGCTAATTACTGCTAACTAACATGCTAGTTAACATTAACATCGGCACAGGCTAATTACTGCTAACTAACATGCTAGTTAACATAAACATAGGCTCAGGCTAATTACTGATAACTAACATGCTAGTTAAGATTAGTAATTAAACCTAAACAGCTAGTGGAAGTCCAAACTGTCTTTGAGCTTCTCCTGGCAATATATGGTGATTTGTCGATCATGCGACAGTAAGTTGCGTCGTTATAACACAATCAGCCTATTTTTATAAAAAGGTCTACTACGGAGCCATAACGTGAGATACAAGGTAATGGAGCCTTTTATACATTGTTGTGTTTCTTTAGAAATGAACAACGGACAAACGGACGAATATCTTTCCATCTGAAGCGTTTAAAGCATCATGCTTTAAACGCTGCAGTTTGGTGGGCTCAGGATTTCATCTCTGCTTTTTGCAGATGATGTGGTCCTGATGGCGTCATCGGTCTGTGACCTTCAGCACTCAATGGATCGGTTCGCAGCCGAGTGTGAAGCGGCTGGCACCTCTAAATCTGAGACCATGGTTCTCAGCAGGAAACCGATGGAGTGCTTTCTTCAGGTAGGGTGTGAGTCCTTACCCCAAGTGAAGGAGGTTAAATACTAGGGATGAGCGAGTACAGCATTATCTGTATCTGTATCTGTTTACCACATGAATTATCTGTATCTGTACTCGGACTCGGCGGGACAGAATTTAACCTGGAAGTGGGTAAGGTTGTCTTGAAATGGGCGGGGCTTTAACCAGTATTTGATCTACGGATCAAATAGATTGAAGGCAGAGGTTTAAAAAAAAAAATCTTCAACGGCAGAGACGCAACGCGAGTTGCATTCTACCACGCACCGTCTGAAACCCCGTTACCAGAAATCTACTGGTTATGTAAGTACTACAAACCGAAGTAAAAAACGAACCTGAAGCTGAAGAAACCCTAAACGTTAATGGAAAAGACCCGCGGACCTGAGTGACTGAGGGAGAGGGAGAGAGCTGTTCTCTTCTCAGTGTTCTGCATGTGAGTGAGTGTGTGTGTAGGGGGGGTGTGACTATCACCGAACGCTACGCACTCAGATACCCAATAGGATTTTTATTCAATCTGAGCACAGATATTGACTCGTATTACTCGTATAATACTTGTATTCGGCAAAAGTGCTTTATCCGTACCGGATACTTGTTTCAGCCGAGTATCCGGCTCATCTCTATTAAATACCTTGGGGTCTTGTTCGCGAGTGAGGGGACCATGGAGCATGAGATTGGTCGGAGAATCAGAGCAGCAGGTGCGGTATTACATGCCATTTACAGCACCGTTGTGACGAAAAGGCAGCTGAGCCAGAAGGCAAAGCTTTCGATCTACCGGGCAATTTTCGTTCCTACCCTCACCTATGGTCATGAAGGCTGGGTCATGACCGAAAGAACAAGATCCAGGGTACAAGCGGCCGAAATTGGTTTCCTCAGGAGGGTGGCTGGCGTCTCCTTTAGAGATAGGGTAAGAAGCTCTGTCTGGAGTAGCCGCTGCTCCTTCGCGTCAAAAGGAGCCAGTTGAGGTGGTTCGGGCATCTGGTAAGGATGCCTCCTGGGCGCCTCCCTAGGGAGGTGTTCCAGGCACATCCAGCTGGGAGGAGGCCTCAGGGAAGACCCAGGACTAGGTGGAGAGATTATATCTCCAACCTGGCCTGGGAACGCCTCGGGATCCCCCAGTCGGAGCTGGTTGATGTGGCTTGGAAAAGGGAAGTTGGGGGTCCCCTACTGGAACTGCTGCCCCCGCGACCCAATACCGGATAAGCGGATGAAGATGGAAGGATGGATGGATGGATGTGTTGTGATGTCTCAGAGTCTTATCAGCACCCAGTGATGAGGTGTAATTGTAATAGGTTTTATTGCCTGTGGTAGGAAGGATTTCTTTTAGCGGTCTGTGCGACCACAAAGCTGTCGGAGCCTCTTAGAGAAGTGCTCCTCCTCTGGCAGAGCAGTGGGGGGGGGGGGTCTTATCCATGATAGAAACAGCGGTCTTGTGGAGGAGATGAAGTCATCCAAGCTGACGAGACATTGGACGTTTCTACACAGACACAACTGGTACATCGATAGCAACCATAAAGTACAGGAGCGCTTTTTTGAGTTTCTTCCCATCATGGACTCAATCTCAATCGCCAGTGTGCTGTTGGAGAGGCTGAACGGCTTTTTTGCCATCGACGAGAAAGTCAACCTCATTGCGCAGGCTTATGATGGAGCCAGTGTGATGAGAGAAGAGAAGGCTAGTGTGCAGAAAAGAATGCCCATTTTGTCCATAACAATGCACATCAGCTAAATTTGATCATGCAGCAAGCTACTTCTCGCATCAAAAAGTGAAAATTTTCATTTCTGATCTGAGCAGGCTTGCAACTTTTTTTCGCACCAGCATTGTTGACCAGACTGAAGACTACCCAGAGCTTCATCAACACGGTGGAACTTCAACAGCAGAGTCATGATCACTGTCGTACAATGTTTTGAATCCATTGGAATGGGTTCATTGGGTTCATTTGACCAGCCCACAGTGAGAGAGGCATCTGGCTACGTGAGGATGCTACAGGATGAAGATTTCATTTTTTTTCCTGTGGCTTTTTCACAAAAATCATGCCCTAGGTCGACATTCTGTACCATAAGCTCTAGAAGAAGGACATCGATGCTGTCTTCATCAAATGTGCCCTCAACAGCTTCACAAGCAGTGTGTAGGCCATAAGGTAAGATTAAAAAGGAGATCTTTTTTTGAAAATGTATGCATGTGTTAGAAATTTGAAGAAATTCTTTATTAGGAATAGTCCCTTGAGATGTGACATCTCGTTTTCGAGGGAGTCCTTAGAAATTAAATTATTCTCATTATATATGGCCTTTGGTACAATCTAGCTTACTTTATATACTGTGTGTACTGTACAGTGGTGCTTATAAGTGTATGAACCCATGCTATAGTTGACTAAAAGGAAAAAAATCATCTTTTGGATATTGATCTTAATGCCTTAATTAAAACAATAGGAAAATCCAACTTTTAAGGAGACAAATTTTCTTTTTTCTTTTATTCCTCTTTTAAGTCAACTTTAGCATGGGCTCATAACCTTATGAGCACCACTGTATACTGTGCTAAACATCCAGGCTAGGTGAGACACAGGCTAACTTAAACACTAAAGACTTTATGCATCCCTGCCCATTTTATGTGGAACTGAAATATTTGTACTATACGTGGATAAATTGCATATACCTGTACTGTATAGACTACAGTACTGTACATAGCCTAACAAAAACATTGGTCTGTTTGCCTTTAGGGACTCCTCTCAACAGCAGTTGCAAGAAGCAACAGGAGCCAAAAGACCCAGAACGGCTTTGAGAGAAGAGGAGAAGCAGAGGCTGTCTGAAGAGGTCTGTGACATCATCCTTGATCACACCAAAGCAAGGTTCTCTTTCACTGGCCACCTTGTGAGTGCTACCTTACTGCAAGCACAAGTGTTTGAAAGGTATACATGTCCTGATGAGCCTCTGAATGCCACTGTGAACGCATACCCCATGCTGAACAAGGCAAAGCTCAAGACAGAACTCTCTCTGATCTATGATAATCCTAAATTCAAGGGCTGCTGTGGTGCACTGGCACTGTACCAGCTTCTGATGAGCTCCAACTTCCAGAAGACATTCTCTGAGACTGGGACTCTCTGGATCCTCATAACTACTCCCATGACAAAAGCTGAAGCTGAGAGATGTTTCTCAACTCTGACGCAAGTTAAGACATTCCTGTGAAATTCAATGGGCCAGGAACGTCTAAATGCACTGTCCATGCTTTCCATTAGAGGGAGCTAGTCCCCAACATGCCTGATTTCAATGACAAGTCATTGAAAGAGAGAAGAGCACAGTTTCAGTACAAGTAATGTAGTCTCTCTCTCTCTCTCTCTCTCTCTCTCTCTCTCTCACTTAGTTATTCACTCACTCACTCACATACACACACACACACACACACACACACACACACACACACACACACTCAATCAGTTCACAGTTGATGTTGTTTTAAATAGTTATATTTTTTTCAATCAGAAAAAGTAAAAAAAAAATCTGTTCATGTAATCTATACAATTGACAAGAATATGGTTATTAATGTTTACAAAGCCATACAGATAACTGTGTTAACCTTTTCTAAAAAATATTTTCAAATGCTGTTTTCATGCAAAATGTCTATCACTGTTCATGTTCATTTTCACAAATCTATACAAGTGGGCAGAATATGGAAGACTATACAAATTGCTTATTACCAATAACTTGTATCAATGTTTCCAGTAGCCTCTGTCAAAAGCTCCTGCTAGCTTGTTGTGATTTATGCTCTGGTGCACAAAATTCCAATTCATCCTTTTTGAAGTAATAATTAATGCGTTTATCAGAATTCTTTAGTTAAACTTAGAAGCACCTCATCATTCTGGTTTGGTCTTCAATGTGCAAAGCCAAGATGCACAGACCATCTCAAGCCTCACTTGTTATTTCACTTATTTGGAACAGCGTTACTTTGGTGATATCCTACACTCCAGAAAATGTAGTTCTAAAGATCCCCTTCTCTCGACAATTTGTCTACTTGTTGTTGCCATGTTGTTACTATGTATTGTTTAAAGTGTGCACTTGCTTTTGTGAGCCAATACTTTTGAGATCAGTCAATAAATGCTTCCAGTATTGACTTATATGCTGCCCTCGGCTTTATGTTGTCGCTGGACATATATTTTTAATAATGTGTCCTGTTTAGCTATTTTACAGCACACAACATTGGATTAATATAAGTAATGAATAAGTGGAATACTTAATTGTGGAGCTATCGGTCACCTTAATAATCTGATTTTGCCCCCCTTAAGAATTTCTTTTACTTGGTAAATTTCCTCTTTTTTTTTTGCAACTGTATACTTCAGCTCTACTCGGGGTCGGAGGCCGCAATGGGCAGGGGTGGGCTCAGGTTTAAGTTTTGTAAAAATTAATAATCCATTACAGTGCATTGTTTTAAGCTGGTGCAGTGCTTTGCACCAGGAATCCAAAAATAACCGTTTCAACTGTGTGACTTGAACGCCACACCATGGAGTGGTTTGTTTTGGTCACATGACAGGAAGTAGGAAGCTCTTCGCCTTTAGGAAGTGTCTAAGATGCAGCGACACATAACTCTGAAGCTTTGAAATATATCCATTTATTGGAGAATTAAGTGTGTTCTCGATTTCAATGCACGCGGTTCGTGTTGTTTTTTGGTCGGATTTATAGCCAGCTGTCTGTTTTTGGCTGTAAATAATCACCCTTGGCAAGCTAGTTTTAGCAAAGTGGCTAATGTTAAGTAGATCACAACCTTGCCCTGTCCGCCACCACAAACACGTTTGAGTGTTGTGTTGTCTGCTCATGGAAACAACTTGTCAATAAACCTGTCAGCGTTAGTTATTATCGGAACAGTGGCTGACAGTCCGCATTGTGCACTTCATGTCCGTGTAGACATGTCCTGAGTGGGTTTGGACACGTTAAGACCACCTCTTGGCAGGGGACTTTGGCTGGCATGATGCAGAGCTAACGCTCCAACGGTCGTCTGGCGGTGAGTCAGAAACACGGCTGTTTGTACATTACTTTAACGTTGGCTAGCTGTGACGTTAGTACGGCCATGACACGATGTCGCTAGGATGCTAACTTTAGTTGAATATCCTAAAGTTACTGACACTCTGCCAACGCCGGATAACGTTAAGTGAAGGCTGTCTTTGGTAACGTTAACTAACTATAATGCTGTCATGGCGACACGAAGCTTCAGTCTGGTGTCGGCCGCCAAGTTGTTGCTCATTAAATTAGCCTAGTTTTCTAGCTCATTAAAAGAAAAAGTACCAGTTATCCCTAAACACTAGCTGACGTTACACTTCGTTAAAAGACTTAAAACAGACTAACGCTACAGCAGTGTGGACAGAGACACGCAACCCCCTAATAGAACTAGCTAGACCTGAGTGGTCTGTGGTGTACTCCGTTAGTATCAGGAATGACAACACTCCCTTAGTCATATCACATGAAAGCCGTGTTTGTCATTGTTAACTTTGGCTTTTATTAGGCACTTGTCTGTCTTATATGATGAAGTGTATCGACAGACTAACAATTGAGTCAAACTGCAGAATATACAGTAGCTACCTACCTGTAACAAAGTCACTTTTTAAAATGCTTGATTTTAGAATGGACTTTGATGTGAGTGATGGCTCCAGATCAACCACTATATCTCTACAGATTAATACAATGTATGTCCTGTGTTTATTAGACATTGAACTCGTCCCCTGTGAGGTCTTCAAGCAAGCGGCTGGGGCTTTACCTGCCTCAGCATCCCTGAGCCAGCAGGATGTTGGAGGGCCTTGTTGCCTGGGTGCTAAACACATACCTGGGGAAATATGTCAGCAACCTGAACACAGATCAGCTCTCCATCGCCCTTCTGAAAGGTAATTACATATGCTTCTATCTTTAGGTTTCTATTTATTTGCAAAGCATGCTGCAGTGTTCCACATTTTTAAAGGTGTTTTCCTCTCCGTCCTCCTCCATCTCCTCTGTATTAAATCAGCTTGCATGAACTCAACACTCACCGACGTTTTGCTTAACTCTGTTGTGTTATACAGTGGTGCTCATAAGTTTATAAACCCATGCTTAGCACAGGCTAATTATTACTAACTAAACTGCTAGTTAACATTAGTAATTAAACCTAAACAGCTAATGCAAGTCAAAACTGTCTGCGAGCTTCTCCTGACAATACATTCCTCTACTATGTGACAGTAAGTCACGTGGTTATGACACAATCGTTATCCTATTTTTATAAAAAGGTCTGCTACGGAGCCATAGCATAAGCTACAAGGTAATGGAGCCTTTTATACATTGTTGTGTTTCTTTAGAAATAAACATGGACAAAAAGAGTCTTTAAACGCTTCAGATGTAAAGTAATTCACTGTCAAAGTGGCGCCAAAATAAATGGGAGTCAATGGGATGCTAACGACGGGTGATGGCTTGGTAGTATTAAAATGGCGCCATATGAGTTACGTCTTGTGGCGGTTGCCTTATCCCCATGGAGTAATGTCCATCGTTCCACGCTGAACATTTTGACCGTTTTTAGGGGTCATCTGGGTACTTTCAATGCACTGACGTTTTGCATAACCTACATTATGTACTTAAGACTAAGTGTTTGAAGTGTGCAAGTAGGCGGTTTGAGACACAGCCAGTGTTTGCCTGTTTCCTTCCATTCCTCAGGTGCAGTGGAGCTGGAGAACCTCCCTTTGAGGAAAGATGCCCTCCGAGAGTTTGACCTGCCGTTTGAAGTTAAAGCAGGTGAGACACACTAACTGATGATCTCACAAAGTTTAAACACAACTAACAAGTTACCCCTATTTTCCACCGGGCGCTGCATCCCAGAAGCGTGTGTGAAGCGGCTCTCCGCTAAGCTAAAGATAGGCGCCATGTTCGTTTTCACGCGAGCCCCGGGGCCGTTCAGACAGCAGGCAGGAAGTGAATTTACCAAAATCAATATCGTATATGTCTCCTTTACAACACCGTGGACAACGAGGGATTGATCTTGGAGGTGGAAAAACATAAAACAACATCACAGATCCTTTTTATCAGGACGCCAGAAAAGAGAAGCACTGAGTTTAATTCCAGGAGCGCTTGGAGTGGAAGGTAGATACTAGCTTAATCAACATGGGATTGTTCTGTAAAGTACTTGTAGAGACAATGAAATCACGCTCCCGGTGTGGTATGGCATGTGGCGGACGATGGAAGAAAACCGCGGGGCAGCCAAAACGCAGCACAGACAGGTCTGGTGGGAAGTCTACTTCAGTTTTGTTTTCTTTCTTCCTGGCAGCGGATGCGCTCATTATGGCTGGTACATGGCCATCACACAAAGGTCATTATCTTAACTAGGTCCACTTTTTCAGTCAACTTCCAATACTGCTGCTATTGTTTGATTCAGTTGATGTAGTTTAAGTTCACCAATCTCAAAAAAATGTTTTTAAGTGATATAGGCTAGGCTTAAAAGTCAGTTAATGCAAATCACAAAATCCTACAGACGAAAGTAAGTAAAACATATTTATAAAACCCTTTTCACAGATAAAAAAATCAGAGTGCTTTACATGAAGCATACAGTATGATACATATTAAGACACATTGCCCAATTAAAATTATAGAGTATTTTATGTGTTGTTTTTATTTGTTTAACTGTAGCACTTTGTGACTCCTCTTGTCTGTGAAAGGTGCTATAGAAATAACATTTACTTACTTACGTTTTTCCTGCTGCCATGATGGATCATGTTATCTGTATTCCATTGATGAGGGCTGTTTATATACTCGTGCATGCCCTTTACCCAGGGTTAACTTAAGTTATAGATGATTGACCTAAGTCTTATCACCTGTTCTGAAACCGGCTTCCTGAAATACCCCTCAGGTGACATATTGTGGTAATTGTTTGATTTAATACAATAAATATATTGCATATTGGATGTCCTATCATTTCAGAAATTGACTTTCAGTTTGTACAGTAGAAAAACAGTTTAGCATAAAGTGGTAACATGCTTTGGCAAATAAGGGGAGACACTAAAGCATGTATTGCTTAGTTTCAAACACGGACAACATGTATTGGATCAGATATAGCACAATCAGGGTTCATACACCTTTGCCAAGGTCAAATTTAAGCACTTTTCAAGCGCTTTCAAGGTCCATTTTAAAGCTTTTTCCAGCACCTTACACCACCCTAAATTACATACCAATACATTGTAAAAATTGTTATTTAGTGCTTTTGTCACATTAAAAGACATATTGCTGTAAACAGCCAAAATTGTGTTTGGTAATAGCAGAGGTAGGGCTGCACGATTATGGCCAAAATGATAATCACGATTATTTTGATCAATATTGTGATCACAATTATTCTCACGATTATTTGTTGATTTTAACCAAAACAAATTTTATTGTCACATAGGCTGTTTATAACTGCTTTCACATCTATATTATGTTACAATCTTCTTATGTTAAAGTTGTACGTTGGATAGACATACAGCTGCAACACATGTAAACGAAAATTAGCTAGCTGAAATATATATATATATATATATATATATATATATATATATATATATATATATATATATATATATATATATTTTAAATGTATCTCTGAAAAGCTCCTTCACTTGTTTTCAACAAGTTTTTGTTTTCACTCTGTCCATTGATGATTTGGTCATTCAGTGCAAGGACAGAGTGAAGAATCTTGGGTTAGTGTTTGATCGGTCACTTTCATTTGATTTGCATATTAAGGAGGTGACAAAAGTAGCTTTCTTTCATCTCCGAAGGATTGCAAAGATCAGATCAATATTGCTGAGGCCCTTATTCATGCCTTTGTTACATCGAGACTGGATTATTGTAATGTTCTGTTCTCGGGGCTGCCTAAGAAAAGTCTGCGAGGTCTACAGATGGTCCAGAATGCTGCAGCACGTGTTCTTACTGGATCATCTAAATACATACACATAACTCCGGTGTTGGCCTCACTTCACTGGCTCCCTGTCCAGGTTAGAGCTGATTTCAAAGTTTTGCTCTTAACGTATAAAATAGTGAATGGCCTTGCACCGGTATATCTGTCTGATCTGTTAACCTCTTATGTGCCTTCTCGGGTGCTGCGCTCTCACGGGTCAGGACTGCTGACAGTACCAAAGGTCAGGAAAAAAACAGTTGGTGAGCGAGCCTTTTCGTTTCGCGCCCCAAAGTTATGGAACAGTCTTCCAGTGGATATTAGACTGGCATGTTCAATTGGGGTCTTTAAATCGAAGCTCAAGACTTACTTATTCACTGCTGCGTATGAGTCCTAAATGCTCATTTATCCTTGATCTATTTGTATAGTGTTATTTATTTTTACTGTCTCGATTTTAATTTTAATTTTTGTACTGTTTGTATTTAATCTGTATTTTTGCTGTAAAGCACTTTGATGGAAAGTGCTCTATAAATAAATGTATTATTATTATTATTATTATTATTATTATTATTATTTCAACAATAACTGATTAAAAGAGCTAGGGAGAGAGAGGGAGTGCTACTCACAGAGAGACGGCTGATCATTATGAATGGGTCCCGGGTCGAATAGCGGATACACACATTGTGTGTACGAAATGTCTGTATTGTCACTGCGCTGCATTTTTATGAACTATGATATTCTGGCCATGGGTCACATCTCTTGCAGGCTCCGTCTCACACGCTATTACTCTACCAACTGAAGTTAGTTGCATTTAATAACTTCTTCTGTGTTTTTTGCCGTGGCACCCACAATAGCAGTTACCCGAGGAAACACTGGTAAAAATACAGGTTTGCCTCTCATATTTAACAATATACAGCTGTGTTAATAACAATTAAAACTGTAGACAAATGTCAGAAGTGTGGCGCTTTGTGGCGGTGCTGCGCGGAGAGTAAGAGGAGAGAGAGTAGAGGAGAGATCCAACACAGGCACGGCTTTACAGAAGAAATGGGTCATGTAAACCATATCCATTTAAACAACATTGCAGCGGATGCGAGGACATTAGCATCGGTGCCTCCTAGAAGAGCTAACAGCTAACAGATGCTAACTCGCACTGGTCACTGCTGTTGTCTGAAAAACAACACAGACGGGACAAAATGTTTTGTTTACTGGTAAACTGGTAAACCTTGAGATTGCCGTATAACCGACTGTCTGCATCTAGAAACTAAGCTGAGGGAACAACTCTGACTGGCACATGAGCAGACAGTGGTTTACGGAGCGGTAGATGCGCTATGCAAAAAAACCCTGAGCGTTCTATGAAATGACACATAAAAAAAAAGAAATCACGCAAATTTGATCGTGGAAAGTCAAAATCGTGATCGTGATTAAAATTCGATTAATTCTGCAGCCCTAAGCAGAGGTATCAGACATATAAGTTTTATTTTCAAAATGTATCCGTGTCTAAGTAGACTTTGCTTGCTCTCTAACCTGCCTGAGTCAATGGAAGTGGGAGGATTTGAGCCAAATGACATGCAGCTGGGTCATTCTGTGTCAATCAGACTAAATCCAGGAAAACAACTGCACCCTGTTAGATTTTGCTCAAAGTTTATGCTAACCTTAATGTCTTTTTTGTCACTTTTTTTCCCCAAATCTAAAGCATGCTGTACAAACTTGTAATGGTTCAGTCATACTGACATGTTTGTCTTCCACCCTACAAAGTTTGGGCTGCCTGTCTCTCTCTCTCTAACCTGTCTCTCTCTCTCTAACCTGAATAATACTGTCCATTATATTAATGGACAGTATATTAGAAATTGCTTCCCAGATATTTCAGGTTGATTTTCAGGCTATAAAACTGAAGTAATTTCGAGGGCTGAAAATATGAAGACAGGATTTGAACAGAAATATTTTACAAGCCTTGGGTTTGGGACACATTCTTGATATATACAAGGTTTGATGAAAATCTGAGACAGTAACAGCAACCTGTAATTCCATTTTAAATCAGAAGACTCTTCAGAGCCGGATTAACAATTTCATGTGCCCTGGGCAACAAGACTCAAGACCCCCCCCCTCCCCCAAAGCAACAATTTCAAAGTCGCTATCATCGCTCCAGTCTTTGCAGCAGACTCGCTGTGGCAGACTATGCTCAAGTTGGTTTTGTATTGGTCGTTGGCTATAAGACACATTTGAAAAATCTATTATGGAGTTTGACCTTCCAATATAAAACCAACTTTACCACAATCTGTGACAGCTCGTCCTCGCTCGCTCCGCAGATAGTTACAGATCTGATTTATCATAATATTTTGATTGAACGGGTTGCAAAAGTCTGCATGTATTTAGGAAAGTGAGGACTGTGTATAATGTGACTAACATAATATTTGACGGAACCCAGGGCCCCTTAGATGCTAGCAATTAGTGAAAACAAAAGGGCGCTAACGTGTACAGTTGGCTACTTCAGTTGCCTTACTTTAAATGTCTGTCTTACCCTTCATGTGACTTGAAAGCACACGCACACACACACACACACACACACACCACACAGCACACAGCACACACACTTGCACAGTGTGCTTTTACCCTTTTGACGGGAACGCGACGGTGGAGCATTTTTTTAAATTTCCACTCTGTAGGGTGGTTTCACTTTTTTTGTGTTTTTAAGCCCCAAAAACGCCATTGCCGTCTAAACGGAAGGCACATCCGATAAAATATTTCATCGCAAGCGTTGTTATGTAGATAAGACCATCTCCAGATTGTGATTCAGGCATTTAGCTGTTGTCATGGGCTCATTAGTGCTGCAAACACATTTCACAAGAAGAGACTCAGACACAAGTTGTGACAAGGAAATGAATGACAAGGAACATGGTTTGCCAGGCTATACCTCATTGAGCTATTTAAATGCCAAAACAACACCTCCAGCATATAATTAAAAAGATTATCCAAAACATATGCAGAAGCTTTACAAATGGCCTCTTATTTGGCGCCAAAAAACAGATTTGCATGTTTTCTCAACAGAAATGAGCAGGCTGTGGTTCCTCTTGAGTGATCCATGCATCATGTTATCTTTCACCAGGTTTCATTGGAAAGATTACTCTCCAGATCCCTTTCTACCGACCTCACAGTGACCCATGGGTCATCTCCATGTCCCAGCTCAACCTGATCATCGGCCCCGCCCAGCTTCTAGACTATGATGTAGAGAAGGAGAGAGAGGAGAGAGAGCGCAAAACGCCTCCTCAAGGCTCTCGAAGACAAATTCAAAGTAGGTGGATCATTGCTACAGATTATAAATCGTGTTTTTTGTATGTGTGTTTTTTGTTTGTATGGGAAGGATAAAAAAATAAGTTCAAAAACATTAATCAAGCTATTAAGTTTTCTTGTCTCTAATGAGCATTACAACCTCAGAGTGACACTAGAGTAGCTACACTCTTGTGCATCATCATCATGTATATGATGGTATGTGTTTGGTTCCTGCAGAGTGAGTGTGAACAGAGAGGAGAGTCTTACTGGTCTTCTGTCACTGCCTCAGTGGTCACCAGGATTGTGGAAAACATTGAGGTAAGCCATCCAACATTAGAGACTAGAGCTGGGACTGTTAAGCTCAGTTCATACCAAAGATTTGCTACGAGACAAAACCGTTTTAGAATTTCGCAGAGAAAAGTTGTAATGCTCTGAACCGGTCCGTCTCAGCTCGACTCAAACCAGCTGATGGTGTCGCTGTGACTCAGCTCGTCAAGTCTTCAGATGCTGGTTTTTGGAAACAGATACAAACTATAGAAGTAAAATGATCTATAATCCATTCTATTTCTGTTACAAACTGGTAACTGGTCGAAACCTTGTTACATTGGTGTGAACTGGCAGGTTTTAGCGCGCTGCAGACCAGTGCGTTGCAAGAAGTTGCAGGTTTTAACTTGTCTCATTGCGAATCTTTAGTCTGAACTAGGCTTTAGAAACAACACGTGTATTATATGCATCAGCTTAAATAGTGTATCTTGATTTTTGAATAAATCACCTGTGTCACATGCAAAGCATCCCCACAGCATCACACCTCCATGCTGGCCCAGCAGAGAAGGCCTTGCCAGAACAATAACTTGTTACAATCAGCATGAATTAGGAATGATGCAGCATTGTTTGTCTCAAACTACACAAATATTACTGGGACCACTACAGATATACATTTAGCCACAGTTGAGCACATACACAGTGCAGCCATGTGCTATGTTTTGACCTGGTTTTGTTCAAGTCTGTTGTAAACCAATAGTCAGGTGTCCAAAAGAACATCATTACATGGTCTATTTCCCTTGTTAATACTGACCATTAAAAGACCCCCTTCCTAAATTGATCTCTGTGTAAGTGATGGGAACAACATCCACAGTCCTCGCTCTGTGCAAACATATTCAAAGGTTATCTGTAGCTAATCTGAGGCTCTAGTGTCTAGAAGACATGCACTTGATTTGGTGCATTCAGACAGCTAAACTTTGGAATACATTTTTGGAGGGATCAAGGACTGGATTTTGTCGCCCATCCCTTACCTGGGTAGTGTATTATGAAGGGATTTTTTAATGGCCAGTATATACAGCACGGATCAAATGTGTTTCAATGTCCATGTGGGCATCTGACTATTGTTGTAAGATTAAGTTTTAAAATTGGGGACCTATCCTTTAAGCTAGGTGTAACTAATAAATTGACAACTGAGTGGTTATGATACAACTATACACAACTTAGGCAAGATTTTGAACCTATACAAACACTCTGAAGAAGTAAAATGCTTCCAAGTGTCAGGACAGTATTCCATGCTGCTTTCCTGACACTCGTCAGGCCAAAGAATTATGTACGGTAGTTGTTACTGTTGAGTAACAGACTGACTTTGGTTTGGCTTGTGTGTAGCTGAAGATCCAAGATGTGCATCTTAGATTTGAGGATGACGTGTCCAACCCAGAGAAACCCTCTTCCTTTGGGGTTTGCATCAACAACGTTTCTGCTCAGAACCCTTCCAAAGAGACGGTTAGTGTTCACTCAAAGCGTGTGAAATCCCACTTCATTGCTTTACATTTAGACCTTTAGTGTATAGGAAGAATTTAAAATCAGTTATATTAACCCTTGTGTTGTCCTCCCGAGTCAAAAACGGACAAACATTTGACATTTTCGTCCCTTTTTCAGACTTTTTTTAAGTTTTCACTAACACCATCTTACTACCACTAGTTTACACTACTTTTCGGAATTCATGGTCAATAACCCTCTTTTATATAGAATTATATCTAATATTTGAGTTAAAAAAGCAAAGATTTAGAATTATAGATCAGAGGAATGTACAGATGAGTTTAGTCAGGAATGAAAGTGATCAATTGTATTTACAAGAGCATTATCTTTTC
The DNA here is from genome assembly GCA_013375575.1 of Percina caprodes. NCBI lineage: Eukaryota > Metazoa > Chordata > Actinopteri > Perciformes > Percidae > Percina > Percina caprodes. The sequence continues at coordinate 117,918 of JABXJD010000189.1, forward strand.
TATTATTATCTATTATTAGGTGCTGCAGTAGTCAAAATTATTTTTTTAACCAAAACCCTTTCTTTCTAGTGATAACTTATCTTTTTATTTTGCTTGATTCAGGACTAGCACAGGTCTTTGCGTGAGATTTTCTTTGTATTTGCAGGTGCAGAAGCTCCTCCGACAAAAGCAACTGGAGATTAAAGACTTCAGCGTCTACTGGGACACAGAGTGTGAAATGCTGGGAAAGCTGCCCACAAATCAGATCCAGGTCAGGACAGTTCAGGGTAGAGCTCTCTTCGGAACTTTATTTGAGTTTTCCATTTCACTTTTTAGCTTTGTTCTTTTATAGCTGAGCAGTTTTAACCGTACAATAGAGCCCTTCCTGTTACTGCACACAGCACGGCATACAGCATTAAATTATAGGGATTTGTTGTTTGTATCTAGGGTTAGAACAGGCATGTTCCAGGTGTTGTAAAGTGAAAGACCACTATGTTTTCTGCCACTTTAGATTTAATCTAACAATCTATTAATACGTCCACGGACCCGAGTTCTGGAACTGCCCTTGTTTGCTCTTCCTCAACAACCGTATGTGAGAGTTAGATTTTCAGTGAGGATCAAATACAGTTTCAGAGCAACTGAATTCTATTTCATATCATTAAATTCAGTTTCAAGTTCAGTGGATTTCAGTTCCAGTCTAATAAATTCAATTCATATTATGTGATTCTGATTCAGTTAAACAAAACAAATTCAGTTTTAAATGACACATATTTATGCCCAAAGGTGTCAACCTGTGTGAAGGGAATGCATTTACCCACTTGACTTGAAACACTAGTCATATTGTCAGTTTAGGTAAATTCGATAATTGAAGCATAAGCATACCTGGTAATGAGTCATTCTTTACTGAAGGTAGAGCTCTTTCGCTTTCAGAGCTGTGGAACATGCTCTGGAATGATGTCTAGCCCTATATGACTAGTGTGATTGTTTTGTACCTGTGCAGGACGCCATGACCCAGTGTATGCAGAGCCGTGAGCATCAGTACATCTTTGAACCAGTGTGTGCCTCCGTGCTGCTCAGACGAAACACCACCAAGGAGCCCCTGAGGTCCCGACACACCCCACGCATTGAAGGCCAAGTTCAGCTGGAGCCCATGTCCCTACGTCTGTCTCAGGTCTGTACCAACACCTACCAGTCTTCTTTAGTTCAGCTGGAGCCCATGTCCCTGCACCTGTCTCAGGTCTGCACCAACACCTGACAGCCTTCTTTAGTCCAGCTGGAGCCCATGTCCCTTCACCTGTCTCAGGTCTGTACCAATATCTGACAGCCTTCTTGAGTTCAGCTGCAGCCCATGTCCCTACACTTGTCTGAGGTTTATACCAACACCTGCCAGTCTTCTTTAGTTCAGCTGAAGCACATGTCCCTACACCTGTCTCAGGTTTATACCAACAGCTGCCAGTCTTCTTTAGTCCAGCTGGAGTCCACGTCCCAACACCTGTCTGAGGTTCATACCAACACCTGCCAGTCTTCTTTAGTCCAGCTGGAGCCCATGTCCCTACGCCTGTCTCAGGTCTCTATGGAAACTGTAGAATTGTACTGCTGTAAGAGTGAATGTTTATTCTTTAATTGACATTCAGGCTTAAAGTTGTGCATAATTAAGGGTGTTGGGCTCTGAGTGAAAGGTAATGGCCGTCACAGGAGGCGACCATTGACTCTTTGTGCCATTCAGCCGCCTCAGCTCCGCCGAGAAGAACTCAAACTCCATCTAGAATTAACATTGGTCTCCTGGTATACGCCTGGCTGGATCATGTACCTCAGTCATCAGGCAACAGTCATTTTCATTTGGCCACAGACACAATGTGAGCGAGCACTTTGTACTATGGATTCCTCGGGACAAGTCATAAGTTCAGCAATAAGAACATTTCCATTTTTTTTTATTGACACCTGCTTTGACAATTATTTGTTTCATTTTCCATCTGCAGTCCAGGCTGTTCTTGGTCTACCAGTATAAAAAAAAAAATCTAAAATTAGAAGTTGCAATTCAGCTTTTTGTGAATTTAAAGTATTACACTTTAAAAGTAAATAATCTGGCCTAATTTAACCCTACAGTGTTGCTACACTGCACCTACAAATAATAAAGCAAAATGATCATCTTAAAATAGAAGATATATTATCTCACATCACATAAAAGAACAAGTAAGTAAGTGGTCTTGAAGTCGATTCTTTTGTTTCAATGTTCATCTTCTCTTCTCTCGTAGGTCCAATACCAGCAGATCATGGCATTCCTTAAAGAGCTGGACCGTTGGGAGAGAGAGATGCTTTACCAAAAGTGGAGACCAAAAGTGCCAATTTCTGGGAAGTAAGTTCCCAGTCGCAGTCCAACAGTCAATTGACTTTCTTATATCTGCAAACTTCACAAAAAACTGTTTAAAACTCTAGGCCCTATCTTACACCTGGCACATTGCAAAGCCTGACGCAAGTGACTTTGCTAGGTTAAGACTGACACAGTGTCAATTTCCTGACCGGCGTCCACGCTGTTTAAGTAGCAAATCCACCTGCGCCCATCTTTGTGCCCATGGGCGTGCTGGTCTTACAGGGAGGTGTGTTCCTGTGCATTATGGGCATGCTGGTCTTACAGGGAGGTGTGTTCAGGTGCATTCTGGGCGTATTGCTATCTTGAGGCAGCGGGAAGTGATCGCGCCATTGACCAACAAAAATCTCGAAAAATAACAGCATTTCATTGTTATTTTAACAGCACATTAGTAAAATGCACCTCGGCTTATGCACAACACGATCACAGTGCTTGTTACACACACACAGGGAAGCGCAGCAGCACACACACATGCAAAAATTACAAATAAAAATATTATGGAGTAAATCCATCATAATAGTAATGCACCAAGGTCTAAACACGCCTGGCTTTTAAAGGGAATGGGAGATGACCTCTGATTGGTTGAATGCATGTGACGCTCAAAACACACCTATGATTAATGAAGATACTAAGTGCAACCCCTTTGAACCATGCGCCCGGTGCACGGACCCTTTTTTCCATTGTCAAACTAGCAAAAGTGGATTTGGACAAGCCCTAAAGGCACCTAAGCACGCGCTTCACGCCGTGCGCTTAGATCATTAAAATAGGGCCCTCCGTCTCTTAAATAAAGTAAAATGGAATTATCCAACTGTCTTATTTTTCACACACAGCCCACATATTGTTTGTGTAATAATACACCTTTAAATCAGATTTGAGCTTGTAACATAGTTTTTTCCTGCAGCTGCCGGCAGTGGTGGATGTTTGCCATTCAGGCCAACCTGAGTGAAATCAGAGAGCAGCGGCGGCGAGGCAGCTGGGGCTTTGCTCTGCAGCGGGCCCGAGACGCCCAGACATACACCAGCCTCTACTTCCGAAGGCTCAAAGGAGTCCCACTGAGTTCTCAGGAAGAGGTACTACACTGTAACACAGACATGATGTATCAACAAACATTCATCCTTAAACATCCAACAACAAAGACCACAAACATTGTCCCTCATATTCCCTTCATTTTACTAATAGAACTCATAAAATGATCTGCCTTAACAATGACACAATTCTTTTCATAAGATAAAATGGAAGAAAACAGGAAATAGCTAATCAGTTTGATTAACCGTCTAAAAATGAAGCCCTCTGTTCATGAACAGAACCTTCTTGAAGATGGGACGGGGAATGTAGTGAGCATGCTAAATGATCTGGACATGTGATGCAATGCAGGTTGCTATTGAATTCCATAAGACCTAATATTGCCTTTTTATATGCATTTCCTCCCCCAAAGAAGATTACAATTAAACGTACGGTTTTATTAATTAAAGGTCCCATGGCATGACAATGTCACTTTATAAGGTTTTTTAACATTAATATGAGTTCCCCCAGCCTGCCTATGGTCCCCCAGTGACTAGAAATGGTGATAGGTGTAAACCGAGCCCTGGGTATTCTGCTCTGCCTTTGAGAAAATGAAAGCTCAGATGGGCTAATCTGGAATCTTGCTCCTTATGAGGTCATAAGAGGCAGGATTAACTCCCATTTCTCTGCTTTGCCTGAGAAAGAGAGACGTTATGGCTTGCAAACAAGCAAAGCATGGCAGTTGGTCAAGGCCACACCCGCAGTTGGTCAAGGCCACACCCCCAAGATGGCAGTGTGTCATGTGACCTTGTTATTTTTACACCCTTTGACTATACAAATCACAACATGTAAATAGGAACATGTTGGTGTTATTTTGTCACTTATTAGGAGCAGTAGCTAGTTGGAACCAGTTACCTGCAGGATTTGTGCTAGGCTAAACTAATGCTGGGGACATCAGACAGAGTTACAGCATGCACGGAGATGAGAAGGATATGTATGGACTTGTCTAACTCTGGGGGACACGGTGGATAAGCTAAAGTCCCAATAAGCTGGCGTGTTCCTTTTAAGAAGGGGTTCAAAGAAGATCACTGACTCAGCTTAAGCAATTTCCTCGGGCACATCGGTCCAGAGTCAGGAAGCTCTGTCCTCTTTAGTTTTCAGACGAAAGACCTGGCAGATCTGGCTCTTTAAGAAGACCTCTATGAGCCGAGCACACGTACGCACGGGCCACAGTGGATTGGATTAAGGGCAGATGGCTCTGTCTTGCATCAGCAGGAGGGATCCTATTTAAAATCATAGTATTTATTGATTATTCTCAAAACAAAGAAATAAACTGATAATTGATTATTTACCAAATAATTCAAGTCAGTGCAGTGTGTTTCTTCTTCATAAAACTGTTTTGGCTTAAAGTCTAAAGCTACATGACGATCGTAGTACACCTGCAAAATGTCCCTGAAAGAAATGCTCCCATGTTTTTTATTGAATTTTTTTCTTTGGATGGTCAACATGTACCTCCAGACAAAAAACTATATTTAGTATATTATAATTAACATATAAAATAATTTGAGCCATTTTATATTTTGGGGGTTTAGGATGCAAATGAGCATTTGTCCCCTGATTTATACATCAAACTATATTACACATGACTGTAGTGCAACTTAGCATTTAAACAACAATAGACTAGCTCAACTATCCAAACTAACTATGAATAATTAAAGAAAACCACAAACAAGGTCCTGGTTTTATTCTCAGGGCAAACGAGCCCCCAACCTGTTACAACCGGCTCACAGGCCACAACAAAAGAAGGAGCTGCACAGCAACGTAACAATAATAAAGTGACATTTATTAAATAATGATGCAAACGAGAGAACGATGTGGTGGGTTTGTCAGTATCAGTGTAATCAATGTAAGACAAGCCCAGGGCCGTCACACCAACAAACATGACATCATTGTTATAGCTAGTGTTTCTGTGAATGCAGTAGTTGTTATATAGTTGTGAGGAATACTTTCAGTTTTCTTACATCACCACAGGGTTTGCTCCCCTAGCCACTGTACCCCCCTGAGTTACGTGAATGTGGGGTTGCCTTCTTCCTCCTTCCCAGACGTCTTCTGCCTGCGCCGCTGTTGGGGTCTTCACTATTTACCCATAGCTGGGGCTATTTACCCATAACTGGGACAGTATTAAACTAACTACAAGCTCCACTACTCCAATACTACTGCACGCATCACACCCCTTGCGAGCTATCGCGCACATACACGCGCACATACACACACACACACACACACACACACACACACACACACACACAGAGACAGACCCAAACACACACACATAAAGACAGAGAGACACATAAAGACAGAGAGACAGACCAACACACAGACGGACAGAGCCAGCCACACACAGACACACAAACACAGACCCACATGCACGCACGCACACAGACAGACAGACAGACAGACAGACCCACCCACCGACCGACCGACCGACAGACAGACAGACAGACAGACAGACACACACACATGCAGACAGAAAAACCCACCCACAGACAGACAGACAGACAGACAGACATGTAGACAGACAGACAGACACTATACCAGTACAAATGCATTTTCTCTTCCTCAGCCAGGCAGAAGCTTTTTGTTCCTCTTCTTCTTCAATGGCTTTTGCATTATCTGGCTCTGAAGATCTACCAGCTGGGACCTCAAGGTGGTCTCAGTCCACTCACACTCCTTCTCTTTTTCCTGCTGAGTCAGCTTCAGGCTTTCTGTGGCCTGAAGGAGGGATGCCTTGTCCTTCTTCCACTGATTGAGATTACTCTCTAGCTGCTGCTCAGTCTTCTTCAGAGCAGCCAGGAGGCAGTCACTCCCAAAGCTTTGCCTGTCATTCTGATAGCAGGCAACCAGTTCTTATGAAGCCTATTTGCAGCTTAAAGGTTACCACGCTAACCTTGATATCCATTTTTATTTTCCAAATGTTTCACAATGTCTGAGCTGCTTGCCCCCAAGTACATGAATAGGCCCCCCTAGTTTAACCCAGTTTGTTATTTTGAGAACACACTGACAAACACACAATGAACAGATGCCTGAGTTTGTCTTCATCACCTAGATGGAGCTGGAGCGAGTGGAAGAAGAGCAGACAATAGAGGAGCTGCAGAGTCTCCGAGAAATTGTCCACGATTGGTTTCAAAGCAGGAAGAGATCGCAGAGGTAAGCTTAGATGATTTCTACACTTGTGTTTAATGGTCTTTGTGGCCTATGAGGAAAGAGAAGTGGCCTTTCTGTTAACGTTACTCAGCTTTCAACGGCTCAGCAGACTGTGTGTATTTGTGAACTCACAAATTACTCAGATGACTTATCACAATCAATCAATCAATCAATCAATCAAACTTTCACTGATCTTTTAAATGTGTCTTTGTTGTAGTTTCAGCCTGTGTTCTACCCCTGTCTCCTCTTGCAGAATGTGCGTGAGCCCAGCAGTGACCCCCAGCCCTGTTTACCCACCACATCCATCCCCAAGAGTGGGAGCTCAGGGATGATCCAGTACCTGCAGTCTTGGTTCCCGGGCTGGGGAGGCTGGTATGGAGATTCCCAGGACCCAGACCGGCCTGAAGAGCTCCTGCCAAGTCCATCCTCCTGGGATATATTAGGTGAGAGACTCACTCCTGTCTGGTGCCAGAGAAGGGCTGACAACATTTAGCATCTTCTTTAGTCTGCTCTAGCAGAAGTTGCTACCACAAGATTGGTTTTATTTGCATTACGTATTCCGGTACATTAGATAATGGTGGAATAAGTCTGGACTAGTGTTGGTTGAAATCTTATTCCTGTATGACAAGCAAAAAACTCATAGGATATCAAGGCATTCTGGTTGCTGACCACAGTGATACGATTCCTCTCTAGCAGAGACAGAAGACTTGTTTGACCCATTGGAGGACTCTCACACTCTGAACACGTTCACCAGGCGAGATCACCTGTTTGCCCGGCTGGAGTTCTTACTGGAGAAGGGCGCTGTCACGCTCTTTCAGCAGGACAGGAGGGAGGACACGCTGCATGAGAGTGGGCTCATCCAGTTGGAATTCTCAGGTATGCAGGAACAGTGTGGGACAAATAGAAACATTATTATAGGAACAGGCTATACAATTTTTTTGTAATATATGTAGTTGTAATAACTATGTCAGCCTAGACAGTCAAGAAGAGTGGCAACACTACAAGTATGACAGCAACCAGCCCCCTGACCGATAATCGCAGGCTGTCGTGAAAAGTTCATAGTTCATAGACCGACGCTTTGGCAGCAGCCTCTCAAAACTCACAAAAATCTATTAAAATTACCATTGTTGATCTGAAATAAATCCAGATTCAGCAACTGCATAGCTTATTTCTCTCTTCAAATGTTTTCAGAAAGACATTTTGGTGAACTATTTTTGTAAAATAAGAGATTGTTATCCAAACAAGCAGCCATTATAGTCTGTTTTGAAATCTGCGTTTGTCCAATCAGATGCAGCCATCTGTCATAAGAGGGTGGAGCCTGTTTTCTTTGCTGGCCAATGGTCAAAGTGAAGATAAACCATAGACAGTAAAAGTAATGGACAGAGCGACGCCGTAGAATTCCACAGAGATGAGTGAAGTCTATTAGAAGCTCTTTCCCGGTGATGGCTGAACGTTACTGCGCAGCCTCCAACTAAGCTTAGATGTAATGTGAGTAACAATCAACCATCACCAGAAAAGAGCTTCTAATAGACTTCACTGGTCTCCGTGGAAAACAATGGTGTCACATTGTCATTTCTTGTACTGTCTATGGTTCTGACATGCTAGTGCCCCAGACGTTAGATCTCTGACCTTTTGATGATGTCACTCTACAAGAGGTAAAGACACATGTTTGTCGGTCCGGACCCTCATTATCAGACACGACTTTGAACGTTTGTCTGCGACGCTTCTCTTGGGTCAAAATCTGGCTGAATTTGTTTAGTCTCATCCTGGCATTAGGCAAACTAATAGGTTCAGGGTTTGGACTGTAGTTCACACAAAACAAGACATCTTTTCAATTCTTATCCTTGTGTATCGGTGAATATTAAGGGATAGAGTGTTCTATATTATTATCAACTCCCCTCTGTTGTTTTTGAGACAAAACTCTTTGAAAATGGGTAGTCTAGTGAGTCAAATGTGTAATCGTCCCATAGACAGACACAGTTGTTCCACTTGACTCAGAGCATATGTACTGCTGCCTTGATTTCCACAGGAGTAAAGGTGATTTTGGAGTCCCTCCCTCGCTCAGAGTCTTCCCTGCTATCTGTTAAGCTGGGTGGTTTGTTCTTGAGAGACTTGACTACTCAGGGCACCATCTTCCCTTTCCTGGTGTCTCCTAAAACGGTAGGCAGTGATGGATGGGTGGGCCGAGTTCATAATGTGATGATTGAAAATTTTGAAAAAGTGAATTTCAGCTCCCCCAAGTGAATGATAATTGTATTATTTTCTACTGTATGTTGTGTCATGTTTTCAACATCTGTCACTTATTATAGGATAAAGTTATTGTGGCCATTAACCAGCCATCGGGCCAGTCCAGCAGTACCTCTGGTAAGGTTTTTGTTTCCTTTTGACTTAATAATGGTGCAATTATAGTAACAATAAAGATAACAGAACTATGACTAGGAATAATAGTAGTAGCACTGCTGGTCATAGCAGGGCGTCGGGCAGGACCACGGCAGCAGCTGCAACCACGATCTAGGCGCACACACACACACACACACGCAAGCGCACACACACACTCTCAATGGGGTGGGGGTCAGATGTACTGAAGAGAAAAAACATTCAGTGCTTTGTAAATCGTGCAGGATTTAGAAAGAGATTTCTTTTTGTTTTACTTTAGGCAATATTTCGGCCTCGCTAGTGGCATACGTAACACTATGTGTCTCTCCTGCAAGGCTGATTGTGACAGCTTTGTCAGCTGAAGCGTTGATCAAGTCCCAGTGGACGATGGCAGAGGAAGAGGTGCCAGCATCTGGGTTATGGCTAGTTTAGCTGACGTCACTGCATTCAGCACCAGAGCTGAGCAAAAATCAGGGTGAAAAAGCAGAGCTGTTTTACAGTTAGGTTTGCAGTAATTTTGAGATGCAAGTGCAGAGCTTGCCAAGTTGTAATGTGTTGCTCTGTGTGCAATGGCATAGCAAAACTAGACTGACGTGGTTTATTGGGGACTAATGATAGCAATCATTGACATGTAGGGGGAAGTTCTGATCCTGAAAATGTTCATATTCTGTGGTGTAATGACAATGCAAGCCTCTAAGGGCGGCTTGCAGGGCTTTTGACTTTGAGTATGAATGTGTGAATAATCCAATTTTGGTGGCAGTATATGTAGTAACATACTCCCACCAGCTTTTGCTAAAACGTTTGTCTCTTAGTCGATCGAGTTTGTTTTTGTGTTGTTAGGATGCAATGCAGAGTGCACATCACCGGTGTTTGAGATGATTTATGAGCGTAACCCTGTGAGGTGTAAGTTTGAGAGGAGGCTGGAAGTCAACACTAGTCCATTGAACATCATCTACAACCCACAAGCAATCAAAAAAGTGACTGAGTTCTTCTACAAAGGAAGAGTTCATACCTCAGGTAAGTTCCCATTTTTGTAGTGCATAAAATCTTTACCAAAACTGGTGAAATTTCACATTTTTGGCACACCCTTTCCTATAAACATTTTGTGTTAACAAGGTGATTGACTAATACACATCAATCAAATTTTCAACAAAGAGATGTTTTTACTTTTGAAAAAATAAGGAAAAACAACAGAATTCTTTTCCGATTCATTGTAAATCCGTCTTTGTGGCCTATGCTTCTCTGTCTTCTAGGAGGGATGCATGGTGAAAGATCCCAACAGAGAATATGAAGCTTTTGTCTAATTGGTTTTTCAAGTTGTCTTCCACTAGTGTTGGTATTTGAAGGAGTTGTTGAAACTGTTGACCCTTTAGTCTGTGTTTATGTCCCGCTGGCTGGCTGGTCCCTGGCCACTCAGTGCCACTCTGCACTGCCAACTGCCTGTCCCATGCTTTTGCAGGAGATCGCTGCTCATACATCGGTTACCCACTGTTAACGCTGGCGCGGTTCAGGTTCCCACTGATGAGCACCCCTCTCTCGTGGAAGTGCTCCCTGCTAGCCATTGGCACTATTGCCATTGTTAGCTTGTGGCTTGTATTGCGTCGCTGTGTGTGTGTGTGTGTGTGTGTGTGTGTGTGTGTGTGTGTGTGTGTGTGTGTGTGTGTGTGTGTGTGTGTGTGTGTGTGTGTGTGTGTGTGTGTGTGTGTGTGTGTGTGTGTGTGTGTGTGTGTGTGTGTGTGTGTGTGTGTGTGTGTGTGTGTGTGTGTGTGTGTGTGTGTGTGTGTGTGTGTGTGTGTGTATATATATATATATGTGTGTATGTATGTATGTACTGTATATATGTATGTGTATATATATGTATATGTACATATATATGTGTATATGTATATACAGTGAGGAAAATAAGTATTTGAATTTCAATATACTGTATTACAGAATATACAGTACAAAGTATGACTACTTGTCATGTTGCCAAAAGCTATTATTCACGTACTGCATATTTTCCATAACTTCCTAAAAATTTACATTCTTTAGAAAATGTGACTATAGCTAGAGCTGGGAAATATATCAATATTTTGGATATTGTTATATATATATATATATATATATATATATATATATATATATATATATATATATATACAGTGAGGAAAATAAGTATTTGAACACCCTGCTATTTTACAAGTTCTCCCACTTAGAAATCATGGAGGGGTCTGAAATTGTCATCGTAGGTGCATGTCCATTGTGAGAGACAGAAATCACAATGTATGATTTTTTAACTATTTATTTGTATGATACAGCTGCAAATAAGTATTTGAACACCTGTCTATCAGCTAGAATTCTGACCCTCAAAGACCTGTTAGTCTGCCTTCAAAATGTCCACCTCCACTCCATTTATTATCCTAAATTAGATGCACCTGTTTGAGGTCGATAGCTGCATAAAGACACCTATCCACCCCATACAATCAGTAAGAATCCAACTACTAACATGGCCAAGATCATTGAGCTGCCCAAAGACACTAGAGACAAAATTGTAAACCTCCGCAAGGCTGGAAAGGGCTACGGGGAAATTGCCAAGCAGCTTGGTGAAAAAAGGCCCACTGTTGGAGCAATCATTAGAAAATGGAAGAAGCTAAACATGACTGTCAATCTCCCTCGGACTGGGGCTCCATGCAAGATCTCACCTCGTAGGGTCTCAATGATCCTAAGAAAGGTGAGAAATCAGCCCAGAACTACACGGGAGGAGCCGGTCAATGACCTGAAAAGAGCTGAAAAGTTTCCAAGGTTACTGTTGGTAATACACTAAGACATCATGGTTTGAAATCATGCATGGCACGGAAGGTTCCCCTGCTTAAACCAGCACATGTCAAGGCCCGTCTTAAGTTTGCCAATGACCATTTGGATGATCCAGAGGAGTCATGGGAGAAAGTCATGTGGTCAGATGAGACCAAAATAGAACTTTTTGGTCATAATTCCACTAACCGTGTTTGGAGGAAGAAAAATGATGAGTACCATCCCAAGAACACCATCCCTACTGTGAAGCATGGGGGTGGTCGCATAATGCTTTGGGGGTGTTTTTCTGCAAATGGGACAGGGCGACTGCACTGTATTAAGGAGGGGATGACCGTGGCCATGTATTGCAAGATTTTGGGGAACAAAGTCCTTCCCTCAGTTAGAGCATTGAAGATGGGTCGAGGCTGGGTCTTCCAACATGACAATGACCGAAGCACACAGCCAGGATAACCAAGGAGTGGCTCTGGAAGAAGCATATCAAGGTTCTGGCGTGGCCTAGCCAGTCTCCAGACCTAAACCCAATAGAAAATCTTTGGTGGGAGCTCAAACTCTGTGTTTCTCAGCAACAGCCCAGAAACCTGACTGATCGAGAGAAGATCTGTGTGGAGGAGTGGGCCAAAATCCCTTCTGCAGTGTGTGCAAACCTGGTGAAAAACTACAGGAAACATTTGACCTCTGTAATTGCAAACAAAGGCTACTGTACCAAATATTAACATTGATTTTCTCAGGTGTTCAAATACTTATACTTATATGCAACAAATAACAGTTAAAAAAAATCATACATTGTGATTTCTGGATTTTTTTTTTTAGATTATGTCTCTCACAATGGACATGCACCTACGATGACAATTTCAGACCCCTCCATGATTTCTAAGTGGGAGAACGTGTTCAAATACTTATTTTCCTCACTGTATATATATATATATATATATATATATATACATATACATATACATATACATATGTGTGTATGCTGGGAAAACACTGGAGCCATAGAACTGCAAAGGAAAAAGGCAGATAATGAACGCAGTGTGTAGGTGTGAAAGAAGGAATTGCGTGTGTAGACCACTCACCATTTTTTACTTGTCTGCTAGTTTCATCCACATCCCGCATGTCAATAGGGTTGTTGCTAGCTTCATCTATGTGTAACCGGTTTGGAGTAACATAAGTCTCAGAGCCTTTTTGCCTTTCCTTTTGGCCATTAATTTGCTGATTGTGAACAGTGGTCAGGTCAATCGTGTATGACAATGAAAAAGCCTACAGAAATGAGGTTTCGTCCCCGTTGACTGGGGCTGTCGCTACCTGGAACCGAACAATTCCAAAACTAAAGAGTTGGTGGTCGACTTTCCAAGAGATGGGAGGGCTCCCTGCTACTGACCAGGGCCTGGAGGTGGAAAGGGTTGACAATATGTATTTGATAGAATAACACTATATCACAAAATGTAATAACAGTTATCATTATTAGTAAGAAATACATTTTCTCTCTGATTATAGAAGTAGACTAGTCAGTAGTCAGTAAAATATTTCACCACTTTAAAGAAACAACATTACTCACTCACATTCTAGGTTATTTCAAACTACATAGTATAATTTCTCATGTACTTATGACACTTTTGAAAATCAGCAGATTATTGTGTCTTAAACATACCTCTTTGATCCTCAGGTTTTGGCTATCAGTCAGAACTGGAGCTGAGAGTAGCAGAGGCTGCCAGGAGGCAGTACAACAAGCTGAAGATGCAGACCAAGGCAGAGATCCGACAAACGATTGATCAGCTACTCGTGGGAGAGTTTATTGTAAGAGAGACTCAGTGGATGGGGGTATGAAGTATTGGCAGTTAAATCCTTTCCAAATACAACCAATGTGTTTGATTTATAGGAAAACAGTAAGCGTTGGACCATGAAATTGGACATCTGTGCACCCCAGGTGATTTTCCTGATGACTTCCAGTCAGAGGACCCTATGCTAGTAGTTGTTGATTTAGGCAGGATTCTCCTCACAAACTCTCAAGGTAAAACAAAAAAGATATGCCAAATATCTTCATTTTTTGCCCAATGACATTTCTAACTCTGCTTACACCTGTTGTTATTTGTTGTATTTGAAGATGACACTATGGCCAGCTCAAAAGCTACTCAGCCTGAAAGGGAAGACATGAGTGATGATGAGTACCAGACACCCCTTGCCACTCCATGCGAGTCTCCACCACCTGAACTAGACATTCCTTTGACAGAGGAGCTCAAAGCCCTGAACTTCCCAGCCTCAGATCCCTGAAAGTACACAGGCCTACAGCAAAAACTTTACGAAAAATACTCTTTGTCCTTCAAGGACCTACAGATAATGGTTGGTCACTGTAAGGACAACTGGAAACATCTTCAAGAGAGTGAGGTAGGGCCTACCCATGTGGTGGAGAAGTTTAATGTGCTGTTGCAGCTTGAGCAGAGACTCCGCTACACATCCGACCCCCAGCTCCCTGGGGCGGTGCTGTCAGGAACTCTACCAGACCTCAAGGTCCATATCAATCTTGAGAAGATGACTGCTCTTAGGAGTTGTTTGGCTAGGCTAAGCAGTCCATCTGTGAGTGAAGGTGACAAAAGCCAAGAGAGAGGCCCAAATATAAGGTCTCCTGACCCCCTTACTCTCCGTCATGACAAGATCTTTCAAAGGGAGGACAGCTCCTGGAAGTTGCAAGGTTCAGCAAAGAACCTGACCCAGAGTGTGATGACTTTAGAGCAGCACACACGGGAAGTCCTGGTGGAATCCCGTCTACTTTTAGCTGAATTCAACATTAACTACATGCAGCTTGGTGTAGAAAGTGATGGCCGCTACATATCTGTTCTGAAAGTCTTTGGCACAAATGCTTATTTTGTGAAGCGGCCTTATGATGCCGAAGTTTCTTTGACTGTCCATGGTCTTCTGTTGGTGGACACCTTACAGACCTATGGCTCAGACTTTGACCTCCTTGTGGCTTCTCATAAGCATCTCAGTTTTGATATACCCACCGGCAGCCTCCGAGAGAGCCAGCCTTCGTCCCTGTGTCGACTGATGGTAGGTCTCCCGAGCACCAGGGCCATCATACCGAGTCATCCTCTGGTATGCCTGTGGATCAACTCTCCCCCTTCAGTTCCTTTCTGAAAGACCAGGAGGCCCTGATTAAGATTGAATACCAGTTTGTGAGTTCGGATTGCCCCTCAATGAATCTGGACAGCTCCCTTCAGGTGACAAGCCTGCAGGTCAATAATTTGGACATCATTCTCAACCCTGAGACTGTGGTGGAGCTACTCAAGTTTCTCCAGAAGTCTTTCCCCAAAGAAGAAAGCAACTGGACTACGTCAGTGCCACAACATACAACACAGCCTTGCTGTGAGGAAGAGGAGGGGACATATCAGGCCACCTATGATCAGAACAAAGAGCTGACCGTGGAGATCCACCGTCTTAACCTGCTTCTCCTTCGGACTGTGTCCACTGGCACTGTCCTGGGTGCTGAGAAGAAAGGGTTGAAGATCGCCACTGCCAGCATCACTGGCACCAAGGTCAATGTGTCCATGGGTAGTCGGCTGGACATCAATGGTTCACTCGGGTCAATGCAGTTGGTGGACCTGACCCAAGAAGGAAGCCGAAGTCAGTTTGTGGTCAGCATTGGTAGCGCTGACAGCTGCTCAACTCTCGACGGCGTAGCTTTCCTTTCTGACACAGGAGGTTCTCCCTCAGAAGCTTTAAATTTCCGCCTTATGGAGAAATCCCAAGGGGAGTGTTCCTTGCAACTACAAATGGCATCGCTGCACTATAACCACTCAGCCAAGTTCCTGAAGGAGCTGAGTCTGTCTGCCAATGAGGTAGAAGACAATTTCCGCTCCATGCTGAAAAATGCTGCCACCAAAGTGTCAACTGTTCTAGCCACCAAAACTGCAGAGTACAGCGGTATGGTATCGCTCTTTGAGACTCCCTCAAGGAGAACTCGAACTCAGAGTCAGAGCTGCAGTTATCCCTTTGAGGATGAAGAGGATCTTCCCATGGAGGAGCCTGAATCCACCTTAGACACATTCTTGGTGAAGCTGACCTTGAATATTAGCATTGAATCACCAGTTGTGTCTATTCCCCGTAAACCTGGGCACCCTGAGCTATTGGTTGGTCATCTGGGAAGCATAACAATCCAGAATTTTGTTACTGGGCAAGATTCAGAAGGAGAGAGGTTGCAGGTGTTGGTGAAGGATATTCGACTGTATTCAGTCAACATAAGTCATTTGGATTTGAAGATGGCACCCAAAGGGGAAAAGGCTGGCAGCATATCACCATCCCGCAATAAGGGCATTAGTCAGGAGGAACCACAGTTCACGCGTCATGACTTCTTTGAATCTCTGAGCCGTGGAAAAGGTGAGAATGTGTGATATTTTAAGGATAGTTTTATTCCAAATGCTAAATTCTATGTGCTTGGTAATGCAAATAATGCAAGCATACATTTTATAAGCAGCTTGTGACACAAGCTCACATCTTTTTTTTTTTCCTTCTTCATCAGCTTTCCATATATTGAAAGACACCACTATACAGTTCACGCTGGAAAAAGTTCCCGTTGATGAAGACACCCAGTTTACGTTCCTCACCACAGAAGACCCGTGCAAGAGCAAAGGGTTACTGAAAATTGAGGGCAAATTCGTCAACCCTGTTCAGGTACATATTAATACTGGAAATATTTTAATACAAGTCGGTATTCAAATAATGTTCAGGTCTCAAATTCTGGCAGCATTTGTATTGTTGCCAACCTCAATATAGAAAGAGCAGTTCCTAAGTTCCTTTGTGCTAGTAGGTGTTCTCCAGTATTTAGCGGAGGCATATATTTCCCCCGTCAGGTCGAATATGGCATCCCTCGGTATTGTAGAAAAATGAGGACCGTTACGTTTTCAGAATTTTGGTACGAATTACCGTTCTCGTGACATCCCCATTACAAAAAATATAGAAAGGGAATTATTTTAGCTCTATAACCTCACAATTTCTTTTTTAAATTCGCTAACAGCAGCATTACTAGCCATCAGTTATGTCATTCTCTCTACACTCTACTGCTCTGCTACTCAAAATACTGTTTACATTCACTCATAAACTCCAACCTACTTTACCTTTCTTTTCATCACTGTTAACTTTCATTAAAGTCAACTGTTCCTGCTGATTTTTTTTTACAAAAGCTACCATGAAAGATATTACTTCCAGTAATCTATTGGAAGGTTTTTAATGTGATCTATGCAGGAAGGGTTAAGTTTCATTTATGTTTACACTGAATACATTTATAAAGTAGAACAACTGGAATAAGTTAGAATTGCGAAACTATCAGTTAAATGATACATTTAGAGCTACAAAGGTTTACATACAGTTGTAAAGAACATGTATGTCATGGCAGTTTGAGTTTCCAATAGTTAATACACAGACACAGGTGTTAGTGTCCACAGTTAAGGCAAGGTTGAGGCTGGAGGACAACTGCCATTTTAAAGCCATGATGTCTCTCTCTCATGGGCGGGCCAAATTCTCTGGGTGGGCAAAGGAGAGAAAGGGGAGACAACCTTGCCCCTTATGACCTCATAAGGGGAATATTCCAGATCGGCCCATCTGAACTTTCATTTTCTCAAAGGCAGAGCAAGATACCCAGGGCTCCGTTTACACTTATCACCAGTTCTAGCCACTGGGGACCATAGGCAGGCTAGAAGAACTCATATTAATGTTAAAAAAACCCTCATAAAGTGAAATTTTCATGCCATGGTACCTTTAAGGCTCAACTGAAGTTTGCTGCTGATCACGTGGACAAAGAAAAGGCTTTCTGGAAGAAAGTTCTGTTGGCAGATGAAACAAAAAATTGGCAACAATGACTAGAAGTACTGTATGTTTGGAGGAGAACACCATACCTATTGTGAAGCATGGTGGTAGTAGTATTATGCTCTGGGGCTGTTTTACTGCCAGTGGAACTGGTGCTTTACAGAATTGAATGGACTAATGAAGAAGGAAGATTACTTTCAAATTCTTAGGAAAACCTAAAACCATCAGCCAGACTGTTTAAACAGGACAATGACCCCAAACACAAAGTTGGTGAAGGAATGGCTTAATCAGGCTAGAATTAAGGTTTTAGAATGGCCTTCCCAATGTCCTGACTTGATCCCCATCGAGAACATGTGGACTATGATGAAGAAACAAGTATGTTTGCACGAAATCTGTCAAGAGAAGGGGTCAAAAATGTAACTAGAAGCTTGTCAGAAGCTTGTGGATGGCTACCAAAAGCACCTAATCAAGGTGAAAATGGCCAAGGAACATTCAACCAAAAATGAACATTGCTGTAGGACTATTTTTGACCCAGTGAATTTGATCTCATTTTCAGAAGACCCATAATAAAGTAAAAAAAGACACAAATTTCCTGACTGTTTCATGTGACAAAGAAGTATGTGTGCCAATGATTCCATCACAGAAAAATAGTATTAGTATTAATATTAGTATTAGTATTAATAGTATTCATTTATTTTTGGAAAACTCAAACTTCCATGACGTTCTTTACAACTGTATGTAATCTTTTGTCCCAAACTGTACATAGTGTAAGTATGACACGAGTTATGTTAAGAGCAGGTTCCAGTGAATATGAACACTATTGTCTGACATTGTTCTAACATTGACCGGGAAAAATTAGGAATAAAGACCTGTCTCTAATATAAGCTTGTTTCAGACAAAGGCCTGGCCAAATCTAGCAGCCTTTTTTTTTATTTTCTTAAACTGATTTAGAACTTAGAATCTTTGGTCAACGTTTTTGAAGGCCCTGCACAGCCATGGTAAACTTATACTGCTAATTATAATTATTTTGGCTCATTATAGCTCATCTCATCACTTATTAAGGGAAGGACACATTCCATGTATATCATTCTTAATGCATGGAGTTTGGTTACCTTGTGTATTTCAGCATAGCTCTATCCATCCTCTAGTTGAGCAGAGGTCGAATCAGCCAGAATACGTGACAGCTGTGTGGGTTTGCAGAGCCTTAGCATGGATCTTTTGATTTGGGGTTATTGACTGGTAATTAATTGTAACCATATTTGCCACTCTGTTTCTAGGTGTTCCTTTGCAAGCCTGTATATGAACAGGTCCTCCAGACACTGGACAATCTGTCCCTGATTGAGGAGCAACGTGTCACACCCAGCCAACCGCCCACACCCCCTCCACCAACTCCTTCTTCCACCAGACCTCACCGCTTTCCTGACCCCCAGGGAGGGCTGTTTGCAAGGGATCCTCCCTATATCAACTTTACCCACTCGTCACTTTCCTCTCCTTTGCCTCTGCAGTTTCACAAACCTGCTCTTCACACCTCATTCACTCAGTTAAAAATCACCTTACATGTGGCAGAATTGCAGGTCCAGCTCAGTGCTGACCTGACCCAGGGATCCCAGGGCTTGGTCAGTCTGCGCTTCCAAGATCTTGAGGGAGACTTTACCAAAGACCACCCGCATCTACTTTCAGTCCAGTTGGCTCTGCGCTCGCTCCTAATGGAGGACCTCCTGGAGCAGAACCCTGAGTCTAAGTATAAACATTTGATGGTGTCTCGCGGAGCTCCCAAGCCCTCCACCTTCAGTCCAAAGGAGTACCTTTCCCAAAGCTGTCCATCATCATCCAATGCCCTGTACCCAGACATGCCCCGCTCACTGCCTGCACACATAGAGGAAGCCCAGAATGTCTTCCAACTTTACCAGAGGCATCCCAGCACCCCTTTAGCTAGCAGTCGCAAATCCAAGAGGGACCCGGACTGTCCCAGCACTCCACCTCCCTCTCCTACCCACCATACACAGTCCCCACAGCCAAGCCCAGACTTTGATGACTCTTTAGTTCATATCAATGTACTGCTGGTGGACCAGAACCACCCAGAGTTCAAAACACGCTATGGCAGAGTGGGACGAAGCATAGATGTTGACTTTAACTGCTTGGACATTTTGATCACACTGCAGACCTGGGTGGTTATCCTGGACTTCTTTAGCATTGGCTCCACAGCGAATAATCATGCAGTGAAGGGTCTCTCTATGTCCCCTCAACCTAAGCCAGGAAATCCTCTGTATGAGCCAGACATCAGTGAGGAGGAGACAGCAGAGGCCGTCAACACTAAAGTCGACCTAAAGGTAGATCACTGGACTCGGTGCATCTTGTTGTAATGACTGGGCTGTCCAAAGGATACAAGTTCATGTACAGTAATAACAACTGTTGCAGATACTATATGAAAAAAATGTGTTAGTTCTATGTTTAAGCCACACAAGGTGCATTGCTCTAGGGATGGTAATGGTTCATCTGTCCATCTACCACATTGATTAGTGTTATTTAATTATTTAATGAATTGTCATTACATTTTGTATAGATAGATACTTACTTACTTTACTAAATTACGGAAATTTTAGAATTCTTTATTTTTTTTTACGTATGTTGCCTAGAGGATGATAGCTACTGACTTTTCCTCCAGCACCACAATAGTATAAAAAGTAGTAAATAAAGGCATCAAGGGCATTACTCAGAGAATTATGACAAAATAATAAATAGATTAATCAACAATATAAAAGTTAGCTGCTTTACATCACAGATCTATTGTATATCACTGTCAGCTGATTACTGCATGGCAATACAACATGTAGTGTGGTGACTACTAATTGATAGCATCTCTCTACCTTGAAGTCAGTTCTGAAATGAATGACATGTCTAAACCTGTCCATGTTTTCTTATTCAGGTTCATTCTTTGTCTCTCGTACTGAACAAGAAACTCAATGAGCTTGCCAGAGCAAGTGTGTCAAAATTATCTGCTCATCTGGAAATGTTGGGTGTGTATGAAAAATTTAACGTGCTTAGAAAAAACCAACCCCCAACATAATTGTCTTTGACGTAAATAGGTTGACTTTTGAAAATAATCTGTTTAACGTTACCACATTGTGTCTCATAATTTAGATGGCAACCTGGCATTACAAGGCAGTTTAGGAAGTTTGTCCCTGAGTGACCTTACCCCACATGGTGATCTCTACCGAGAGCGCTTCACCACACGAGGGGGGGAAGCACTTATTTTCAACATCCATAAGTAAATATCACAACATAGAATTATTCTGTATGATACTTAATAACTTGGAAGGAGTCTTTCTTTATGTCACCTTTCTGTCCTGGTCCTTTCAGGTATGGCCAGCCTGATCCTGACCTGGAGCGGGAATGTGACATCAAGGTGTCTTTGCAAATGGCCTCAGTGCAGTACGTCCACACCCAGCGCTTCCAGTCTGAGGTGGTGGCTTTCATCCAACATTTCACCCAGCTACAGGATGTCCTTGGCAGGCAGAGGGCGGCAATGGAGGGCCAGGCTGTAAGTACTGCCTTTTGGGGCTCGTAACCACGATAGAGTCACATACTGTCATCATGAGTGTGTCCCAGCGCAGTGTCTCTCTATGTTGCAGGAGAGCCTGTGTGTGTGTGATTGGGTTCGGGGATGAGAGTAAGAGGAGAGATGCAAACAGCATTAGTCAATATAAACGGTATTGTGTAATCTCATATCATGTTTGAAAATATATAGATTTATTGCCCAGCCCTATTATGTGGGGGGCCGTATTTTATTTCCACACAGGTTATCAAAACTATAAAAGCAATTTGTGTATTAATCCTTAATGCACATAAGACCATTCAAACCCAAATGTCTAAAGATTGAGTTGAGTATAGGTGGGGGGCTCAAGTGTGTCTCAAGCAAACACCAGTTTGTATTTGGCTGGTGGAGCCAAAATGTACTTTTTGGGTATCTGAGGTATTAATAAGGTGAGGAATGCCCAGTCCATCTACTTCATTGACCTCTTCAGAGAATATACTTATTAACACTTGAAAACTTGATTTCTAAAATAAAACAGGTTAAAGAGGTTGACTGAATTGACAACTGACTTAGATAAGAAGACTGGCAAGCACTGGAACAAATAAAGAACTCTTGAAAGTATAGTCATCTTCTCTGATTATACTCGCCCAGCTTTAGTAAGGGGTAGACCAAGCCAGCTTTCAAAATCTTTCATTTGGATAACTTGAGGCATATATAGCTTAAAACAGTGATAGGAAAGAGCAGGTCATGTGCAGTCCTACATATTTGAAGCCATCTTGAGATACATGAAAAAAAGCATGTCTGATGTCATGATCATGGCCCTCCTACACACAGTATGGCAGGCAGACACACAGCTGACAGCCTCTCAGGCAGAGACAGACCTTCACATACACGCCGTGGACCGCTGTGGTCGATCCAGCAGTAAACAGAAGTGGCGTGGTGGCTGGCGTTCCAGTGTTTTCCATTTGTTGTGTGTCGGTCCGCCCAGACGTCAGACAGCAGAGTAAGAGAAACAAAGGATATTCACCAAAATGAAGACTGAAAACCCAACATTTACCAGCCATGTGGCGGATAAATGAGATTTACTTTAACCCTTTAACAAAATATTTACCAGCATTTCACGAGTGGAGAGTGTTATTTCTAAACCCCTGGCTGCCATGTTATTACACCAAAACATTCCCCCCCATTCCATATGAGAAAAAGAAATAAAGTCATGCCTTTATTTACAACCAAAACTTTAAATCTCCCCTATCCCCCCTTTTGAAATGTGTATGCTGAGTTGTGTTTTAGTATGTATAGACTAAAGTTTACACAGGGCAAGCACTAAAAAAAAGAAGAATTTAGAGAATGCACACTACTCTCAGACTGGATATCTGTGTCCAATTTTCAAGATCATCTAACTTCAAAAAAGTGTTTTAGTCTTGTTAGGGTGGCCTTGGTTTCTCACTAGTCGGTCACTGTGGCTACCTAGGCCAACTTTGAACGATTGTGTTAAAGTTTTTGATGTCAGAATATTTCTTCGCTGGTTCCTGCTCAACTTGTTATCTTCAGTTTATTGAGTTTTTTTTATCTACCTTCTCTTGTCCCTTTCCCCTCTCTTTTAAAACATGTTCCTATTTCTCTCTGCTCTTTGTCTCCTGGTTCTCCCTGCAGGTGCGGGATCATCCTCAACGGGCTTCCAGAGTTCTGCTGGATATTGAGGCCGGTGCTCCAGTTATTCTCATCCCAGAGAGCTCGCTCACCGAGGTCATTGTGGCCAACTTTGGCCAGCTGAGGGTGCAAAACTGCTTCTTGCCAGCTGGGGCTCATGGGACTTTTTCCCTCCGAGACAAGGTAGAGAAACTCACCATGGCACATGCCTTTTTCCCTTCTCTGGTGAGTCACGCTGCCCGTTCAATACCCATGCAATACGCCCTGGCCGTCTCTTCCTTTTGTCTAATTTTACTGTATTCATTTATGCATTGAATGGTATTACCCAATTCATGATGACATCATTCCACTTGGTTTTTGATACTACCAACCACATAGCAGGCTCACTGAAAAGCAATGGAAATCCTGCACTGATGAGTTCTCATCTTATTTTAGTAACCGGCCTTATATGGTAATCTGATCTGAAATGCTCAATGAATACAGCATTGCCTGATGATTAACAGTAAAGTGTGGTTTTGTGGTATTATGCTTGTTAGCTATCCTACCTAGTATCAGACGAGATTTAGTCCGGGCCCTATTATTAAAATATCTAGTACGATGTTATCCAGCTAAAGCAAACCTAGCAATCTAACTGGCTAAAATGATGCTCTGAAGTGTCATTTC
The DNA here is from genome assembly GCA_013375575.1 of Percina caprodes. Classification (NCBI taxonomy): domain Eukaryota; kingdom Metazoa; phylum Chordata; class Actinopteri; order Perciformes; family Percidae; genus Percina; species Percina caprodes. The sequence goes on from JABXJD010000189.1 coordinate 141,281, forward strand.
AATTTAAATTATCCTGTAATTTTAGCTGCCTGAAATCAACCTGCTAATTCTTATCCAGTTAACTTGATTCCCCAAACTCAGTTAAAGGATTGATTTGTTAATTGTGGGTGACAATATTGTAGTTTCAACACCTTAAAATGCATTACAAATAAGCCAAAAGCAGTTAAAGATGATCCAAAATAATTATTATATTGAATAATATAACTTAATTTTTGGATTAATGAGTGGATGTTGCTCTCGCCACCTGGTTAGTATGCACAACCTGTACAGGCACTCTAGCCCTGCTCAGCCTGTCCCTCTCAGGAGCCAGGCCGAAGAGGTTGGCTCGAGTGGGCAGCACGCCTATCGTCCCCGCCTCCTGAGACACAGCCCCCAAGAACTGGGGAATGTTCCATGGCTGGTCCACCATCATTTGAGTCATTTCCATCAGGATGACCTGTCTCACACTCTCACAGGGGAGGAAAGAGGCGGAGGGATGTAAAGGCATAAAGCAGCTTTCTTGGCCATGGCACGTGTGCAAATGCATCCACACTCTTGCGGCGTTATGGAGAAGCACAGCGGGCAGTGGGTGTTTTGTCTCCACCTTCCCAAAATGAGTCCAACTGTGCCTTACCACCTCGGGGTAAAGCATCCACTCGTCTGACGTTAATAGCCCTCAGAGATCGAACTGCCTGATGGTTAGCATATGGAATGTTTTGCAAGCATTCCATCGGTTCAATATGCAAAGATCCTAAATGGGTCAGAAAAAAAAACCCTTGTCTCTGTCATGCCCAGGGACAACAGACACCGCCTGCTTCTGTAGTAGGTCAAAGGATTACCTCCTTGACGCTTATGATCGGAGGAGGCATGCTGCAGAATTGGAGAGAAAAACCCAGTCGTGGTGTCCTGTCTATCCACTCTGGTAACACACAAATGCTCCGCCACTCCCCATATAACTGTGTTGGGACAAGCGGCCAGATGCGTTGAGGTAGCTAAGAAACTGTGATCTTCCCTCTCACCCCTCTTCACCGCAAAACCTTCCATAAATGGAAGATTGGCCCATGCAAGGCCAAGATGGAAAGGGCCGAGCTGATGATGGTGTTCATGAACGCACCATTGCTGGCTCGTTTTTAGAACACGCAGCAGGTGACACTGTGTCACCGTGATTAATCCCGCTCTCCCGTGGGGAGATCTGAGAGGGAGAAATAGATGCACATTCACCCTCCCCATTCTGAGTTAAGCCAATGAAAGGTCTAATAATTCCCCTCCGAGGGATAATGCAACCTGACATCTCACTGCTGACTCAGAGTGACAGTGATGCGCTTTCTGTGACAGAGAGTGAGCCGCGGACACAACAGGGTTTAGTTATGTTACCCAACGTCGATTACATGGCTCTGACAACATCCCGCCGGGTGCAGCGAGTATGACTCGCAATGTGCCCCGCTACAGTTGGCCGCACTCGCAGGAATGCGTTGGCCTGCTTTCGTGTTCACCGGAGGTGGCACAGCTCCTCCCTCGTTAAGCGGCGGTAGCCACAACATGGGTCAGCCATGATACCATATGTTGTTATACCAAGAGAAATGTGCATTCTGATAATTTGACACATAAAGTTCATGAGTGGACACAGCGCTGCCACTCACACATGACACTGTACTAACGGGAGCTTGCCAACCCCAGCAAGACTTAACGGGAAAATGGGGAGGTGGGGAGGGAGAGCGGACTTTGCTCTTTGTGAAGTGTGTGGCAGCTGCAATGCCCTGAATCAGATCACATCAGTCCAAAAAATGCCTTCCAAAAAGTCATTCAAATTTCCAGCACAAAAGCCAGCAAAAGGCCCCATACAATCAACATTGTTAGTAGTTGGAAAATCTTGTAAAAATATTTCAGCGTTTCTGTCTCGCAGCAGCGGCAGGAGAGGCTTTCTGTTTTCCAACTCGCCTGCTTACCATGGAAGAAGATGGGCTGCAAGGCCTAAGTTGAGGGGGGGCACACCTGCCACCTTGGCCCAGTCCGTCTTGGGTGGAAGCCACAGAAGGAACGATAGCCCAACATGGAAAGTCTCTGCAGACAGAAGTCTGCCACTGAAACACCCCTGAAAAGGGCCCATGAAGTGGCCATGCCTCTTGTTGAATGAGCTCTCAGACCCTGAGGGGCCTGCAAACCTTTACACTCATAGGCCAATGATATAGCCTCCACAATCCAGTGGGCCTCTGGCGGGACAATGGCTTAACCTTGTGGGGAGTAGCCCAGGACACAAACAGCTGCTCAGCTTTTCTGAACACAGCTGTCCGACTCATATACATGTGCAGGGCTCGGACAGGGCACAACATGTGAAGCCTTTTCTCCTCTTCTGAGCAGAACGGAGGCGGCTGGAAAGCCCAGAGCTCTATTGAGGGGGACCTGTAGGCTGACTCCACCACCTTAGGCACAAATGCTGGGTTGGGCCGCAAACAGTAAGTCACTCACTCCCTTTGCAGTGGTTAAAGCCATAAGCAAAGCTGTTTTAAGAGAGACAAACTTCATCTCTACTGCCTCCATAGGCTCAAATGGGTGATGAGAGAGGGCGTCCAACACAACCGACAAGTCCCATAGAGGAACCAGGGGCCTGGAAACTGGGAGCTTGCGGCGTGCCCCTTTCATGAAACGACAAACTAAGGGATGTTGCCCTGCGGGCTTATCCCCGAAACCCACGTGGCAGGCTGAGACAGTACCTTAATTGTGGAGAAAGCTTTTCCTTCATCCATCAGGTACTGCAGGAAACACAGCAGGTCCACCACAGAACACTACGTTCACACCACTTCTCAAAAACCCGCCACTTTCTGCTGTAAAGAGAGCGGGTGGACAATGACCTGTTCTGGCAGGCCTGATGCATTCAGGTTCCACCTCTCACAGGCCAAGCCCAGAGCGCTACGCGGTCCGGGTGGGGGTGGTAAACTTCCCCGCCCGCTTGGGAGAGAAGGTCTCTGCGTATGGGGAGAGGCCATGGCCCTGTCCTCTCACCCTCGCCAGTGGGTGAGATAAGACAACAACGTCGCTCCCCTTCCTGTCAGGGACGCGTCCGTTGTCATGGTTACCCTGGATGACACCGCCCCAAGCGGGACACCTGATGGGAGTGCCACCATGTCTCTCCACGGGTGGAGGGCTGCAATGCACGCCAGCGTTATCTTCACCCTTCGATTAAGGTGACTGTGTGGGCACATGTGTAATGCTGCCACCCAACGCTGAAAATCTCTCATCATTAACAGCCCCAAATGTACCACAGACACTACTGACGCCATCAAGCCGAGCAGGCGCATGCATAGTCTGAACGGCACGGCTTTGCTCAGCCGGAAAAGGGAGAGGCAGTGCCCCAGAGACGCTAGTCTCCCCTCCGAGGTTTGTTTTGGGTGTTATTTTTATTTTGTTTTGGGGGAAGCATTTCGTCTTTGGCTCTGCACCTGGATGCGAAAATGCATGCTTTATTTGTTTCCCTTTTGAACATGGTAAAAGTGCTTGGTGACACTTTAATACTTTCTGCCCCTGACTCTGATGGCCGCTTCTTTTTCCCCTCTCCGGGGTGGGAATGGTGATTCTTTGCTGCCACAGCCGCAAAGGAGTGTTTCCCCCAAGGCTTGGAATTGTCTGACCGAGACTGCTGGCCAGTCTGTGGGCCAGCGGCCTGCCTCTGTGGCCTTGCAGCCCAGTGTGTTACCTTTGCTGTCGCCGCAGCAAAGCTACCTCTCTGTCCCTGCTGGGGACGGGGTGTGTGCCTCCGGGGCAGGCAGAGGTCAAAGGCTTCACCCTCCTGTTTCCTGAGAGTGCTGGCCTCTCATCTTCTCCAGAGCTGGACCAAACAGACCTTTGGTGGGGTCGTACGTTGCGTCCATGACTCCCGCCTTCTGTGTGTCACTCAGGCCTGACAGGTTCAGCCACAAGGCCCTCTCACCTGCGACTGCGAGCCCCATTACACGGCCGCAGCCCTGCACTGCACCTCGTGAGGAGCGCAGCACCAGGTCATTCACCACACAGATTTCGTCCCAGAGAACCGGGTTAGGGGCTCCTGAGTCCAGCTGGCGGCCCATGTCTTCCAGGATTTCTGCCTGGTATGCAGCCAGCAGTGTCATCGCATTCAGGGAGCAGACTGACTGTGCTGCATATCTGTACATCCTCTGAAACATGGAGGCGGTGAGCCGCTCCGTCTTGTTAGGCAGAGGAATGCTGTGGGAGGTTGAGAGAGAGCGGCGGTTTGGGTGGAGGTGATGAGCCACTGAAGGCTCCACCGCTGGGGGTTCAGCCAGCCCCAGTGCCTCCATCCCGAAGATCTCAAGCTTAGAGCAGCCCTTGGTTGGGAGCCTACTCTTAAAAGAGCTGGACCAGTACTGACTCATCTCCTTCATACAGGCAGGCACAGCCGGCAGAAGCTGTTTCGTCGGTGGCTGGGCTGGTGGGAGCCTCTTGCCATCGTACAGGTCTCTCTCCGCCCCCTCGGGGTCCTGGGCTGCCGGCCATTGTATTCCCAATTTTGCCGCTGCCCGTTTACAGACCTCGTACAAGTTACTGTCCGCTGGGGAGCAGTATCGGATGCACTAGGGGGCCTTGACTGTGGAATGGGGAATATGGAGTCTTCCTCCTCGTCCTCCATTCCATCCATGTCGAGGAGATCGGAGATGGCATCGCCCTCCATGTCCTCACCGCCCGGGTCCACCTCAAGTAGGTCCTCGAAAAGTGGAGGCATGACCGGGGATTCCTCGTCCATCATGTCCGCCCAGCTAGGTGTAGCTCGCGGCTGATGGCTGCTGCTTGTGGACTTTGGGGTGGCTCCAGACAGACATGGGTCCTGACTATTAGCCACGGGCACTCTTAGCCGCCTTTCTAGTATTTTCTCTGTCATAGCTGCGCAGTGGGCGCACGACTGGGGGTCAGCCAGTGCAGACTGAGCGTGTTTAGCGCCCATGCAGGCTATACACATCGGGTGAGGGTCCCTGCCCGATTATGGATGGGCGGGCGGGATACAGCATCACTCACCTTCGGCTCCGGCCCTTTGGCGGGGGCCGCTGCTGAGGACATACTGGAAAGGAAGAAAAGAAGGCATAAATACACAGCCCTAACAGGTGCGTCGTAACACCTTAACCTGTCGGCTAAAGTAGCACTCGGGGTTTAGCGCGCGCTAACTTTAACCTTGTACCGAAAAAGTTAGCCCGCCGTAACACGTTAGCTCACTCCAGGTACTTGGTTCGGTTACCAAGTAAATGCTAACCAAACACCCAGGGAGGCTCGCCGTAACGCGTTAGCCAAAGGGTATAAGAGTTATACCGCTAGCAGCCGATAAGCAAATACCGACTAGCCGGCAGAAAAAGACAGTTCGCCGTTACGCGAACACTGCTTTAACTGTGTAATTACAAGGTAAAATCTTCAATCGAAGTACTTACTCAGCAAATCCAGACTGGGTCAGAAAACTGCGTTCGGCGACGTAGTCCTTAACGGTCCATCTGTGAACTGTTTAGCAGATAACCAACCAACCAAGCTAGCCTAGAAGCGCTGAGGGAGCTTAATATAGTTTCTTTACGGGAAGAAAGCAAGAATGTTTTGTAAGTAGCCGGTCGACTGTGATTATATGAGGGGGCTTGGCCCCAGCACAGTTTGACCTGTCTGTCACAGACAGACGTGGTGTCATTGGAGCTTCCATAGTTGGTCACGCCGAGGCGATTCCCATAGTGAAACACCTAACAAAGTTAGAAAAAGAATATGTGCAGTTGAGCATAGAACAACATAATAAAGTGCAATGAATGTTCAAAGTGCAACAACTAGACGCATTCCAGACTTCCAGGCATCTTTTCAAAAGGTACAGTGCAAAAACAACAACAGTGTTTCAGTTTAGAGTCCAGGGTTGTTTTGCCAAAGTTTAAAAGCATGTTTCCATTATGAGAAGTCAAACATGCGGTTTCTGTCATATGTATGTCTGTCACGGTGGTTGTAAACAGCTGTGGCTCGCTTGGCTTGTCAACTAACTTGAGTACTCTATATAATTTAATATGGGTATTACTTTTTTGATTAAATACAGTAAATATATTACATATTGGACCTTTTTAATATGGAGTTTTTTTTTAAGTTGACATTTACATTTTAAGCCACTTCCAGGCTTGTGTCTTGTCATCAATAATCACACAAAGCAGTCAGTCCCATGTGAAGGACAGGGAGATAAAAGTTTTTGGAAAGAGGTACACTATTTAAATGTTGTATTTCGTCTTTCATATGCATCTTGTGTTTTTCTGTGAAGAATTTTATACTGCATGCCAATTCCTACAAGGATCCATCCCATTACAAGGTACAATGGCATGCTTTTGCAACAGTTTTACCTTTCAATTTCATCCTACACCAAGTTTTTCAGTATTAGATACTATCCCTATAACACTCTACAGGCAGCTGACAGATGACGGTTATGTCAATGTTTTCTTGGACATAGACAAAACAGTGTCACTCTTAGCTGCCCTTAGAAGCAGATTGTGAAATTTGTGAGAGCATTTGGTTTGGGTTAAGGATAAATTATCCTATATTTCAAAACCTCTGGTAAAACAGTTTCAAATAATTTGGTGTTACCAATGCTTTAATTATAAAAAAATATTTTCCAGCACTGGTTTGCAGTTTTTCTGTTTGCGGTTGGGTATGTCTGACTGAGCTTTCTGCAACATGTGTTGCATGTGTTGTCTAAAGAAATACACCAACTTTCCAAGTTCCGTGACTGTGCTTGTATGACCTAATTTATAATTATAAGGTTTTATTGAAATTTCTCAACATATACAATCAATATTATTGAAAATTCCTTCAGCAACAAAACAAAAAAACACAATCCAAACAACTAAGACAAGAAAAAAAAAAACATACCACATCACATATTTACACCACATTTAACACTAAGAAGCTAAACCAAAATGTCTTCATAACTGATGAACATAAAGCTGGTGTGCAGAACTTTTGTGAAGGTAATTAAACAAACACTGTTGATGTCAAGGAAATAGAAGAAGTGGAAGCTCCTCATTGAATGACATCGCATCGCAGGAACCTAGAGGCCCCTCAGCATATTTTATTGACAACCTAGAGTCTTTGTTTAGGTTATAATGATAATTTATTTTATTTGTTGCCGCCTTTCAAGACACCCAAGACACCTTACAAAGAGGGATATTGCTGATGTGGGGGCCAAGAAAAAATCTCTAGAATGATGCAGAGATTTTGGAAGAGACATCAACTGATATGGTGAACAGTTGGGTTTTGGAGAGTGTGGACTTTGAACCAATGAGAAGAACCTCGCTTTTATTTCCATTGCGTTTGAAAAAATGTAATGACATCTTGTTGCTGATTGCTTGTAGACAGGAGATAAGGAAGCGGCAGGTAGAAAGCTGTTTGTTTTTGCGGAGAGGTAAGCGAAGAGGTATTTTGTTTTATGAAGAGGTAGAGTTTTGTATCATCGGCATAACAGTGAATATTTAGGGAGAATGTTGCCAAGAGGTAGAATGTAGACAATTTAAAGCAGGGGTCCAAGCACTGAACCCTGAGGAACACCATGGGTCCTGTGGCGGTAACATTTCCCCCCTAAATTAACTGTTTTCTGTTATCTAGATATGACCTGATCCAGCTGGTGCATTGTTATTGATTCCAGCCAGGCAAGCCAGAAGAATTGTGTCAAAGGCTGCAGTTAGGTTGAAGAGGATCAGGATGAATAGAAGGACGTTGTCAGCTGCAAGTAGGAGATCATTTCCGATTTTTACCAAGGCTGTTTCAGTGTTGTGATTGTGGTGAAAACCAGACTGAAATGGTTCATAAAGGTTATTATTTGAGGGTTGCCTGAAGTTGCAACTTGAAGTCACAACTACTTTAAGAGACCATTGTGTTTCCTTTGGATCACAGCCAACACTAAAAACGTAGGTGTTCTGGGTCCTCCACAAATCTCCAATCTAGAATCTGACTTTTTTAGTTTTTTATATGTTGTGATTTAGGTCTTAAATTTTCATTCATAATGGTCTTTAAAAGGCCAGCCAGCGTGTTGCTCGGTGGCCAGCCAGTGATTCTCAGAAACCCCGCTGTCAGATGGAAGTCTCTCAACCCTCCCACCAGCGTTTGGGCCACGCCTCCTTATATGCATTGACAAGTTTCAAGCCAAATGTTAAATCAAAATTGAATAGTTGAATCTTAAAATGTCAAACAGAAATTTCCAAATGTAAAATTCAAAAGAACAAATTTAAAATTATAAAGTGCCAATACTAAAATAAAATAATTTCAATACTAAAATAAAATATTTCCATTTAAGCTTTCCTATATTCCATTTTGAGTTTCATATTTGGTGTTTCTCTCAATCAATAAAAGATTTCAAAGATTTCAGTCTAAGCATTTATATTTAAGCTTTGCATTTTAAATTTAACTTTTTACGTTGCACTTTACATTTTCAAATTAACTTTTTCAATTTCCTTTTTCTTTTTTAAATTTAATTATGGCATGATTTTTCCTAGTAACGTTGTAAAATAATTAATTAGATCTTGCTCTTTGGACTTTCAATTGGAATTATTAGTACATATTTCCTCCATACTTGAATGACATTTACCCATAAAAGAGTAAATAATTCAGTTTCATTTAGCTGGTCTTCATAGTTTTGCCTAGATAACTGCCAACTCAGAATCAGCTTTATTGGCCAAGTAAGTGTAAACACAAGGGAATTTGACAACGTTACAGCTAAAAATGGAACTGAGCTTGGTAAACCTGAACATCTGACTACTATATATATATATCAAATCATGTGGCTCAGTGGTTGCCTGCCAATTGGAAGGTTGGTGGTTCAATCCCTGGCCCTGCAGTCCCATGTCGAAGTGTCATTGGGCAAGACACTGAACCCCAAGTTGCTCCCGATGCTGCGCATCGGAGTGTGAATGTGTGTGCATGTTTATCTGATGAGCAGGTGGCACCTTGTACGGCAGCCTCGGCCACAGTGTATGAATGTGTGTGAATGCATCCTGTATGATGTAAAAGCGCTTTGAGTAGTCGTTAAGACTAGAAAAGCGCTATATAAATACAGCACATTTACATTTACATATCTAAGTTTGTATATAATAAAGTGTATAAATGCATGCGTTCTTCATGAGGCTTTTAAACAGTTGTACAATGAGTGCAAGTGGTCCAGTAGATGGGGCCAATGTTCAATGATTGTTAGCGTAACAATTCTTCCAACAGTGCAGGTCACATAATCTGATGGTGAACTACAGTTAAATTTATCATTATTTTATTTTGTTATTGTTGAGTACTTTTAGAGCAACTTTTATAATGAAGAAACTGCTTGGAACATGTATTATTTATACTTCAAAATCATAACAAGAGTTATCTCAAGCCACTTTACAGATAGAATAGGTCTAGACCACACTCTATAATTTACAAAGAGTCGACCCACCATTTCCAATAACTACCCCAAGAGCAAGCATTTAGTGGTGAGGAAAAACTCCTTTTAGGGAGAAACCTGGGACAGACCCAGGCTCTTGGTGGGCGCTGTCTGACGGTCATGTGTTGAATGAATTAAAAGACATGCTAAAATATGATTTACTTGAATTCACTCATTAAAGTTGGGGGGGTAGCAGTCAAGCGTATATGAAGTGGCGTACTAATCAACGACAATGTAGTCCATCCACACATTAGAGTCACACAATAGTCTCATTCAGTAGGTTATCCGTGACACAATCCACTCGCCATACACCGTTAACTCCCGGACCCTCCCACTCGCCATACACCGTTAACTCCCGGACCCTCCCTCTCGCCATACACCGTTAACTAATCACTCTCACACACATTGGCCAACTCTGGCAGACTCTCTCCCTCCTTGTTTTTCAACACAAAATTGAAATGTGGTCAAATATGCAGGTTGTATATGTGCGAGTTGATAAAAATACTTTGGTCGTAGTCTGGAGCTCTGCACTGTATGATTCTTTTTTCCTAACTGTCAACATCAACTGGCCTGTAATTAGTGTTAATCTATGGTTAAGTCATGCACTATATACACTGATCAGAGAACTTACTGGCAGAAGTTGGTGTATTGTTTTGATTCTGAATTTTTAAAAAATCAACAAACTCATATGATCTTCAAATGTGTTTGTTGATTTTTACTTTGCTGTCATCGAGATTGTAAATAGGTAGACTTGTTTATTTAAGTTACAAACAGTAGAAAAGACTAACTTTTCTTCTGGCTCAGAAGTTAATGGCATAAAGTCATTCAGTTATTTCTTAAAGAGGATTTCAGTCAGCTATTTCCTTTAGTGAACATTGACAAAACCACCTGTCGTCTTACACATTTGTTGGCACAGCCCAAGCCCTTACATGCCATTACTGAGTGTTAGCACTGTCCTTTACTATTTAGGAGTTAGTAATGAGGCTTGTTAGCCCAATGTAAACAAGGGATATAAATTAAATCATTAATATGTATAAAAACTTGGTTAAATAAGTTGTGTTTATGTTGTGCTCCTTGGCCCCTTTAAAATGAATTATGTGCTTTTGTGACTATGTAATAATCATATTGCTAACTGGATTTAATGTGCAATGTCTCACCTCTTCTCTCTTGAAAAAGGAGCGTGTGCGGAGTGCAGCAGGGAGGAGTAATGAGCAGAAGCCTAGGAGCCCCCCCTCCAGCTCCTCCTCCTCCACAGGGTTTACCCTCGGCAGGCAACAGGCCCCAGACACAGCAAGGGTATCTGAGTCGGATGAAACTCACAGCTTAGGTAAGCATCACTGTGTAGTTTGAAAGAGCCAAACGCAGTGCAAGTACTTAATGTGGGAGGTAGAGCTGAGACACCTAAAACAGTATTTTAAAATAGCTGTTAATAGCTAAATAGCTGTTTGTGCCACTCTGTGTGTTTTTCCCATTAGAAGAGCATGTGTGCCTACTTGACTGCATTGCCCTGGATCTGCAGGAGATGGATATATTTGCTGCAGAGCGTCTGCCCTGTGGCAATCCTCCCGAATCCTCAGACGTCATCTTTCCTTCCTACTCTGTCCGTCGCACTGGAGACAACCTGCTAAAAGACTGCTGCCGTCTCAAGCTTAAAGTGGAACGCAACCTGGACAAGTACGCCCTGTATTTAGATTTATTGGTGGCAAAAGTTATAGTAGCTTGAGGCTGTTGTTTTAATGTGTAAGATACATATTCAAGGCCAAAACACTCGATCATACCTATTTAAAAACATAAAAATAATTCTACAAGTGGAGTTTAAAAATACCATTCATATTTTTGTTAGATTGATTAGCATAGATAAAGCTGCCTCAAGTCGTTTTTACCACTATGGGGCAGAAAGACTTTCTTGCAACAATGCAACTTTTTGTCGTACTATTGGCCAATTCATTTGTTATGGCTTACGCGTTATCAAATAGTTGCCTTGTTATACATGCAGCTGAAATAAACTAACATCTGCATCCTGTTGGAGTCCTCGTTCCTACCAGTTGAAGTCCAGTATTTATTAGCATCATTTGGCTCTAGTGTGGAGTTTTCAGTATCCCACTGCTTGGAACTGAGCTTTAGTGTGTCAGCATTCTGCCTCCTGTTTTACACTGTGGCAAGACTCCAAGGATGTTTGGGCTGGCTTATAGAGAGCAGTTGCTCCCTAGAGACGTGACTTGAATTACTTTGAGACAGCATCTATGAATGTCGGCAGTGTCAGTGTAGGACCATACTCATAATGTGCTGGTTCATGTTGTCAGGGAGTTGAGCCATGCAGTACCTGACATGTCCATCCACGGCAGCCTGTCGTCAGTTCTCTGCTCTCTGGACCTGGAGCACTACCAGCTGATCAGAGGGCTGCTGGAGAACAACCTGGGGGAGCCTGTGGAAGACTTTCTGCGTCCCTACAACCTGCAGGACCCCAGCACCTATGTGAGAGAGTTGTCTTCACATTTTATAGTTATTTCTGCGGACACTTTGTCTCTTTTAATGGTCATTATGTCAATAATATGACGTCATTGTTCCAAGTAGTCCCCTGTATGTCTTAGTTGACAAACTGCTGTTTTGTCTCTGTTCAGACTGTGTTAAGTGGAGATGTCTATACCAACTTGTCTTTCCTGGTGGACATGATGGATGTCAGTCTGGAGCTCTTGGACAGCCCCACACCCACTGAACAGAAACGCTCATTAGCAAGGTGGGCCTTTTTCTTTCTTGGGCCCGCTTTGAGATTGGAGCCAAACCAGACTAGACCGGTAGACCCAATTTTATGTTGCACTTTACTCACCTGGGAGGGTCCCCTCCAGTCTGCATGATGATGCTAATGCACCTCTACGCTGCTTTGCCAATTTACACTAAATAAGAAGAAAAGGTAGTAGAGAGTTAAGCACCACCACAGTCAGCTGGAATACGTCTGTTTTTCCGCGGATTCAAATCCAAAGTTTTGCGACATTAGCACATTCTTGTTTTTCCGCGTCTGGTCTCGTCACCCCAAAAACACACATGAACTTTCTAGTAAACAAACCTCCCACCTCTACTGGGTTCTCCTTCATGGTCTGTCAGACACTACTGCCAAACATATTACCATGTTACTCACGTTGTCATATTGCGTATTACTAATGCAATATAAAATGGAATTAGGGCCATGATGCTGTTGGCACAGGTTGTGGATGTTGGCTACATTTTTATTTGTGTCAAAAACAAACACCGGATTGCATCAAATATAACCAGTTTAAGCATTACGTATACCGGAGCAAAACGGCGAAACCAACAATCATAACTACTTTACTTCTTACAGCCCTATATAGATTTTTCCTGTGTATTCACATGTGTTCATATAATTTCCCAAATATATGAATTATACAGTACATGTGATGTACTGGGGAAACTTCTCAGGTCACACAAAGATAATCGTCTCTCACAAACAAGTCCATATGCCAGCATAGCATTTCTATTTAATACATATAAAATCTAGAATCTTACGGAAATAATTTGTATGACCTCAAAGCCTCACACAAAACCAAATTCACCAAGTCTTAGGCCAGTACCATGGCACACAGTGTGAAAGCACCAACCATTTCACAGCTTCCTAGTGTGGGTTTGAGCCATCATACTCCTTTTCAGTGTCATTTTGCATATCTCTCGGGGTCTACTAGAATAGGTTTACATGCTTTGATGTTCAGGAAACCTTTACCACAAGCACAAGCCACTGGGTGGGCTGTGCTTGCTCAGGCACCACCAATGGACAGCAAATCTGAAAAACTGGACAGGCATTCTCAATCACTGACCTCATTAATTGAGGAATTTGAAACAGGAATGCGCGAGTTTTCTGGCAGTTGAGAAAAAGCGCTCTGTAGGAGAGAAAGCTCCATTTGGAGTGAAATATGTTTTTTACATATGCAAACAACTATAGAACACACTAAAAGACAGGGGAAATCCCAAAAAGCTTAATAAGGGCTCTTTAAGAATCTGTTTCACTGCTCTTGTTGATGGAGTCAAATGTGTGTGAGCTCTAAGCACAGTCAGCATTGCTAATGGATGTGGTTGGTGTGCTCAGAAAGGGATACTGAAGATAGCTTTCATGGACTTGTTGTAGATTGGGTTGCTGTGTTTTGTCATGGTTGAGAGTCGTATTTCGAACTTCTACATCTACAGTACAGTTAACAATTATGTATTTTTGATATTTGGTTTGTATATCTCTTGAACAGGTTTGACTTCATGAAATCCAAGCTTCTCTTTGAGAGTTTCTCCAATGGATCCAAGTCTGTCAACTTGGTGTCTCACTCCCTGCTGGCATACGACACTCGCTGCACCGGGCCCAATACAAGCTCTGCTGGAGTTGATGGGGCGAGGCGCAATGTGTTTGACTGCATCCTGCAGCCCTCCAAAACTGGCACTAACCGGGCGTCACTGCAGCTGGAACTGCATTACAGGTATCACTGGACAATTGTCCAAACAGAAGTAGAAATGGAGCTTTAGCTGGTGGTGGTGGTGGTGGTGGTAGTAACATGCAGTGTGTTCCTGCAGATCCACCCGTGACTCGTCATGCTTCACGGTGGTCCTCAACAACCTGAGGGTGTTTCTCATCTTTGACTGGCTTCAGCTGGTGGAAGACTTCCTGCGGCTGCCAGGGGAGAAGGCGGTGGGTGCTGCTGAGCCTTGTCAGCGCGGGCCCAGTAACACCAGCACAGACTCAGGTCCCAGCAGCAGCACCGGGGCAGTCATGCCAAAGACAGTCAAGAGTGGTGTGGTCACCAAGAGGTCCACAGTGCCGGTCACCCAGGACCGCTGCCTGGAACTCAAGATCAACGTCACAGGTCAGAGAAGAGTGAGCCCGCTCTGAGAATTAAGATTGGACCATGTACACACACAGGCCCTATAAAGACAACCCTCATAGCCTGTACGCATCAACTACGGCCCATCCTATCACTACTGTATATTCATCGATTCATCAATAAAAAAATAGAAACTGTTACACTTCATAACAGGATCTTCCACTAAAATGAAGAAAGCACCTAAATAGCCAGTGAGCTCACAGGGTTTTGTTTAGTCCAGATTAAAATTTTCATCAATGAGGCTCTTTGTCAACTGATGCAACTGTGTGTAGCATATTTCATTTCAAGTATTTAATAAATATAAAAATGCTTTTGAGCTGTCCCTTGACAAAATAAGGAGGTAAGGAGCTCCTGCATGTAAATTTTAATGATCTGACCTGTGTGTGTCTTCAGGCACAGAGTTTGTGGTCGTGGAAGACTCGTCTTGTCTGGATACCAACGCCATAATCCTGAAAGGCACCACTGTCCTCACCTACAAACCCCGACTGCTGGACAGGCCCTTCTCTGGCAGCCTCGCAGGAATAGAGGTTGCCTCCCACTGTCAAACATTACTTCTGACACTACTTTTAACCAAGTATACCAATCTCAAAGAGACTACTTAAAATAGATTACAAATTAACTGAAATACTGCTGTTACTATTCAACATTATTCATAGTTTCAAATCACAGCAAGGGTTATCTCAAGACACTTTACAGAAGGAGTAGGTCTAGACCACACTCTATAATTTATAGAGAGCCAAGAGCAAGCATTTAGTGCGACAGAATGAGGAAAGACTTCCTGTAAACAGGCAGACACTTCAGACAGAACCTAGCTCTTGGTGGGCAGCCATCTGATGCAAAAATATTATTATTAATGCTCCACTAACCTACTTGTACTTGCCAATATGTATACAGCTTGAACTCCTCCCCGACCCCCTCCTAAGTGTCGCTCAAGAAAAAAGGGATACTTGTGGTTTTCGTATGTAATATGGGATTGGTATTACAGGAGTGCTACTAACTATAATCCTCATGTTATAAGGCATGATTCCGAGCTATCCTGTCTCCCCCCCAGGTGTTCTCGTGTCGGCTGGGCAGTGAGCTAGAGACGGCCTTGTCCATAATCGACCCAGTCAATATTCAGGTAGAGCTGTGTGGAAGCCCAACATACCAGAGCAGCTCCGGTCTACTGGACGCATTCAATGTGGAGGACATCCCACCGCTGCTGGAGGTCAGGAATTAACACAGCACTCAACCAAAATTAGAACATGTGACTGGGTTACCTGGCAGCAGAGTCACGTGGGATAGGTTTCAGTTAAGAACATGGTTGCAAGTACATATGTACAGGACTACATAGAGCACAAAACAAGACTGTCGTAACTTTTAAATTAATTATTTAAGCCGAAAATACTTAGATTTATGGGTCTCTCTGGTCGATGCGGCAGCCATTGTTGCCTGTTGCACAATGTCTCTACCCCTCGGTTTCAAGTTAGCTCGCGTTCTCCCTAGATTTTTTCTTTCACTGTCTATGGTTCCTTACCCACAAAAAGGAATGGGACAGCACTAGGTCCCGCGTGAACGCGCAAAAACGAGGGGAAGGGGTAAGGGGTAGGGGTAAGATAGAGAAATGAGATTCAGCCTTACTGTCACTGTGGGGAAGGGGGCTTTCTGCAGAAACAAAACCATAGCATAAAATGAAGCATACTCTCTGTATCTCTGCTTCTCCACCAACATGTTCCACAACTTTTCAAAACACTAGAAGGTTCCTTAAACCCATTGTTGTCTACGTTGTCACCGCAGGCTAAAGACTGGTAAAGATGACAGGATGAGGGCTGTTGGTGGTGCAGGGGTGAACACTCAGTGTTTCGTCTCAAAAACACAACCTTAGGTTTTGTCTCACTGCAACTGCATGTTGGATGTAATTAAAGGAATGCAGAGGAGGAAAATTAAACTATCTCTCTCTACAGCAAATCATCTGTTTGATGGTTATTTATTTGTGCTTTAATCAGAAAATAAGGTTTTATTCCTCTTTTTCACAGCTTGAATGTACTATCAGCTGGCTAGTTCACTTTTTCTTTTTTCTTTTTTTTAAATGAGCAAAGCCAACATCAAAGTCTAACTTTTGTTTTAATGTTTTCAACCAAAGAGAAATGTTCTCCCCTTGTCCTGAAATGGTCATAAATCAACCCTAGAGTACGTCCTTGTTTTATGAATGAAGCACTACACACATTGTACCTATTATTGCCTTCAAATGTTTATTTTAGGTCTACCAAATGCTCTGACTCTGACTGCTATATATTTATGCTTCTTGCTTAGCGCTCAAGTCTGTCAGTGTCATTTCATTTCATGAGTAGTTTCTAAAATGTTGCCTCTTTTCAGAACACTCCAGTGATTTATTATTTTACTTCCATAATTACACAATTAAAAGGATATTAAAAGGAGACTTTTAGTCTCTAGTATGTGTCAAACTCCTAAAACAATGGCTCTTATATTCTTATAAACGTCTCCGGTTTGTAACACAGGCTTCCTTTTCTGAATGTGTAGTCTGGAGGACCAGGCTGAGACAGACACGCCTCTCAAATAATTTTCTCAGATTGGAGAACCACAGCAGACATACCACAGGAGTTTAGTAGTGACTTTGGCATGTAAACTGGGTTGATTGGCCCTTAATTGTGCATGTGATTCTCTGGCAGATTCAGTTTCCTACTCTGGACATCCGTCTGTCGTACAACGACATTCAGCTCTTCTTGGCAATCGCCAAGTCCCTCCCTACTGCCAACTCTGCAGCACCCTCTGACAGTGATGCCAGCAGTGAGCACGTGGTTACACCCAAAGACAGCTTCAGGCAGAAGACAGAGGCCCTCATAGGTATGTTAAGACCAGTCAAAGGAGGGATTTGAAACTGAAGTTTTCCCACCCGACAAAAGTATAAAATCTTTTTTTGTCACAATTATTATCAGTGTCTAAAATACATCAAAATATTGTCATCAGAGCACATCTTCAGTTGTTTAACATTGTTATTATTTATCATTATTTGTCATTTGGCTTAAAAGTTAGTAAGGCGACTGTTTAGTTCCAGTAGTGGCATATAGGAAGGCTGTTTTACAGCTCGCCATACAGACACCAACCTAGAGCCCATGTGAACGTCAATCAGACGCTGGAGACGTCTTAGACTTCACTCCCTACCCCATCATCAGCAACACAGCTGTAAAGTTTCTCCCATCTCCTGTCATCAACTTGCTCAGCACATGCTGCTCGCACCAAACACAGACTGAAACACGTCTCAGCAACCTCAGTGCCTCTCATCAATAACACATCAACACACAACAAACAATTCTCTCCTTCATCCCCCCACTGCCCACCATGCATCGTCTGATTCTGATGATCCTTATGCATGCTCTCAAAAAAAACATTTCATGGATGGGTTTTGTTTCTACAGAAGGCCAACTGACCCATCTCCAAGACCTTGGCTTCAGGAAAGAGGACTGCAAAAGAGCCCTGGTCCACTGTAAAGGTGTGTAAGACCTTTAACACTGTTCTCCACACCTAGTAATTTGACTATAGTCCCTCACCACTATTGAATGAGAACCTATGTAAAGGCAGAACAATGCATCCCTCAGGCCAGCTGGACCAGGCTGCCACATGGCTGCTGGAGAACGCTGAGAACATGGTGGGCCATGCCAGAGCCAGGGCGGACTCTGGCTCCAGCAGCCACTCAGCTCCTCTGTCTGGGGTGGAGCTGAAGGCTGAGGGCGTCTGTATCTGCTTCATCGATGACTGTCTGGACTGTGACATCCCACTGGCTGAGCTCACCTTCTCCAGTAAGTCTCATTTAAATAAGATATTGCATCAGCCATTAATAACTCTAAATGTAAGTATTTGAAAACTGCCAGTCACTATGCTACGAACAGTGCTTTTACAAACAATGGATAACGGAAGTTGAGGATGAATATGTTGTATCTCAGCCTGTTCATGTCCCCGTCATTGCAGGGCTTTATGTGCTGCAGCGCATCGGTTCCACTCAGGAAGGCAACGCGAGCTTCACTCTGTCTGGAGACTACTACAACAGAGAGTTGTCGGGTAATAAGATTAATTAATATTTCAATGATCTATTGTGAACATTTTTCTGAGCGTGAAGGGAATTCAGTTGCCTGTTTGTTCAAACCTATCAAAACCTAAAACAATAGTTCAATTCCCAACAATATGATGCAGAATGTGTAGTGTGTCACTCACATAGAGTTTGGAGATGTGCAACACAATCACAGACACTGTGCTGCCCACTGCTCAAACTGTGTGTGTGTGTGTGTGTGAATGTGCGTGTATATGTCTCTGTCTGTCTGTCTGCCTGCCTGCCTGTCTCTCTCTCTCAGGCTGGGAGCCTTTCATCGAGCCATGGCCCTGCTTCCTGTCCTGGCAGCAGCAGGCCGCCGGCCGTCTCCACCCTCCACGTTTCAAGATGGGGATTCGAGCCAAGCAGAGACTGGACGTCAACATCACGTCTGTCCTGTTGGGTGAGTAAGGGCTTCTCAGCACCTTCACTTTGACAGTCACACAGTGTTCTGTCAGATCATTCAGTACCACTTATTTGGCCCTTCCAGAGCAATACAACACCACCAAGAGTTCCTGGATAGCTGACTACTGTAACAAGGAGGGACAGATGCCTCTGTCTTCATCCCCCCTGCCCTGGATGGGCTCCTCAGTCGACCCACCCAGCTTCGGACAGAGTGAGTTCCAGCTACACACAGTACCACAAGGAGAGTCTTCACAGAAACGTTTTGAATTGAATTAATGGATGGCCAGGGATGGCATCCTGAATAACAGATCAGGGCTCGACAGTACAGTTGCTGAGTTACCATTTTGAGAAATTGCCAACCTAATCTTTGCACTTTTTAACATATAACAAATAAGGACAGTAAACCGCAAAATAAAGAAAAGTCTTAATATTTATTGTTTTAGTGCAGAGGTGGCGAACCTGCTGCTCTTTGCCTGCTCCTGTGATGCTCTTTCTGAGCGGCTGGGGGCTGAAAGAAATAAATATATATAAAAATAAATATGCTGTGTATATATACTGTATATATGGACCCTTTTGCGTTACGTATTGCGTCGGTCTGTAACATCATAGCACAATAACTATGTGGTGTTGCTGTAGCTAGCTGTATCGTGAATTGACAATGCAAGGTCGGTGCTGCTAGTGAGCGAGTGAATAATGGCAGAGTCCGGAGGGAAAAGTAAAGCTAAGCACAAATATGAAGAGGGGCACAGGACATTTTTATCTGAGAGTAAAATGGGAAGCCTTTCCACTTGATTTGCGAGACTTCGCTATCGCATTTTAAAGCATTAAACCTGGAGCACCATTTCACCTTACTACTGATTTCCCCAAAGGGAAGTGAACTTCGCAAGCACAAGGTAGTCAAGGAAGCAGCTTTTTGGAAAATTAGCAAAGCACTCAGAGACTTAGTCACACATCATGTCAGGTAGCATGGAACATTGCTCGGGCTAAAAAGCCACACAGTGAAGGGGACTTTATGAAGACATGTCTCAAAGATGTCATTGCTATCCTCGCACCTGAAAATGACAATTTAAAGCAGTCTGTGTCAGACCTGCAGCTGTCACGGCACACAGCTGAACAGAGAATATCAGATATTAGCAACTCGATTGAAACACAGTTACATACGGACGTTGAGAAATGCCTGTATTTCAGCATTGCTTTGGATGAAAGTTGGGATAGTCAAGATAAGCCTCACTTGGCAATATTTGTACGGTCTGTGTCAGAGGACTGCACAATTAGGGAAGAGCTGCTTGACATTGTGCCGTTAAAAGACAGGACCTGTGTTGTCGACCTGAAAGAGACACTCATGACTGTTGCTGAGAAGGCAAATTTGCAGTTGTCAAAACTGACAGCAATAGCCACAGACGGTGCACCAGCTATGTTAGGAGCTGCAAATGGCCTTGTTGGGCTGTGTAAAGCTTATGACTGTTTCCCAGATTTTTAGACATTTCACTGTCATTAAGAGCATATTGTGTCTAAGAAGCTCAACTTGGACCACTGATTTTTCCACTGCACTGTGCGATGGCTTTTGAGAGGTAACATTCTTTCCCCCTTTTTTGAAATGTTGAACCCAGTGAAGCTGTTTCTGGGAGAGAAACATAAGGAATATCCTCAGCTGCATGACCCCCAATGGATTTCAGATTTGGGGTTTCTGGTTGACATGCTGCATCATCTGAACAAACTGAATATAGATCTGCAAGGAAAGTTTAAAAAAATGCCACCTGACCTGGTGCAAAGTGTTTTCACATTTGTCAACAGGCTCAAGCTATTCCAGACCCATCTTCAAAAGAGAGAGCTCACACATTCTCCCCTCCTTGTTGAAGGCAAGTGGAGAAGCAGCTTAGGTCTTACAAAGGAGCACTGCATGCTATACAACACTGGTTGAAAATCTGCAGCAGAGTTTTGAGAACAGATTCTGCCACCTGAGGGAAAAGCGGCCACAGATCACCTTCCTCATTAACCCTTTCACTGCTGAATCAGACTATTTGAAACTGTTGACACAGTACAGTAACGTGAGCTATTTAAATGAGCTGATACATGGTTAAACCTCATTGGCTCTTACCAGTGTATCTCCACGTGGACTTAGTCCACAGTAATCCCACAATCAGTCCCACAACATTGGCATTTGTTGGATGGTTCTCCATTTGTTAGTGCCAACAAATGTTTCTGGTGAAACGGGAAAACTGGCTAGCACCTATTGTTTCATCCATGTCATTATCTTGCCCTTGGTAATAGGCTTTTTCTATAACCGGTGGGCAAGCATGCTAGCACGTACCAGTTAGATAGTACATGTCACAAACGTATTCCTTCAAAACTTGCCATTTTCAGTGTCTAGCTGCTAGCTCTGAGGTTTTTGTTGTTACCTGTAGCAAAGGCATTTTGAGAACGGCAACACACAGAGGGTCCTATTTTAACAATCTAAGCACACAGCGTGAAGCGCAGGTGCGTTTAGGACGTGTACAAATTAGGCCTGCACGATATGGGAAAAATCTGACATTGCAATATTTTTTTCCCCTGTGATAAACACTCACCTATAGGATTATTAGGAACACCATACTAATACTGTGTTTGACCCCCTTTCGCCGTCAGAACTGCCTTAATTCTACATGGCATTGATTCAACAAGGTGCTAGAAGCATTCTTTAGAAATGTTGGCCCATATTGATAGGATAGCATCTTGCAGTTGATGGAGATTTGTGGGATGCACATCCAGGGCAAGAAGCTCCCGTTCCACCACATCCCAAAGATGCTCTGTTGGGTTGAGATCTGGTGACTGTGGGGGCCATTTTAGTACAGTGAACTCATTGTCATGTTCAAGAAACCAATTTGAAATGATTCAAGCTTTGTGACAGGGTGCATTATCCTGCTGGAAGTAGCCATCAGAGGATGGGTACATGGTGGCCATAAAGGGATGGACATGGTCAGAAACAATGCTCAGGTAGGCCATGGCGTTTAAACGATGCCCAATTGGCACTAAGGGGCCTAAAGTGTGCCAAGAAAACATCCCCCACACCATTACACCACCACCAGCCTGCGCAGTGGTAACAAGGCGTGATGGATCCATGTTCTCATTCTGTTTACGCCAAATTCTGACTCTACCATCTGAATGTCTCAACAGAAATCGAGACTCATCAGACCAGGCAACATTTTTCTAGTCTTCAACTGTCCAATTTTGGTGAGCTCTTGCAAATTGTAGCCTCTTTTTCCTATTTGTAGTGGAGATGAGTGGTACCCGGTGGGGTCTTCTGCTGTTGTAGCCCATCCGCCTCAAGGTTGTGCGTGTTGTGGCATCACAAATGCTTTGCTTCACACCTCGGTTGTAACAAGTGGTTATTTCAGTCAAGTTGCTCTTCTATCAGCTTGAATCAGTCGGCCCATTCTCCTCTGACCTCTAGCATCAACAAGGGGCATTTTCGCCCACAAGACTGCCGCATACTGGATGTTTTTCCCTTTTCACACGATTCTTTGTAAACCCTAGAAATGGTTGTGCGTGAAAATCCCAGTAATTGAATAGATTGTGAAATGCACCCTAAATGCATTCAAATGCCATGTGATTGGTTGATTAGATAATTGCATTAATGAGAAATTGAACCGGTGTTCCTAATAATCCTTTAGGTGAGTGTATATTGCAATATGAAAAAAGAAAAAGTAATTTTTAAAAGATGACATAAATAGCTCTGTTTGGAAATAATAAATCGTTCTCGACTACTGCGGTGATTTTGTAGGGGAATGCATCATCATAGAAGAAAAAAAGTCATATTTCTGCTCCTGGAGCTGGCTGGTCGAAAATGCTAAGATGGTCTTTGTACTACAGTCGGTCTTTGCGATGCATGCTCATGTGAATAATCACGTGACAATGGCTATTGCCAGCAGCATGTATTGCTAGGATACATTGTTAACTGGCTTGCTTATGTGGAGCTAAGCATTTATCATTTGCAGCAATGTTTTCAGGATCAGAAAAAAAGAAGGAAATTCCACAGACACTGAGATATGAAAATTGATAGAGCTATATAGGAGAGACGTGTCCGTGTTAGATTAGCATGGTCCAGTGGAAGTCCATTTACAGGATAAAGCCTGACATCTGGAGTGGGTTGTCAGGCTTTTCCCCTCTTCTTCTGCTCTTTAGGCCCTATCTTGCACCGGCACATTGAGCGCAAAGTGTCTTTGCTAGTTTAATACCGACACAGTTATCAATTTCCCGTCCAGTCCTGGGCTCGTGCACAGCGAGTCCATGCGTTACACACACACAAGGACACACACTAATCTTGTTACACACACAGGGACGCGTAACAGCAAACAAACTCAGTGTTAAAAAATGAAAATATTGCGGTGTAAATCCTCCATTATAATAGCAATACGCCAAGGTCTAAACACGCCTGGCTGTTGGAATGGGAGATGACCTCTGATTGGTTGATTGCATGTTACGCCCAGAACACAGCTCTGATTAATGACACTAAGTAGGCCTGCATGATATTGGAAAAATCTTACATTGCGATATATTTTTTCCCCCTGCGATATATATTGTGAAATGAAAAAAGACATAAATAGCTCTATTTGGAAATAATAAATCATTCTCAACTACTGCAGTGATTTTGGAATCACTGTATAAAGCATGTTAAAGCATTTTTTTCACATCTCTAGTTCATGATGTAGGAACAATTTTTCTGTTTGTAATCACCAAACCCAAGCTGCGTTCATGTATCAGAGTTGCACCTGTGCCTTGCCAGGCGTTTTAAGTCCCACAGCCCAAGAAGGAAGGAAGTGCATGACTGTTAGTTGATTCTAAAATTAGTAATGAATAATATTAAAGGCCAAGCACCCTCACCTTCTCTCTGATTTTGTTTTCATTTCTGTTTCCAGCAGATGTCAAGCTGTCCAAAAGGAGGCAGCCATTTGTGCCATACGCTCTGCGTAACCACACAGGATGTACCATGTGGTTTGCCACTCTGACTACCACACCCACAAGGTAGGTGTAGCCATAATGATGGCACCATGTATCAACATTTCAAGAATTTATTTTTTTTGTTTCTTCAAATTCGGGAAGACAACAATGGGGTGCATACTAAATGTGCATACCTTCTCTGGTCATATATTGTATGACAATACTGGAGGACCAGCTGTACCCGCAATCCTGACATTAACATTGTGAGGTTTCCTACGGCTAATGCTCTGAGTATATATATGTTGTTTTTGTTTCAAGATGTGTAGACAAAGTTAAATGAAAGTTTAAGCAGAGGGTAGAAACTGAACTAAGATCAATCTTCCCCACAGGGTGGCACTGTCTCACAGCAGTAGTGCAGACTCCATCTCAGAAGTCCATGGTCCAGGAGCTGATGACACTCACAGTGTGAGCCAGTGGAGAGAGGTGCTGCCTGGGGAGGAGATTCCCTTTGAGTTTGAAGCCCGCGAGAAGCTCCGCCACCGGTACAGCTCTGATTCACATTCACCTGTGCATTGTATCAATATGATATTTTTATGACACTGTTAAAACCCACTGCTACATATATATACATATATCCATATAAAATGGAGTTGCATATTGAACTGGGCCGGATAAATATAAATGGATGGATGGATATTCCCATATTATTTATTAGAGATGTTTACAACTTTCTAGGCCGATTCAGTTTTCCGATTTTTCGATTGAGTTTGAACTACCGATACCGATTTTAGCCGATTCCAATTTGATATTTTCCTACCACTTGACAGCACACACAAATATTTATTTTCTATCTTTTCTTTAATAGAGCATTTTTTATAGAACATAAACCATTTTTTAACAGATAATCGATCCCTATAAAATAGAACTATAAAAATTACTCCCGGTGTGGGAAATTCACACACATCTAAAGTGCAATGGAATAGAAGAACCATGTCCTCCTTTTCACATCCAATATCCAACAAAAGAATTGATATATTTAGCAAACTAAACTTCTGTATTTGTTGTAAAAATGGTGCTGTGGCTCTTTTAAGAGAGCTCAGTGCATGTGGGGGGCTGGGCGGGTGGAAAGTGGGCAGAAGAGACAAAGAGGAAGCAGACGTGTAGATGCGACTGGAGCAGAGTTGGAGGAAGAAGTTTTAAGTTTTGTACCCAGTGTTTGCGGTGCAGACTGGAAGCAGAGTTCATTCATTGTCTCCCCTGAAATTATTCATTTTATAACGTCGGCCCTGGAGGTAACGAGGCTCCCCTGGTTTTCTGACCAAGCTCGGAAATCAAGCAAGCAGGAAAGGTCAACACATAGAACATTTTAAATGAAACAGCTCATTAACGTGCGCTTGTTGCCCTGTGTGCGCTGATGTGCTCATCTGTTCATGTTTCCCAATGCCTTCTTACAGTTGCTTAATAAATGCAGGCCTTCCACACAAACAAACGTCCTTATTAGCTGGCTATGTTTAAGTTCAGTGGGCAAACGTCTGCTCAGGAAGGATTTGAGAGGGTATTACTCATAGAGTCCAGTGGAGGGCGGAGCCTGTTTGACATTGAACTACAACAGAGGCTACGTTAAGAAGCCATCATTATTGATGTGCGAGTTAAATGTTGTTTTTTTTACATCAAGTTGGCAGGTTGGCTTTGCTAGTAATATGTTGGATTCATGTTAAGGTATATTTGCAGACAAATTTAATTTGAGAAAGAAACCTTTTAAAACATGATTAAACATTCATTTGGATTTGGAGGAGTTTATCATTTGAACATGTACATGGACATCAGTGATGTGGTCCTCAGCAAATGTTCACTAATTTTTGTTTAAGGGGTACATTGCTGATTTTAGACCAGCTTTGTGTCATCTTTGTGTTGGCAGTGCATCAAAAGGATTAGTGTTTGTATCTAAATACATGCAAAAATATGAACAAAGTATCTTACTGTGCAGTGTGCTTAGTGTTGTGCAACGTGACTGTAAAATTTGAGTATAAAAGATTGAGTGATGACTTCCACAGTTTTTTCCACAAATGCTTTTAGTAGATTATGGCTCTTTAACTGATCCATTGCTGCCTCCTGCTCTGCAGACACACTCATGAGCTGAAGCTGCACCAGCTGCTGGTTCGGGTGTGTGGATGGGAGCAAGTCAAGCCGGTGTCTGTGGACAAAGTGGGCGTTTTCTTCCGTTATGCAGCTCCAGACAGAAACAACTCTTCCAATACTGTGAGCACAAGTCATAAAACTCAGAAACAAAATTCCTTTTGATGATGCTTAGTGTTTCTGACAAATCTACCTAGTTTCATGTAAAATCTTCTTTTTCTCCTCTACAGGTTGGCAGTCCTATTAGCAGAACCAACATCATCCACCCTCATGTTTATGTAAGTCTTATTTCTAAATCAGTGAGCAGTCAAAGTAAGCTTTTAGAATAGAGTTTATTGCCACTTTAGTAGCATCAATGCTCATTATACACTGGGAACAAAATATTTGGATGGATTTAAAATGGAGAAGCCTCTTACAAGTCAAAAATGAATGATCATGAAAGCATATACCATAGAGTTTCAAGTAAAAGCAGGTTTCAAATAGTGTCGCCTATGGAAAAACTCACAAAGCAGCACAACCTGGATTTCCACCAAATGCGGATTGGCTCCGCTGCGTGTCGGCTCCGTGCTCTGCCGTCCATCAACACCCGCCAGGTCCGGATTAGTTGTAGAACGGCTGCGGCCATGATGACAGCTGAAGTCACGAGGACCAACGAGATCTCGCAAATTCACGTATGATTGCGCGATATTACAGGATGTAGTTTCTATAAACAGAACCACAAAACCTCTGACCTGTTGACTTCAAGCCTGTCTCCGCCCATTATGATGTATGCAAGGTGTAGTGCAGGGAGATATGATCCGCCGTGAGCACGGTCTATTTTATTTTAAAATTAACCAGATGTTTTGTCTTTTCTGTGCTCGACTTCCTGTCTCGCACTATCTGCCGTGTGCTGAATTGCTGCGGAGCTCACCGGCCTCCAGCTCTGGAGGGGGGACATATTTGTTCCACTAATTACATCTCTGTTACCAATTTGAAACAAATACATTTTTTTCCACACAATCCAGGGTAGCGGACGGGTAACGTTAATCCTCCACTGCTCGTTTGTCCGTCAGTTATTGGAAAACCTTACCTGATTAAATACCGGCTAATAATCAAATGTAAAGTAGCTACACCTTTTAAAGGATCCCTCTGTAAATCAGCCTCTGCCGGGTAGAAAGTGAAATTGTAGAAAGAAAAAAGTTAACACCAACATTGAGTGGCAAAATCCATTGTCTACAAATAATTTTAGATATTGTATAATTCCCCACTACCTCTGGTGATGCACTGCACACCAGCATGCAAAGTATTACTTTATATTATGGAGTCTAGATTCTTTTTTCTTATTGAAGGGGAAATCCATTCTTGGGACACATTTGTTTTTACTGTTTCATCTGAATTGTATTAAAAGTCCAATGGAGGCTGGGGGTGTGGCCTTGACCAACTGTTACTTTGCTCATTTGAAAGCCATGGTGTCTCTCTCTCATGGGTGGGCCAAATTCTCTGGGCGGGCAAAGCAGAGAAAGGGGAGGTAACCTTGATTTCAGATCCGCCCATCCGAGCTTTCATTTTCTCAAAGGAAGAACAGGATACCCAGGGCTCGGTTTACACTTATCACAATTTCTAGCCACTGGGGGACCATAGACAGGATGGGGGAATGCATATTAATGTTAAAAAAACTAATAAAGTGAAATTTTCATGCCATGGGACCTTTAATGTTGATAGTGAGTGCGTGCGTGCGTGCGTGCGTGCGTGCGTGCGTGCGTGCGTGCGTGTGAGAATGTACTGTATGTGTTATGTGTTAGCTTCCTCCCTGACCTTGGTGGGATTGGAGCGCTTGAGACTTGAGGTCTTATTATACAGCTGTTAGGTCTCCCGTTATCATCGGGGGCTGAAAACCAGTAAGTATCTGGTTTTATGGTTAGGGCTAGGTTCCATTCTCTCTCTCTCTCTCTCTCTCTCTCTCTCTCTCTCTCTCTCTCTCTCTCGACCTCGACCTCGACCTCGACCTGACTGCAGTTCATCATTGTAACCGACTTGGGCAAATGCTCACATTTGATGGCGTCTGGCACAATACAGTAAAACTGCATATTTTAGAGTGGCCTTTTATTGTGGCTAGCCTAAGGCACACCTGTGTAATAATCCTGCTGTCTAATCAGCATCTTGATATGCCACACCTATGAGGTAGATGGATTGTCTGGGCAAAGGAGAAGTGCTCACTAACACAGATTTAGACAGAAGCCTTTTGTTTACATATAAAAAGTCTTAGATCTTTGAGTTCAGCTGAAATATGTATATATGAAAGAGTAGCAATATGAATTGAAAGATGATGGTGACTGGTTCCTTTTGTGGCCCTTCAGTTCTCAGCTCTGCCTCCAGTTAGGGTGGTCTTCTCCATCACAATGGAGGGGAGTGCCAGGAAGGTCATCACTGTCCGCTCTGCCCTCATGGTGAAGAACCGGCTGGATGTTCCTATGGACGTCAGACTCGACAGCCCCTCTGCCCCTGACAGTATGACACTCCTCTATTTTGTTTGATTTCTATTTTATTTTAGGTCAACTTACTAAGCAGGTTGCCTGTGCTGGTCTAATAAATCTTTAAAAGTTAAGTACATAAAGTGAAAGTCTGGTGTTTGGTGTAGTGTTATTTAATTATATATATTTTTTCATGTTGTGTCATTTGATTTAAGCCAGCTGTGTTGCTGTGTTGACAGAACCAGTGGTGTTGCCTCCTATCCTTCCTGGCCACGCCTTGGCGGTGCCTCTCCACCTCACGTCGTGGCGGCTGCAGGCCCGGCCCAAAGGCCTGGGCTTGTTCTTCTGTAAGGTTCCCATCCACTGGACCAGCGTGGAGCGACCCGGAGAGATCAGCAGCAGCAAGAGGGAATGTCACTCAGCAGACTTTGACGACAGCCGCAAGCATAATTTCAGGTATATACAGTCACTAAGATGTTTATTCTTGACTCCTGTCTTCCTTTTATCTGGTACTATTCCCCTCATTTCTCTGCATCTCACAGGTTTTGTGTGGTCATCAAAAAAGAGAACTACCCCGAGCAGCAGCCTGCCAAGAGTGTTTCTGGCAGTGCAAAGCAGATCTATCGACAGCCAGGCCATAGCATCTACCTGCTGCCCACCATGGTGCTAGCCAACTTGCTGCCCTGTGACCTCAACTACTACATCAAGGGAACGTCCATCAAAGGCTCCCTGCAGCCGGGAAAAGAGGCGGTGCTTCACGCTGCCGACACCTCGCAGAACATGGAGCTAGGTCAGGATTTGTCATGCTGGTTGGCTGGTGTTTACTGACCCAATATGTTCCTTTTCCTCAATCCTGGTGTTGCTGATGTGTGTCCTTCAGGAGTCCTCCTGGAGAACTTTCCTGTGTGCAAAGAGCTGCTGATTCCTCCTGGGACTCAGAACTATGTGGTCCGCATGAGGCTGTATGACACCAACAAACATCTGCTTTGCCTCACAATCCGCATCATCCTGCGAGCACAAGGGGCTCTGAAGATCCTGATCTCCGCCCCCTACTGGCTTATCAACAAGACTGGTAATGTGTTCTTTGTGGTAATAAACTACAGTTAGTAGTTAATTTATTAGAAAAAAAAACAATCCAGGCATTACTTTAAGAATAAGCTTTTCTATTATTGTTATCCTTTCTCCCTCAGGTCTGCCGTTAATTTTCCGTCAGGACAATGGCAAAGCCGATGCTGCAGGCCAGTTTGAGGAGCACGAGTTGGCCCGAAGCCTCAGTCCATTACTATTCTGCTACACTGACAAGGAGCAGCCTGCTATGTAAGTGGCTGTCAGAGTGTCTAGTCCTGAGCACAGACACCTGGATTATACATAATTCCATAGGGAGTGAGCAAAGTTCTACCTCCAGGTGTTTTTATTGTAAATGAGAAATAGACTGGACTCACACATACCTATGGTGACAGCCTGGCTGGGGTTTAGTGTCTTGCCCAGACACCTTAACATGCGCACTGGATAGAATCCCTACCCTGTGATTAGTGCACTACCCGTTGTACCTCCTGAGTCACAGCCACCCCATTCTCACACCCCAATTTTTCCTCAGGTGCACTATGCGGATCGGGAAAGGGATCCACCCAGACGGAGTTCCAGGCTGGTGCCAGGGCTTCTCCCTGGACGGAGGAAGTGGAGTTAGGGCCGTGAAGGTTATCCAACACGGCAACAGGCCTGGTCTCATCTACAACATAGGCACGTTGCTACATTCACCGTACAAATGAAAGCACTAACTGGACTGGGTTAAAAATGCTCCAATGATGTTCTGTCTCTCATCCAACAGACCTCTTTCAGTTCTGAGCAACTAAAGGTTGGAGCAACTTTAACCAAGTCCAGTAGCCCTTAAGTTTAACTCTTAATTGGATAACTAACTTGGATGACTGAGAACGTTCACATCTTTTTCAGACATTGAGATTTATGACTGAGCCATGTCATATTCATATATATATATATATATATATATATATATATATATATATATATATGCACAAAGGCATATGAGAAGAGAAATTAAATGCTGAAGTTCCTTTGCATAATTGAATGGATTAATGGTCTTGGATTTTTCCTTTGATCCAATAGTACCTTTCTATAATAATCTCCCTTCTTTGTATGCTTTTGCTGCCTTATGTTTGGCCATTAATAATAATTTTTTTTGCATTGAATCTATTGTCCTTTTCTGTTGCATGTAGCAAAGATCTGTACTATACAACACATATCTTGACATTTCTTCTTCAATTTTATTATAACTAAAATGTCTCTGTTACTGCTGTGACATTCTCAATGAAATGTTTGTCAGGCGATCATTGTTCGCTGTCTGATCAACACAGGTATCAGTGTGCGGAAAGGAAAAGGACGCTACCGGGACACTCACATAGTGACCTTTGCCCCACGCTACCTGCTGGACAACCACTCCACACACAAACTGGCCTTTGCTCAGAGAGAGTTTGCAAGAGGGAAGGTGAGGAATTAACTTAGAAATGAAACCTTCATGGGATATTCTGGACGCCTCACACACCATACTGTGAATGCATCCCCATTTCAAACCTTATTTTATATCTCCCTCAATTTTTCAATTGAATGGCTTCATTGAACTCTCACATTTTCCTGTCTGAGTTTCTACCGTGCTATCTAAGAAAAGCAAAATGCCCAAAAAATAATTAAATGAGCTGTTCATTGGTAATAAATATAATAAATAAATCTAGATGTATTATACAATAAATAAATACAATATGACAGGGGTCATTAAAGAATAATTTTGTGTTGTAGGGTACGGCCAACCCTGAGGGCTACATCTCCACCTTGCCTGGCTCCAGCGTTGTCTTCCACTGGCCCCGCAACGACTACGACCAGCTGCTGTGTGTGCGTCTCATGGACACCCCCAACTGCACCTGGTCTGGGGGTTTTGAGGTCAACAAACTCAAGTCCTTCCACGTCAACATGAGGTGAGCTCCAAATACATTTACACTGGCTCAAGTGTAATTCTGGGAGCGTAGTGCTCTAGTTTAAGGCACTAAGGGGTCTTCTAGATAAGACGGCGCTAGACCATTTAGAGCTTTGTAGGTTCAGGCGAAGGATTTTAAATTCAATGCAGAGAAGCTAATACAGGAGAAATATGATCTCTTTACTTAGTATATATATATGTGTGTGTGTGTGTGTGTGTGTGTGTGTGTGTGTGTGTGTGTGTGTGTGTGTGTGTGTATGTATGTATGTATTACATCTTCCTCCATAATAACATTTGAATTTCATTTCTTGTTTTTTTCAATATTTGAATGCTGAATGCTCAAAAGGCTTATGCATTGTCAATGCCACTATAAGCGTGTGGTTGAAGGGGACCTACGTCATTGCATTTCAGCCACGCCGCTCTCTGTTTACATTATTTCCACCACGAGCACACAGCGACAAACACAAACCAACAGAGAACTCTGGAATGAAACGTGATCTAACAAGTGGAGTGAAGTTAGAATAATGACATCATGTAAAGCACAGCTGAAACGCTTTGTCATAAACTAACAAACAATAGTGTTAGCCACGATGCTAACGGCATTGATGACTAAGCCAAACGGTGCTGCCACTACTATTATAGGGAGAACCTGTTTCTTTGAGATTGTCACGTTACTGAGAATACAGCTGTTAGAAGGTAATAAATTAAGTCAAAGCGAACTCTGACAGCTGTCTGAACAAGCTAACTATTAAGAACATAATTAACGATTTTAAAGTCATGTTAAAACTATTTCTTATCTTTCTTACGATTTCCAGACGCAGCCTGTCACTCCCCCCTGTACTAATGTTAGCTCCGTGATCTTAAGACCTCCAGTGCCTTGTGTTTCTCACTCCCGCATTACTTATTGTTCATCAGACGGGACATGACAAAAGCATTTCGTTTTTATATGCTGGTAGGAAAAGGTGAGAGGAGGGACATAGCCAACATATTTATATTTTTAAAAAATCACATTGAATAGTAATTTCAGCATTCAAATAGTATTGATTTTTTTACTATTCAAATTATATTCAACTTTTGTAATTTGTTCCAACAGCCCTAATATAATAATATCTTATCTCTGGCTTTATGTTGTTCTGCTGACTGCCAACCGGGTGTTTTTTGCATTCTGTGGCCTTTGAAGTGTAGTGTTTGACAGATTTTATGTAACTCTTGTTTTAACAGGGACACACTGGGGAACTGTTTCTTCCTGCGGACTGAGATCACCCTAAAAGGAGCCACCTACCAGATCTCCTTCTCTGACACTGACCAGCTGCCTCCACCCTTCCGCATCAATAATATCTCTGAGGTGAGCCACTGGTTGGGCAGCTTCAGAGCTGTTACTCAGGGCTGACACAAGAAGTTAATGGACTACCAGTTTTCTCTCCATAAGCTCCATGTGTCTTTGTGGTCTGGACTCAATGAACCATTGTGTTGTACACAGAAACACAAGCAGTTAGTAGTGAAGAATAAAAAAAGAGAGCTCAACACATCTCATTGTTTGAATCCCTTCAGGTGCCGATCCAGTTCTGGCAGCATGGTGTGGCTGACCTGCGGCTGCACACCGAGGTGAAGGCCGACTCGGTGCTGAACTATGCCTGTGATGAGCCCACACTGCCCCCTTACCTAACACTGACTGTGAAGGGAGCTGGATCCTCAGAAGTCACAGCCGACATGAACTTCTTCAGAGAATACAACAAGCTCTACTACGAGAACTTCATCTACATCGCAGCCACGCACACGTTCTCACCGTATGGACCAACTCCTAATAGCAACATTTAATGAAACATAAATTTCATTACGTTGATTAAGCAGCATAACTTTGTTGATGCAGGAATATTGAGAAGAGACCTGTTGGGAAGAAGCGTCTGGTGAGCTGTGCTGAACTGGTTCTTGATGTGGACACCAAGACTCAAAGGGTCATACTGAAAAAAAGGTACTGTTTTAGTTTAATATGATCCCGAATGAACGAAGAGATTTGGATCGAATTGGCGGTAGGATGACAAACAAAAGTTGAAAAAAGCACGGGCTGTTTAGTCATTGTTGAGAGGGGAACAGCAGCGCTGAGTTCATCAATGGTTGAGTTGATTGCCAGAAAATGAAAAATAATAATTATGATTAAGGATGGGTGCGACCTCTAGCTCGCCCAGTAAGAGCGTGCGCCCCATGTAGGCTGAGTCCTTTGCAGCTGCCCAGGTTTGAGTCCGACCTGCGGCCCTTTGCTGCGTGTCATCTCCCATCTTTCTCCCACCTTTCCTGTATGTCCACATACATAGCATTCATTCATTCATTGTGATCGCCTCCTTTAATCACCCGGCCTGCGCCACAGACACACTGTCGGACTGCCTGGATGCCAAAACACTCAAACCAACATGGCGTCCAGAGAGTCTCGTAGCTTGCCAGCCCTTGGCAACAAGTAAAAAAAGTCCTTTTGTTAATCATCCAGAAGCAGTGTACTCCAATTCTCCAAACTTCTGTGATTCCACCAGGAAACCATGCTTTCAAGCCATTATGACCTGCATGCATAGGAAATTATTATAACAAATTATGGCAAAAATAGCAAGAAGAGTAATAATAGAATAATATAATCAGTGGGAATGGTATATGTAGAGTGATAATGTTATCAGTCTACATTTAACAGTTTGAAACAGAAGTTCTTTATGAATCCTAGCTGTCTTGTGACACTACAATACATCTTTGTATGGAATAAACTTTGTATTTCAGATATCTATGATTACCTAAACTGTCTTGCAAGAAATGTGCAATTAAAATATGCATTAAAAAAATCAGAGAGAGTGACCGAGAAATGCATCAAAGGTTCACAGTTTGAAGTGATTCGATTGACTGTTCTGAAAATGTTCAAACAGAGTTGATAGTTCTCCCCTTTAAGTTCGTCTAAGGGGTTAAAGGTTATTTTGTAGCTGTCCATGAGGCCTTCAGAGAAGCAGGAGACATGGTTTCTGAACTCTTGGATAATTAATATGAATTCAAATTATACCACCTTGCAGCGCTGCAGTGACATCCCTAATGATAATGTTGAAACTTGATTACTTTTTTTTAATTCAAGCCAAAAGGCCATGTGAGCATGTGGTTTCTCTCTGCTTTAAATGTGGTAAATGTTAAGTGAATATTTGACTGTGGCACAAAACAAGACATTTCCTTGGGCTCTGGGAAATGATGATTGACAATCGTATCAGAATTGTCTGGCTTTTATGGACTTAAATTGAAGAAAAAAATAATCTTGTGGTTGTAATCAATAGTTGCAGCCTATGAAAAGCCTAGAGACAAAGTGCATTCATGACTGTGTTGTAAGGTGTAGTGTGATTGTGGTGCAGGAGCCGGGGAAGCGCTCCCAACTGTGGAGGATGACTGGCGCCGGCATGCTGTGCCATGAAGGCTCTTCTCCACCGCAGAGCAAGCCGGCACAGCCACGCCCACTGGACTCCTCTTTGGTGCTGGACATTGCCGGTCTTGCTGCTGTTAGTGACAATAGGTCTGTACTGTGTCCATAAGCTACACACACAGACAGAGAGACACACACACATGCACACACACACACAAGCAGACAGACACACACACACAAGCAGACAGACAGACAGACACACACACACACACACACACACACACACAGATATTTCTCCCAGTCACCTGTTGACACTGGACCATAACCTGGGAGGAAGATTGGATGTGACAGCTGTCTCTTTCTCAACCTGTTGGTCTCTTCCAGCTTTGAGCCGCTGATGCTGAGAAGGCCGGACCCCCGCCGCAGCACCACCCAGACGTGGTACTTCAGCTCAGGCATGCTGACCTGCGGTCTTCCCCGGCTGGTAGTACAGGTGGGTGTTTTGCTTTATGTCCTGATAGGACAGGAAAAAAGGTAACAGTAGCGGGCAAGATGGGAAACATAATAACAATGGGTCAGCCCTCCCTAAGTGGAAATCCGATCTGGTGGCTACAACGAGCTATGTTGAATATTTCCACACATCAACATGTCTTTGATGTGAAAATATTGCGAGTTTCCTCTGCACTGCTGTGAAGTTGAGATTCCTGATGTTTCAGTGGCCACACACATTGAGTTGTATTTGTGACGGAAGCCTTGTGCGTTCAGGTGAAGGGCGGGGCGGCAGGTCTGTGTGACGGAGCACAGGTAGTGCTGGGACCAGACTCAGGGCTGATGGAGCCAGGCCCTGGCCAGCAGTTTATCAACCAAAAGATGAGACCTGGTTCTGGGGTGCTGTCGGTCCAGGTGCTGCCAGACGGACCCACTCGTGTCCTGCAGGTGAGAGAGTCCCAGGGTCATGTCATGTCCTGTTCAGAGCAATTGAGATATATATATATGATTATGATAATATCTACTTTTCATTTAAAGTGATGGTGCACCTAATCTTTTGTGTTTTTTTGTAGATCAGTGACTTCAATCAGAGGAGAATGATCCGGAGCTCAGCCAGCACAGAGCAGGACAGGGCCAAAGACCCTGTGAAGAAGGGGGAGCCTGAGCAGGAGCTGGAGGTACGATAAACCACGCTATGTCATTGACATTCATCACACATTCATCGATCCCCATTTGTTCCTTATGTTTAATACATTTTCCATCACATGTCTGTGTCCGTCATCTCCTTTGTATTCATTCACAGGTGTTGGTAAACCTGGAGGAAGGTGTGGGTGTGTCTCTGGTCAACAAGGTTCCTGAGGAGCTTGTGTTCACGACGCTGTCTGGTATCAATGTCCACTTTACCCGCATTGCTGCCAACCAGGTGCTGGAGCTCAGCATTCAAAACATCCAGGTGACACTATTTCATCCAAAAGAAGTTCTGAATGCTAAACATGATAATAAAAGAATAACACAGAAAGGCAGAGGATTGACTGCATGTCTCAGATGGTCATTATAGGACAGTGACATGATGAGTTGTGTGTCATTGGTATTGCTGTGTTTTCTGATGTACCCAAAGGAAAGGGAGCTGGGACAAAAAGACCCCACACAGTACATTTATTGGAAGAGTGTGCCAGCCCACTGAGGGACAGTGTCCCCCTCAGTTCATCATCATGCCCCGCACAATCCCATTCAGAAGGAAACAGCTGGTATAAAAACAGCTGGTTCACAATGCTGACCTTACCATTCAGATCAAATGTTTGTGTGCTCATCAGATGGACAACCAGCTGCTGGGCACTACCCAGCCTGTGATGCTGTGTGTGACTCCCAGCTCCAGCGACAGCAACGACAGCAGCGCCAGCGACAGCGGGCCCGCCCTGCAACTCAACTCGGTCAAGGTTCCCAGCAGCCTGGTGCTCACCCATCTGTTCAAGGTGAGTGTCACTGACTGAATCACTGCTGTGTTAGTGTCAAAAAAAGAACATCTCCCATCAGAGAACAGTAGACAGTAACATCAGGAACTGATGATGTGTTTACAGCACTTGATGGTGACGGCCCGGCGCTTCACAGTCATCATCGAGGAGAAGCTGCTGCTCAAGCTGCTCAGCTTCTTTGGATACGGACAGACAGGAGCCGGTGGGTCTTTAGTTGAATGTCATTGTTCTATTTGTGTAATGCTGTCACTTAAATGGTTGATATTGCTTAAAAGTTTTTAAAAAATTAAAAAAATGAATAATGAATGCAGAGCTGGAGAAGTTGGATGAAAACATCCATGAGAAGCCCAACGAGGACGCAGGACCTCCCAAACGTTACTACTTTGAGAACCTGAAGATCAGTGTCCCGCAGGTCAAACTGAGTGTCTTCACTTCGCACAAGCTGCCTCCTGATCTCAAGGTAACCCAACATGAC
Source organism: Percina caprodes (assembly GCA_013375575.1). Taxonomy (NCBI): domain Eukaryota; kingdom Metazoa; phylum Chordata; class Actinopteri; order Perciformes; family Percidae; genus Percina; species Percina caprodes. The sequence continues at coordinate 178,324 of JABXJD010000189.1, forward strand.
ATGTATGTTCGTCAAGAAAATCAAAAGCGAGTAACTCCCCCTAAAACCAATCTCCTTCCTATAATAAGACTCGAAAGATTATTAGATTAGATTATACTTTATTCATCCTACAACGGGGAAATTTCCACATTACAGCAGCAGCATTTTCTTCAATAACCGCAAATAAACAAAAACACACAAACAAGTACACACACAAGAAAAACAGGCAAAAAATAGACAATGGAAAACAATAGACAATGATTATATTCATACAATTAATTACATAACATTATTGTTACATTACATGTCAATTAGCTGACACTTTTATTCAAAGTGACATACAATTGCTATATGCGGCAGCTATGGGTTAAGTGTCTTGCTTAGGGACACATTGGTTGAGGTATTGCAGTGGGAATCGAACCCAGATCTCCCACACCATAGGCATGTGTCATATCCACTGTTCCACCACCATATCAATATCAATAAACTCATTGAAAGTGTTCATTAACATGTAGATGTAGAGTCTGTTATGCTGAGAAATACACATAAAAAACATATAGGAACAACAATATTTTTGATTTACAATAACAGAGAATTGCATAGATCACTTACCTGATGGAATATTTTATTTTCTTGCTTATTTATTATATAAGATTATCACAACCAGATGTTATAAGATGATCCCCTAATACTGTATCTAAAGTCTCTTTTATATAGACCTTAGTGGTCCCCTAATACTTTATCTGAAGTCTCTTTCCTTGCCTTGGTGCAGAATTACAGAATTACACCCACAATGAGCTTTCCTTAGTATGTGCCTTTTCTGAGTTTAACCTCATTAGGAGCGAGATTCCAGATCGGCCCATCTGTGCTTTCATTTTCTCAAAGGCAGAGTAGGATACCCAGCGCTCAGTTTGCACCTATCACCATTTCTAGCCACTGGGGGACCATAGGCATGATTTTAGTTGTAAGCTTGGTCTATCAGGGATTAGAGAAATGTCATGCTGTTTCCTGTTCCACCAGCTGCTCTGCCTTCCCATGGTTTCTCATGTATTCCTCATTTGGATGTGTTTTTGTCCCTTGAGGCTCTGAAAGGCACGCTGGGCATTCCTCTGGTTCGCTTTGAAGATGCTGTCATCAACATGTACCCGTTCACCAGAGTACACCCCTACGAAACCCAAGAGATCATCATCAACGACATCCTCAAGCACTTCAGAGAGGTAAACCCATCCTAAGTTTTCCAGTGCTGAAGCATTTCTGACACTGCTGAAATGTAAGTCACCTGTCTCATAAGCCATAATAAAATAAACAAAATAATTTCCATCACTACATGGCCATATCTAACAGACACAGGTGAGCGATGTGATGTGGTTTGTGTCAGGTCAGTACTGTGTAGTGTTTCCTGTGTGTAGGAGCTGATCAGCCAGGCAGCTCAGATTCTGGGCTCTGTGGACTTCCTGGGAAACCCCATGGGCCTCCTCAACGACGTTAGCGAGGGCGTCTCTGAGCTCATCAAGTACGGCAACGTGGGGGGGCTCATACGCAATGTGACCCATGGCGTATCCAACTCTGCTGCCAAGGTACGTCTCTGTGTACACGTGTTCCAGCTGTATGCTACTGTGTATTCAGGAGGTGGACGTGTTAAGGAACACGTGTACAAGACAATGCAACAGACAAGCAATCCATTCAAATAAAATGATTTGTGATGTCCAGTGTGAACAGAATTTTTTTTTTTTTTAAATGTAGCAGAGTAAATGAAAGCATGTGAACATTGATATAGTGTGAACACTGTCCTGTTGTCTGGATGTCAGTTTGCAGGGACTTTATCAGATGGGCTGGGGAAGACCATGGACAACCGCCACCAGAGCGAGCGAGAGTACATCAGATACCACGGAGCCACCAGTGGAGAGCACCTGGTCGCAGGGATCCATGGACTAGCTCATGGTACTCCCTTGGATTCAGCAGGCACAGCACAGCTGTTGGGAAAAAAATAATTTCATTGGGGGGTGGGGCGGGATTTGCAAAAATCATACATGCGATCATGGCAGGTAGAACAAATTCATGTTGTTTTAGTGCCATAGTTTGTACCAGTAATGAATATCATCATGCTATCATGTTAGCTCAGCTAGTGATCTGCTCAGACCTGGATTTGAATAAGGTACACCTGCTGAGGAAGAATTGCCGCTCCCACTGTTGCTGAGTGTTTCTGGCTGAAAAAGCTGCTCTGTGATCAGTGTGTGACTTGGTGGCTGCTTTGACTGAATAAAAAGAATGCAGCACATAGTTAGGCTGTAATATTTGCGTGTGTGCATGCTCTGTCAGGGACTAATCCCAGTTCACATCACTGCAGTCAGTGTAAAGAAACTGTGCATGAGAAGCTGGTGCTGACAGTGGTTGGAGTCCTTTTGAACAAACTCTCCCCCCAGGTATCATTGGAGGCATGACAAGCATCATCACATCCACAGTGGAGGGTGTAAAGACGGAGGGGGGAGTCAGCGGCTTCTTCTCAGGCCTGGGTAAAGGTCTGGTAGGCACTGTGACCAAACCGGTAGCTGGAGCTCTGGACTTTGCCTCGGAGACGGCACAGACAGTCCGGGAAATGGCTAGTCTCAGTAACCACAGGTAAGTGGAGAATTACGAAATATGTTTTTTAACATTATTTTGCATTTCCCCAGCCTGCCAATGGCTAGAAATGGTCTTAGGTGTAAACCAAGGTGTCCTGCTCTGCCTTTGAGAAAATGAAAGCTCAGATAGGCCGATCTGGAATCTTCCCCTTATGAGGTCATAAGGGGTAAGGTTACTTCCCTTTTCTCTGCTTTGCCCACCCAGAGAATTTGGCCCACCAATGAGACAGAGAGACATCATGGCTTCAAACAAGCAAAGTGGCAATTGGTCAAGGCCACACCCCCAGCCTCCACCTCAGATACAGTATTAGGGGACCACTAAGGTCTATATAAAAGAGACTTCAGATACAGTATTAGGGGACCACTAAGGTTATATAAAAGAGACTTCAGATACAGTATTAGGGGACCAACAAAGTTCTATGTAAAAGAGACTTCAAATACAGTATTACCACCAAGGTCTATATAAAAGCATCCAAAGAGAACCATGTCATGGGACCTTGTCATGGGAATACAAATCTAAAAACATTAACCATGCTGTATTTTCCATGAGAGTGTATTGTAAACATTGACAAGAAACATTTTGCAGATTGATCAGTGTGAACATTTTGCAGTTTAAATTTTGTATTGCATAAATATATAAAAAATAAAATGGGCAAGCAAACTAAGAAATTCAAACTCATCATCAACGTGGGAATAAACATGTGGACAGTACCTATAAAGTGTGTGTGTGTGTGTGTGTGTGTGTGTGTGTGTGTGTGTGTGTGTGTGTGTGTGTGTGTGTGTGTGCACGCTTGGTGTGTTGATCAGGCTCAGTGTGCAGCGCGTCAGGAAGCCTCGCTGCTGTAAGGGCCCTCAGGGTCTGCTGCCTCGACACTCGGCCACGCAGGCCGACGGCCAGGAACAGCTGTTCCGCCTCACTGACAACATCCACTCTGAGTTGTGAGTCTCACTCATTGCATTGCATTCTCCAGGTTGTGTGCGCTGATACCCTGATCACCCTTATTCCTGTCTTTCACACCAGCTTTATCGCTGTGGAGCCCATCGACAGCTACTGCGTCCTTATCTCCTCCAAAGTGGTGTACTTCCTGCGGCCGGGGGAATACGTGGACCGGGAGGCCATCTTCCTGGAAGTCAAGTACGACGACCTGTACCACTGTCTGGTCTCTAAGGATCATGGGAAAGTATATGTGCAGCTTACCAAGAAAGCTGAGAGCACCAGCAGTGGTATGGCCATCCCTGGCCCCTCCCACCAGAAACCGATGGTGAGACTCTCTCTCTCTCTCTCTCTCTCTCTCTCTCTCTCTCTCTCTCTCTCTCTCTCTCTCTCACAGTCTCTGGATAGTACGTACGGTTAAGGATCACCCAAATTACACAAAAATATTATATATACACTACCGGTCAAACGTTTGGGGTCACTTAGAAATTTCCATTGCACTCCATTGTAGACAGAACACCAGCTGAGATCAGTTGCCTTGTTTTTTTAACCAGGGCAGCAGTTTTCACATTACATTATGTGATTTCCTTTTGGGGACGTCATTTGAAATTAGGAATAAATAATAAAATAATAAAATTGCAATATATCGCAGAATATTACTGTTATATTACTACTGTGTCCAAATAGATTTTCCTTCTCCCACAGTGCAGTACAACGTGTCCGGTGACACTAGTGATGCTTTACTTGTTGAAGAGTGAAGCTGATTTACCTTGTCCATTAAATAAAACACTGCTCAACCACAATCTCACCATCTTTCTACAAATTGAAGGAAAAGGGTTCCTCCAGTGTCGTTTAGGAACCTTGATTACGTTGGAAACCTGGTGCTGTCACAGAGAAGTTGCTCCTGATCACCTCTGTATGTCACACAGGACACGGAAGACTGTGAGCTCTGATTGGTTAGGCTCCTCCGTGTAATTTCATGTCTCTGAGCCGTGTCAGCACTAGAGTCTATGACTATGATCGTCCGACACAAAGACTCAAATGTTTTGTAGCATGTGCCCAGCACGAGCAGATAAATGCCCCAAATCTGTTTGTCTCTTTGTCCGATCCCAGCATTATTGTTTCCACTCTGGTAAAACCTTGTACCAATCCTCTCCACAGGTCCACGTGAAGAGTGAGAGTCTCGCCATCAAAATCTCTCAGGAAATCAACTATGCCAAGAGTCTGTACTACGAGCAGCAGCTAATGCTGCCTGCCAGCGAGAACGAAGACTGCTTACTGCTCGAGTCCTGATCACGTGACTTTCTTAGAAGGATTTCTAATGTTCTTAAATCCTGAGAAGATGATGGCTTTTTATGGATTTTTGTAGGCCTCAGTATTTTAAAGAGTTAGACACACTGCAGTCATGGAACTCGCTTTAATCACGTGACCTGATGTTTGGCAAAGCACATGACATAAAACACATATGCAAGGCAGTGTTAATTGGACCGAGTATATGTAGAAAACACTGGTTTCTCTGTGTTTCTATGGTGTACACAGTACTATGTTTGTGAATACAGAAATGTAAATAGAGCTACATAGCAATACTATAAACCAGTGTACATACTGTATTAATAATGAAGTATGAAGAATAATGTGAAATGTAACAAACTGCCTTTGCACCTCTATTTTGTGTATAAGAGAATATTAGTTTGCCGGGGGTGAATTGCACTGACACAGGGAGGGAAGGGACCTGCAGCCCCTCTTTCTCCCACTGAAGCTGCCTGTCATCGTCTTTGCCTTTTACAATCGCAGACCTCCAGGTCTGACATGTCTACTTTTATTTACCAAGCCTTTTTTAATGAGGCCAGTCTTTCTACACCGAGTTCTCTAAAGGACAGTGTGCACGTCCTTCCTTCTAACCAGATTCACACTAAATTGTACCCAACTTGTTGAAGAGTATTGGTCTTTGGGTTTTGGTTTGGTGTCAGATAGGATTTTCTAGAGTGGAGTTGAGGACAGGTGGTAGTGGACTATGGTGGAGATGTGATCCTGTAAAACAATCTTCAAATAAAGATCTACACCTGGAACCCTCACTGTGTGGGACTTATTTCCAAACCCAAACCTTTGGGCGATGTGGAATCTGGCTAAAAAAAGCTGCTGGCTAAAGATAATTGTAAATACAGTATGATTGTTATCCACAAAGGTGGTAATGATACCCGATTACACAAATCGGAGATCAGTCAAATTAATGTTGAGTCTGTATGTGCATATTCAAAGACAATTTTGGACTCAGTAGTTTTCTCTGGACCCTTGCCAAACTGGATAAGTGATGACATGTACTGTTCAACTGTTCTAGTTTTACAAACTAGGAAGTGAGCAGACGGACATGTTCTGCATCTAGCGTCTCATGTTCATCTCAGGAAGCTAACAAGAGGACACAACAGGCTACATCAAAATAAAAGCACTTCCTGTGACAGTTCACAGTAAAACTACAACAATACTGTTTAACAAGGTTGTGTACCTTTTCACATATCAGCTGTAAATCAAGTACTGTAAATAATGTAAATAGTGAGTTTTAATCACACTGTAATTGACCATTTCCTTTAGAATACCTTTACTTTAAAACTGAACATGAATTTTTATTCAAGTGCTTGAAACAAACATTTTACAACAATGCACTACTAATTGAATATTTTAATTTTCTCCTACTTGCCTAATGTATGTTTTACTTATCTATTTTTATAGCTTTAGTTACTTTGCATATTCATATTAACTATACAAAATATTATGAATTATGTATTATGATGTGTTAAAGTGGATGAAGAGGAGACTTTATTGATCCGGTGGTGAAATTCACACCCTAGCTGCCAAGTCAAATTTCCGCTGTTATTTTGGTGAAAGAAACTCAAAAGTAATGCAAAAGTACTGTAACGCATTACAACTCAGAGACCACAATATTGTAATATAACTAAGTACTCTCAAATGTCAGTAACTAATAATCTATATTACATTTTGGAAGTAACTTGCCTAACACTAAATGAGAAAGGTGGTCTGTTAAAACACTGTTTTTTGACACCACAGCAAGTTTTCCTGAGCCAACTGGACTTATCACACATCATGGAGGTCTTAAGTTTGAAAGCTCCTGATTTGAAATCTTTATTCTCCAGTAAAAATCCAGCATATGGACCCACCAGAAAAACTCAACAAATCCACCTATTCCATGGGCTGCAAGATTGTCAGCGCTTATACACTGAGCAGTACCTTCAACACACTGACAAGCTGAGACACCATGCGTTTCTAATGTAGCCCAAATCTTGCAAGAGAGGCTCTAAAACGTTCCTAGCCATAGGCCATGACATCATCTGATTTGCATAGAACAGACAAACAGATTGAGGTTAGGGTTGAATAGGAACAAGGTGACAAATGACCTCAAACCCAGTAGACACCACAGAGTTTGTGTTTCTTTTGAGATGTCCCAACAGGGTTACAAATCTCAAAATCATCCACATTTACTGCCTCTGCACACAGAAAATCAAGTTTAGAAAAAAGGTGACTAGCTGAGAAGAATGACTAGGTGGCTTTCACTATATAAGAATGAAAACTAGATGTCGCCCTCGTCCTTTTTTTTTAAATTGTTTTTATTTATTTATTTATTTTTATCCTGTGGCCCTAGAGGTTGGTTCTGACTGTGGACAGTAGGAAACATGACTCCGGTTAGTAAACAAAGCAGACTGAGGGCCATGGGTCTTTTGGATAACTGCTACAATACATGGAACAACTTTTTCACATTTTATAAGTTTATAAAATATCACAGAGCAATGAATGACTTAAATGGGACAAAGGTTTCAGTTAGTTATGACCCAAAATGACATTTTGGGTCATAATTAACTAAGAAAAAATATTTAACGCTTAACAGTTTAGATAAACTCCAATAAACAGGAACGTGTTCTATACAGTAAAGTTATTTGCTTCCTAGTTTTTTAATGTTTTTTGTTCATTTCATAAGTATTTCAAGTATTTCAAATAACTATAAATAGTGTTATATTTATGCATTTGTAGACATAAAATGGTAGAAACATAAAGACCAAGTGATGTTTTGAGTGTAAATATCAAGTTTAGCACATATCCACACAAAAAGAAAGTAAAGGCAGAGTTAACTAAACAATCTAAAGAGAAAACGCAAAAGTGGCGTTTCACATTTTGAGGGGGGGATCGGCGTGCATATAGTGACGCAAAAGTGTGTGAAATTCAATGTAGCATGCACGCCAGGCAAATACACAACTTCACCAAGTCCGCGACTGGGAGTCCTGGCAGACAAAATATATCGACATATGGACCCAATTTCTCCAGCAGTATCCTGTACCTGGAAGACGTCATATGCACACAACAAATGTTATTTTCCTGTACTGGCGCATGCATGTGACGGAAATGTGTACATGACTAGAGCATAGACAGTCAAAGAAGACTAGACTAAGATTAGAGCCATCGTGAGCAGAGCGGAGTATACTTTTGCGTTTTTACCCTTTTAATGGGAACAAGACGGTAGTTTGGGTGTGATTGTGAGTCTACATAAAGGTTGGATTGAATTATCCTCTGCAATTGGTGATAACTGCATATTGTCCACACATTGGAAGGAAGGCTTCCACCATTGATTTGGATGATGATCCTTGTCTATTTTTTTCTAATTTAGAGAACAGCAACAAAAGACAATTTTACTTCTTCAGTTAAAACCCCAAACAGTCTCCGTCTCTGCCTTTTCCACCAGCTGACGACATCCCTGCTGTAGATCTCTAAAGAGCAGATCCACGTTTTCCACATGGTATGAATCGGTAACGTAGCTCTCTTTAATAAGATGCATAGTTATTAATATGATCAGTCTTATCTACACTGGAAACAAAACCTGCACCTGTCCTTATCACCACTAGTCTTATGATCAGACTGCACCGGCACAGTTCTGTCCTGCTACTGTCCAATGGCATTGAACACATGGGGTAAGAAAGGGACTCATGTCAGTTTAGGTAGCTTTGCTGCCATCAGGTGAAATGTTAATTAACATTTCACCTGATGGCATCAGGGAACGTTCCTGCAACCAAAAACGAACGTTCCCAGAACGTTCTGGGAACCAAAAATTGTTAGCTGGGAACCCTCATGTTGTCCTTGGGTCAAATTGACCCATTTTCTTATATTAATGTTCTTTTTAACTACCCAATTGTAATTACCCAAATTAACATGATTGATTCCACACAACGCTCTTTGGGGTGATTTTGATGGGTAATTTTGGGGTGTTTTATTCAATTTTAATGCATTTGAAAAAAACAATTGAAGTGATTTTGAAATAGTATTGCATAAAAGTTAACATATTCCAGTCTGTGATTATCCATCAACATCCATTCCTTTAATTTTAGTCTAAATAATTTCTAATTTCTGCTTTTCTAACTCAAACACTAGGTATAATTTCCTTATTTATTGACCCTAAATTCCAAAATTAACTGTAAAACTAAAGTTAATAAGTTAGTGTTACGTAGTGTTGAAAACGTCAAAAAGAGTCAACAAAATTGATTGATTTTCAATTTTGACGGGAAGATAACACAAGGGTTAAACTGCTTCCTGCATTACTGCAATTAATCTCTATAAAGTAACTGGACAGAAACTTTGTCATAACCCACAGTCATGGAAGCATTAGATAGATCTATTCATTCTCAACCCCTGGTTATTTGGCTCAGGTTTCCACAGGGATTTGCACAGGTTTCATCATGTCAGAATGGAGAGAAAGCTTGATTAAACCCTGACTTTGAGTACTTAATGGTGCAGGTTTAAATGAATGACTTTGAATGCTACATATGAAAAAACAAGTTTATTCATTTGTTAGCTACCCAGATGCATTTTCTTAGGGCGTTAATGTTACACAGTATATCAACAGAATTTGTTAGTTGAGAAGCAGCCCATTTGTCACTTCAAACAAAAACAAGAAAACACATATAAGACACACACAGTTGAACTTTGACTAACGCAAAATCATACATATGCAATATCGTTGGTTGTGTCCTCAGTTGGAGATCAAACTATACTCCGACACGCGTCCCAGGAAACTCTGACACTTGCCCTAAGGGAAGATGACACAAACACAAAAAAGAATGAGGTGTGACTTGTATTTATGCATATGTTGTGTCATGCAGTGTTCATCACATCCCACAATAAGAGACAGTACAAACAGAGCTGTAGTCAGGAAGTGGTTACCCTAGCTTAGCATAAAGACTGGAGGCAGGGGTAAACCTCCACTGATTAATTACTGTTGGTTGAAGCTGTACACGGACACAAATGTTATAATAACAGTTTATGATTTTAGGGGGAGTAACATGATGAGAACAACTTGTTAATCAAAAACGAGGATATTTAAAACTAATGAGGTCAGGTCTTCACCGCAATGCGACTTAACATCAGCCTCTGGGGACCATGAATAACCAGAATTCTATGATTGCATGTATAGTCAAAATTCATGTTGTCTCTTCCAAAGACCACCAAACCAGCACAAGCGTCTGACCCCCATGCACCAGTGTATTTGACTTACCTCTTCCGTTGTTGCATCCCAGACGGCTGGTGTTTCCTATTCGATCTATCCTGGCTCCAAAGCAGCTAGAGGCCCGTTTGCTGGCAGTCATCAGCAGGTCCTGCAGACGGCTCCTTTGACTTGCAGTCCTGCTGTGGCCCTCAGCTGGTAATTGAGATCTTTCTGACATTAAAGGTTCTTGGTTGGCCTCCTGGTCCTGGTTCCAACCCTGGCTGTTCTCAGGCTGTTGATTTGTCCCTTCATAATCAGCTTCAGAGTCCTCCTCTTGGGCTGCATCAGCAAGAGTCTCCTTAAAGCGCTCCAGTATAGACTGGTACGGAGAGTTCAAGATGGGTTAAAACTCTAAACTCAAAGTGTTAAAATCCACACTGATTATGTTACACATTAATAGACACTGGAAACACATGCATAAGCCTTCTAGTAAATCTATAACTAGGGACAGCCCAGAGCCTGGTGGGGGTGTTTGTTGGCTGCTGGAAATGGGATTTTAAATTGTTTTAGTTTCACTAATAATTAAATGTAAAATATGAACATTAAAAAAATATATGGCATTAAAGTATAAATTTAGACCTTGACTGTGACTGTCCCGAGGCGATTGGTAAGCATGGGACTACAGACATGTTCCACTTCCTGGAACTGATCCGGCCTTGGACCACAAGGATCATTGAGTCTGTCTGTAACAAACCTTTTCTCAACTAGAAGGGCACTCGAAGACTTTCGCCAAGGCGTGCCCTATCTCACAATGTTAATGCAGTGGGTGTTTTCCCAGTCAGGAAGTCATTTTCCAGGTTATTTTAACACCACGTAAGTGCAGCACCAATGCCCTATCTCGCAATGTTGATAAAAGTGAAAAATAATTAGTGTATCTGCCCCATGATTGGTATCCACTTCAAGATGTAATGGGTTGTACCTTGGCCCCCGCTATACCCTTATACCAAGACCACATCCATATTTTGTAGTCTATGATTGCCACACATGCATAAGCATAAGCTCCTGGTTGTATGGCATTGCTTATAAGAAGTGGCATACATGGCATACAGTTTAGTAATGTTATGTTCCAAAACTGAATTTTGCAGAAATTTTCACAAAAAGTGTCAGTTGCACTTTGGGTCTCTATAGTATTTTATGTGGGTAGAGTTGTAGATAATAACTCTAGATCATTGTTTGCATTAGTAAGTAAAAAAGTGCTCATATTCTGCTCATTTTTAGGTTCATTATTGTATTTAGAGGTTTACAGGGTTTCATTTTCAAAAAATACCATATTTAATAACTATCCTCACTAACTATCCTCCCTGGGATATATTTTTTATTGGTGTTTTTAGTCCCCAATGTTTCCTTGGAGACGTACGCACTAGGATTAGGCAATGGTTAGGGTTAAGGTTAAGGATAAGGTTAGGTGCCTTGAAGTCAACGGTCGCAGCGCTGCCTTGAAGGAGACATTGGGGGCTTAAAACACCGTCGAGCACAGAAAACAGTGTTATGCAGACACCTTTTATCTGTACTGATAGGAAACTTTAAATGGAACTTTTAGGGAATTCCTGTCAAATTAAATCTTCCCATTTTATTTCTCACCATGAAGCTCTAAATGCTTTAATAATAATTCCCAACACCCTGTCCACACTGCCAGATATACAATTCTGCAATAAACACAGGCGCAAAAAGTGCAAAGTTGGAAAAAGGTAACAATAAGTGCTCTCCCTGACTTCATTATTATTGTCATCATTAGCCCGCCAAGGAGGTTATGTTTTCAGCAATTACATAACTACTACTGGCCAGATTTTCATGAAACTTGGTTGAAGGGTGAAGCATGGCCCAAGGACGAAGCCGTTATATTTTGGAGTGGATCCCAATCACGGGGCATACTCTGATTTTCACTTGTTACATTATGAAATAGTTCCATGCCTTGGTGGAGGTCTGCACTCTCTGAGTGCCATTCTAGTTATTGTTTTTATTATGATATGCAATATAACTAAGATTATTGTTGTCATGATTAACATAGGTAGTAGTAGTAGCAGTTGTACTATTGGTGGCGGAAAATATTGCTGTTAGCATTATAGACTTCTTCCCAGTCTGACACACACACACATATATACATACACCTTGTGTCTGTCTATTGTCATGCAATAAATAAAGTATTGTATAAAACCTTGGATTAAAAAAAAATAACATTTCAAAGCTTGACAAATAAAACCAAAACTATCTGTATATTTAGAAAAACGTTAAATAAGATGTAGTTTTTGGACACTGTGTGGACACTGTAAAACATGTCCTTAGAATTCAACATTATTATTATTATTATTATTATGAATATACCCAACCTACCAATGTGCAGTCATCAGACAGGAAGGTGTGATGAATAAAAGGGTTACGTGGTTTCTTACCTTGAGCTGAGCCAGGTCACTGGTTGAAGAGGTCCTTCCCAGGACGTGGCTGCTAACCAGTGTGTGCTGGCACAGCAGGGCCAGCAGGCCCCACAGGACCGCAGTCCTCATGTTATCCTTGTGCTGCGAATACTGATACTTCAGGCTGCACTACAAGATTTTATATACATGCCAACACACACACACACACACACGCATACACACTCTATGCAACAGACAGTAAGTGTCATTGGCTCATCATTTTGTAGATTACCTCGAGTGCATTCTGACACCTCTGCCTGATAAGGGAGCTAGTCAGCTGGTGGTAGGTGATTTGTGTGTGTCTGTGTATCATCACACTTTCCAACCAACAGTGGCATGACCTGAGGAGCCATCTTGGAGCTCTGAGCTCAGACATGGTGTGTATTGACAGGAATGCAGCATTCACCATGCAAATACTCACACTCACACTCCTGAGCCTTAAAAATACCATAGTAGGTTAAAACCGCTTCCCCTGGGTTACAGGGAGGCTACGTGGTGTAGAGTAGTAGAAGAAGGAAACAATGTCATTCATATTTATTTTACACAATATTTAGAATGATTCTGTTTGGGTTTGAGTTATGTTAAGGGTTGAGAAGGTTAAGTTAAATTGAATGCAAGTAGTACCAAACATTACTGGGCTGTTTCTACACAACCCCGTAAACAACATTTTGGAAAATTAATTCATTCACCTTTTCTGAGATTGAGATGAAAAGATTGATACCACTCTAGTGTCTGTATTACATTAGTATGAAAAGGGTCCAAAATTAACATAAATTCCCATCACCCAATCCTGTCTCCTAAAGAATTACATTCCCATACAACGTACACACGTGTTAAAATAAGTCAACATTGACTTTTAGTTTCACGTGGAACACGAACAGTGGTCTCCTTGGTGACAGTCCCATGCTTGTTTGACTCATCAACAAATTTTTTAACATTTTACGGTCATTTTTAGGCCTTGTTGATAGGACAGCTGAAGGGGGTAGAAAGGGGGGGGTGATATGCAGGTTGGAGTCAAACCTGGGCCCGCTGCGTCTATATATGGGCGCCCGCTCTAACAACTGAGCTATCGTCTCTTCAACGGCCAACAGAGAGTTTGAACACAGACTTTGATCAGAAATGATATTTGTTTACATCAAAAATAATTGAGATTGCAGTTGTATGGGAAAGTCATAGGAGACAGGCGACCGGGCTGCATCACTAATTAGTTGATTGATCACGTTTTGGTTATGGTTACTTTACAAAAACACAGGAAAAAAAAATTGACAAAACGTTTTTGCGTGTGTGTGTGTGTGTGTGTGTGTGTTAAAGACTATTTTGCTGTGCATGATGATGCTCAAGCAACACTCAGTTCAACTGGAACACAACACAAGAGTTAATGTGCCCGCCTACATGCAAAAATAAACTCTCAACCATTTAAAATCATACATAGTCAGGGGTTATGAGCCAAATTTAAGGTGATATGTTCACTTTTTCATAATAGCGCAAAATTTGTTACACATGTACAGGTTGGTGTCCTGAACATTTTTAGAAATAGAGCCATTGTAAAAAACACCACTTGGTGGCCATGGCGGCTATTTTACCTTACACAATTCAATCATTTATTTATTTGCAAATAACAAAAGAACATGACCAGAGCAATAATAATATTAACAGAATAGGGAGGCCTATGCAAGTTTTACTTGCTAAAAACTAAAGATTAAAACATATTTTTCCCATTTAAAAAAAATGACCTTTCAAAGTTAAAAAATCCTCCTGGGAGAAGAGGTAACATGTATATGTTCCGTGTAATATGTTCATATTACTGTTCATTGTGTTTTGATGCTGTGGCAACTTTGTCGTTGAAACTTTCATGCCAATAAAACTCTTTAGTTACTGAATTGAAGTTATTTCAGCCTCATAACTGGAATGTTCATGTCCATGCAAACACACATGACTAAAAACAATATGCAACCAATGTGGTTACAGCAATACTAGCGCACACACACACACACACACACACACACACACACATTAATATCTGTAGTGACCAAACCAATGACCGATGCTGTACAGGCCTACAAGATAGAGAACAACCTTGTTGAATACTTGATTCTGATTGGTCACAGCATTCTGTACAACAAAGGCCGGAGCCAGCCGGTCAATATTGCAAATCGAACCCCTTCAGGCCTTTTTTAAGACCTGCATCACCCTGTCAGGGTTCTAAATTGCAATAAAGACCGGCTCACTCTACAATAACCTTTATATCTTACTATTATTTGGTTCCTGATTTCTGCCCTATTTCAACGATCTAGATGCACGGTGTGAAGTGCCTGGCAAAGGTGCGTTCAGTGCGTGCGCAAATCCACTTTTGGTAGTTTTACGGCGGGGAAAAAAGGGTCCTGGCGCATGGTCCTAAAGGGTTGTACTTAGTGTCTTCATTAATCAGAGGTGTGTTCTAGGCGCAATCAACCAATCTGAGTGTCATCTCCCATTCCTTTTAACAGCAAGGCACGTTTGGACCTAGGTCTGTGTCTGTGTGTCTGTCTGATGACTGCACATTGGAAGGTCGGGTATATTCATAATAATAATAATAATAATAATAATAATAATGTTGAATTCTAAGGACATGTTTTACAGTGTCCACACAGTGTCCAAAAACTACATCTTATTTAACTAAATATACAAAAATATACAGATAGTTTTCGTTTTATTTATCCAGCTTTGAAATGTTTTTTTTTTTTAAATCCAAGGTTTTATACAATACTTTATTTATTGCATGACAATAGACAGACACAAGGTGTGTGAGTATATATGTGTGTGTGTGTGTGTGTGTGTGTGTGTGTGTGTGTGTGTGTGTGTGTGTGTGTGACCACATTCTTCAGACCAAGTTTTTGTTGAATCAATGGCAGGGTCAATTCCTGCTGCCTCAAGATAACAATACGCCCAGAATGCACCTGGACACACCTCCCTGTAAGACCAGCGCGCCCAGAATGCACCTGAACACACCTCCCTTTATGAACAGTGAGAGCCTTTTACTTGTATGTTTGTGAGGTAATTGTGAATAATATCCCAGATGGCCCCTCATGATCTTGCTTCTTGCTTCTCTTATCGTGTTGGATTGATGTAGGACAATAACAGCCATGTGACTGTAACATTTACTGCCAGTAGCAGAAGTTGGGTTTCTCATGTTAAAAAGAACCTTCTACCCCAGGCCGCATGGTTTTTTAGCTCTTGATATTTGTAAGTCTATGTAATATCCCAAAAAATGTCCTAAACCTAAACTATAATTGAATTGATTCACATTGTTATCTTTGTGTGTGTGCGTGCCTGACTGACTATTTTGCTGTGCATGATGATGCTCAAGCAACACTCAGTTCAATGATGCGTAGTTGTAAACATTTATTAAAACATTCAACAGAACATAAAGAACAGTCCTACAAATTCATGTATAAGCCACCATCAATGTTCAATAAATATGAGTAAATAAATAGCATTAAAATAAAAATATATTTTGGAGAGATGTTGCAGTTCCAGAATTCCGATAAACTTCATCTTCACATTGGATCTGCAAGAGAACACGACAACAACAACAGCAGCTGTTAAGATTCTTTATACATTGTGATTCCGTTCATTAATGATATAAGTGCATGTGCATAAATATGAGAAAAAATACATTATGAAGAAAGCATAAAGAGAACACATACATGGAGCTATATTTGTTTTTTTTACTGTTTTCTGTGGATGTCGTTACTGTAACTTACTGCCGATAGTGTTGCACCCCAGGGAGCTCATGGAGCCTATTCTGTCCATCCGTCGACCGAAGCACCCGGAGGATTTCCTTGACGAGTTGCTGCGGACGTTCTTTAGATTCTTTGCTGAGAAAAACTCCCTGATCGCTTCTTCATCCAGTCCTGATTGAGGCTGCTGTTCATCTGCTGCCTCTTCTATGTTCAGGCTGTCCAGACTGTCCCTCCTTGCAGGGACTCTCTGGTCCACATTAGGAACTGACTCCTCTAATCTGTGAATGAGCACCTGCAACACACACACACATATACTGTAGGCTAAGTCTTGCATAATAAAAATAAACATGTCGTTTTTCCAATGAGGATAAATCCTTCAGACATTTCTGGTAGCACATTCAAGCATTGTTATGCATAAGAAGCAGATTAATAAGAAAGAATATAAGTAACAAGAACAATTAGTGATCTTTTCCTACAATGAAAGGCTCCAAATAAACATGTCCTTCAAGGTAATGTTGTCTACTTTAGACTACAGAATTATTTATTTATTACATACGCATTACACCACATATCAGATCATAGAGTGCTATTAAATTATGCATGGATCCAGAGGTCCATGTAGTGATGATCTTATACAATACAATCTAGAACTGGGATTATTAAAGTTAGATACTATAAAGAAAATAAATGCTGCTGCAGATTTCCTAAAATGTTACCCATGTTCCCTAGAACTGTCTAGAAAACGTGAACTTTCCAAACACAAACTTTCAGAATCCCTCCTTTAGAGACTCACCTTTAAGATGTCTATGTCAGTGTCTGTGAGGCCTGTGCTGATGGGGTACGTGTTGTACAGCTGCAGGTTTAGGATGAGGAGGAAGAAACAGGACAGATGCATGATTCTCTATGAGGTCTTGTTGCTCGTTTCAATGGATGGATGGATGGATGGATGGATGGATGGATGGATGGATAGATGATTTATGTCTTCTTTGCCTGGGAGCTGTTTGGCTGCTAGAGCCCACAGCAGCTGCCTGCCTTCTTTTATGCATACACATGACACACGTAAGCATGCCAGGAATTGGACCGCCATTCCTGACACCTGATTATGATAACAGGAGCTGTCAGAAACTGCTCCTTTTAAAGCGTTGTCTCTTAGATATGGGGCATTCGTATGACATAGCTGCTTCCACATGCTTCTGCGTTTCAGAAACATACTCCAACCCCCCCGTACACTGGGCATTGTTGTCAATGAGCTACGGGAAGTAGTAAATTAACAGACAGTGTGACAGTGTTACTAAGTTAAGAAGGTGAACATGATTGTGGCCTGTCTTCCAGGGGCGGAACCAAATTCAGATCACCACTGTACTAAAGGGTTTTTGAAAAAGATGCAAATGTCCCATTAGCTCTCAGGGCAGACTGCATAAAATTTTGATTATGAAAAAACTATTAGTATGTATTGTGTCAGGAGAAGTCAAGAAGCCACAGGTGCTGGATGCAAGAACACTAAAGCCTCACATTACATAGTTATTACAATCTGTCTTACATATCAGTTGTAATTTGAGATGTGAAGGCTGCAATCAATATTTTATATTAGTAACTGATCCATAACATCAAAGGTGTCACCTATTTACATCTATTACTTGTGTGTAGTTTTTCCCACAATAAGTTGGTGCATAAGTGTATGAGAATGCAGGAAATTAAGTCTTTGACGCTCAAAATAACCCTGGGAGAGGACATCGCAGGACGTGTAGCGGGACCATGGCGACAGCTGCTACCATGATTTTGGAGCCTCCCTGATCCAAGGAAACATGCTGGGCAAGGACACTTTTATTTTTTTACACCTCTTTATCATTTCATTTGATTCTGGTAGTGATGATTGTGTTATTAATAAAGTATACATTTTGTTATCCCGCTCTTTTGGTTGGTTCTACATTCTGGGCTGTGTACTGCCTGCTGCCTTCAGGACTGCTTGGGTTTGGTACTATCTTTGTCTTTTTGTTAATAAATCCTCAACCTACGCCTGCCTGCTCTCTGCTCTTGGGTCCTTAAATTCCCTGAGTCGTAAAACACTCGTAGTACATAACAGTAACAGATTTTTGTAGTTCCCCTTTGAGGGGAACTCGAACTGCGTCGGTTACGACACTATGGGAACGCCTTTAGGCATGACGGGGCTGAATGCAAATGAAAACTACTCCAATCCTATTGGTCCTAGTGAGAACGGTAGCATGTGACGGCATAACCGTAGGGGCATATAAGCACGCCAGCACATAGCTCATTAGCTTTTTTCTATTCAGCAGGCACGTTGGTTGATGTTGGTATTGAAAGGCTCCTGTATCCTACTCACCTGGAATCATGTCCGAGCGATAAGTACCGGTTCCGGAGATGTGTGTCTCCCTTCCCGCGTTTCATCATGGTAGGTGACTCGCACAAACTGTGTGTTGCTTGTTTGGGCCTGTCGCACGCCACGGCAGCTCTCGAGGGGGCTGTTTGTGACCATTGCGTGGCCCTGCCCATGCGGGTACTGCGGTCCCGCGTGGCCCTCTTTTCCGCGGACGGCCAGATGCAATCTCCCCGTGGCTCGGACCCCGCGGTCGCTGAGGCGGCTCGGCGGTTCCGGTCATGGGGATCGCGGCGGGATCTGCTGGAGGGTTCCGAGACGGCTGTGGCCCTTTCTCGTCCTTCATCTGCTGATTCCGACTCCCCTGGTCCTCGTTACTCGGCTTCTTCTGCTCGGGGACGCAGGCTGGAGAGGCGGCCGCACTGTGGCTATGAGGAGCTGGATGTGCTTGGCGTTGTGGAGGAGGGTGAGGACTTTCGGGTGTCACACCGACGTCATCTGAAGAGTGCCGCTCCGGACTGTGTTGAACTGTTGGATGTGGTGACGCGGTCTGTGGCAAAACTCAGACTGGATTAGCCACAGGCTCTCAGGGAGCTTGATAACTTCCTTCCACTCCGTGCCCCCGCGCCAGTCCTTGCCATTTTTTTTTCCCGGTTTTTGTGAGTTGTGCAAATCGTGGGAGAAACCTTACTCTGCCCGGCTTTCTACTCCCCAGCTGCTGGAGTTTTGGCAATGTGGCAGGGATTAAGGACTGCGGCTACGGGACAATGCCGCGGGTTGACGATGCTCTGGCGTTTGTTACTTCTCACCCCAGCTGATGTCATCTTTCGGCCAGCCGGCGCTGCCGACGGGACCATGTCGGGTAACTTCCTCATTGGTGGGGAAGGCGTGTATGGCGGCGGGCCAGGCTGGAGCGAGCCTGCACACCATGGCGGTTTTGCAGGCCAGCCAGGCGGACCTGCTGCTTGAGATGGACCAGAGGGGGGTGCCAAAGGCGCTCGGGACGTGGTGAACTCTGTCGTTGACAGGTTTAGCCGTGTCCGGTCCCAGGGGGAGGTGTTCCAGCAGTTTCTCCTTCGCCGGACTGGGTCTCGCTCTGCTAGGACAGCTGACCTTCTCAGCCCTCTACCAGCTCCCACCGACAGCTGTGACGCAGTGTGGCTTCTTGCAGTCCCCCTCGAGCAGCTTGGGACGCGGGGCAACGCTCCCGCGCACCCCTCCCCAGCAGGTCGGACCTGAGGGACGTCATCCAGTCGCGGAGGGGCAAGGCGCAGAGGTCCTGTCTATGTGTTTAGCCCCCGGAGGCCGACTGAGGTCCCCTCCTGGGCGGCCACTTGCGTTGTGTTCCGCCGCCACTGTGGTGCGCCTGGACCAGGAACTGGTGCTGGGACAGGAAGTGCACTTGCTGCTGGAGAAGGGGGCCTTGGAATTCGTTCTCCCGCCGGCCAGCGGGTCCGGTTTCTACAGCCGGTACTTCCTGGTTCCGTGAAGGACGGAAGGCTTGCGCCCCATTCTGGATCTGCGGGTTCTGAACCGGTCTCTGAGGAGATACAGGTTCAAGATGCTCACCATCCCCGCCATCGTGTGTCACATCCAGTCTATGGACTGGTTTGTCACCGTGGATCTGAGGGACGCATGCTTCCACATCTCCTTTTGTCCTTCCCACAGGAAGTTCCTGAGGTTCGCCTTTGGGGACGTGGCGTACCGATATCCGGTATCCCCCCTCGCACTTTCACCAAGTGTATGGATGCGGCGCTGGCCCCTCTGCGGCCCCAGGGCATCCGGGTCCACATTGCATCGACGACTGGCTTCTCCTGGCTTAGTCTCGGGAGTTGGCGGTTCGGCATCGAGATGTTGTCCTCGCTCCTCATCTTCGTTTGGGGCTGAGGCTCAATGAGGGAAGGAGTGTGCTGGCACCCAACCAAAGGACTGTGTTCTTAGGGGTGGTGTGGGACTCGTTGACGATGCTGGCACGTTTGTCTCCGGCTCGTGTCGAGTCCGTTCCGGCCATGGTGAAGAGTCCCGGTGAAACACTTCCAAAGGGTGTTGGGCCTCGTGGCAGCTGCTTCCAGCGTGATGCCTTCTGGTCTTCTGCACATGAAGGCCCTGCAGTGGTGGCTGAAATCCAAGGGGTTCTCCCCGAGGGGAAACCCGTTCTGCCTGATACGGGTTACGCACACATGTCTTCGTGCCCTATCGGTGTGGAAGACGCCTTGGTTCCTGTCCCAAGGACCCGCGCTGGGGGTGCCCTGTCGCCGTGTAATTGTTTCGACAGACGCTTCCCTCACCGGGTGGACGACCGCTCTGCAAGGGTGTTTGGCAGGAGCATCGCTCGTCATGGCACATCGATTGCCTTGAGATGCTGGCCGTGTTCCGGGCTCTGAGGAGCTTCCTGCCTGCACTCCTGGGTCGCCACGTGCTGGTCAGGTCCGACAATACAGCAGTGGTGGCCTATCTGAATCTCCAGGGGGGTCTGCGCTCGCGCCCTCTCTGCAGACTGGCGCATCAGATCCTCCTGTGGTCCCAGCGGAGACTGCTCTCTCTCGGGCAATGTTTATCCCTGGGCTTCAGAATCAGGTTGCAGACCTGCTGTCGAGACAGGGGCTGAGGCCCAGGGAATGGCAGCTCCACCCCGAGGTGATGGAGTCCTTGTGCGCAAGGTTCGGACCTATAGACGTGGACTTGTTTGCATCTCAGGAGACTACGCACTGTCCTTTGTGGTTCTCCCTGATGCCCCCGGCCCCGCTAGGGCTGGACGCCATGGTGCGGGAGTGGCCGAGGCTGCGTCTGTACGCTTTTTCCCCAGTCGCTCTGCTCCCGGGGATCCTGGAGAGGGTTCGTCAGGAGGGCATCCGCCTGCTTCTTGTAGTGCCGTTCTGTGTGGTTCTCGGACCTGATGGCGCTCCTGGACGGTCCGCAGTGGCAGGGGGCCGGGTTCTTCACCCTTGCCCCGCCCTGTGGCGGCTGTGGGTCTGGCTCTTGAGGGGGCCCAGTACCTAGAGGCGGGCCTGACGGCAGGAGCAGTCGAGACTCTCCTTAGCTCCAGAGGATGTGTGGCCTGAAGTGGAACGTCTTCTCTGCCTGGTGCAGAGGACGCATGCTGGACCCAGTTACCTGCCCGGTGGTTCAGGTGCTGGAGTTTCTGCAGGACCGCTTCTCTGCGGGCCTTTCCCCATCCACCCTCAAGGTTTACGTGGCTGCTGTTTCAGCTTTCCACGCCCCTTCAAGGGTGGGGTCTCTGGGGAGGCTTCCCCTGGTCGTGCGGTTCCTCCGTGGGACCCGGAGGATGAGACCTGCGACTCGCCCTAGGATCCCCACCTGGGATCTGGCGGTGGTTCTCGAATCTTTGGCTGAGGCCCCCTTTCGAACCCTTGGAGTTGGCTGAGGCCAAGTACCTGACCCTGAAGATGCCCTTCCTCCTTGCTATCACCTCTCTGAGGAGGGTGGGGGACCTCCAGGCTCTTTCGGCTGCTTCCCGATGCCTGGAGTTTGCCCCAGGTAATGTGAGGGCCATCCTGCGCCCCATTCCGGGCTACGTTCCCAAGGTGCAGTCCACTGTCATGGGGCCTGTGGTGCTGCAGGCGTTTCATCCTCCACCTCATGTGACGGCGGAGGACGGGAGGCTCCATTTGATCTGCCCTGTCAGAGCACTGAGTGTCTTCACTCTGAGGTCCTCCCGGTGGAGGAAGTCGGACCAGTTGCTGGTGTGTTTCGGGTCCCCCAAGGCTGGGCTCCCCGCTTCCAAACATGCTATCAGCAACTGGTTCGTTCAGACTATCTCCCTGGCCTATCAGGTGCGCGGTTTGCCTCCACCTATGGCTGTACGGGCTCACCCCACGAGAGGCATGGCGGCCTCCACGGCTCTCCTTTCTGGAGCGTCTCTCCTGGGGGTTTGTGATGCGGCTGGCTGGGCCACTCCTCACACCTTTTTCAGGTTCTATGGTCTGGACCTTCCCTCCGCACCCGGCACCCGGGTGCTCTCCTCCTAGTCGTGCCCACAGGTTGCTTGCACGCTAGGGCAGGCGGGGTTTGGCGCGGGTTAGTGGGTATCTCGTTCACATAGTGTCGTAACCGACACAGTTCAAGTTCCCCTCGAAGGGGAACGTCTCGGGTTACGTATATAACCCTTGTTCCCCGAGATAGGGGAACGAGACACTGCGTCGGTTCACCACGCCTCGCCCCGCCTGGAGTGCCTTGCTTCATAGAAAGAGCTAATGAGCTATGTGCCGGCGTGCTTATATGCCCCTACGGTTATGCCGTCACATGCTACCGTTCTCACTAGGACCAATAGGATTGGAGTAGTTTTCATTCGCATTCAGCCCCGTCATGCCTAAAGGCATTCCCATAGTGTCGTAACTGACGCAGTGTCTCGTTCCCCTATCTCGGGGAACAAGGGTTACATACGTAACCCGAGACGTTTTTTCATGTGTTCAACATTTTGCATTTATTCTCTGTTAAAATAATAAATACATGTATTCATTGTTATCCAGTGAAATTACTGATGTTGATTTTTGCAAGGCACTGTATACTGTCACTTAATCATTAACAATAATAATGTAATAATAATAATAATAATAATAATAATAATAATGTATACTTTATTAATCCCACAAGGGGAAATTACAATTTAATAATAATGTAATAATAATAATAATAATAATAATAATGTATACTTTATTAATCCCACAAGGGGAAATTACAATTTATAAACTGATGTTGATTTTTGCAAGGCACTGTATGTGTGTCATATAATCATGAATAATAATGTAATAATAATAATAATGTACACTTTATTAATCCCACAAGGGGAAACTACACTTTACACCCTGTTGTCATTACACACATTACACACAGAATTAAATTACACACACATGCTCAGGTCCTATACATGCACTAATGGAGAGATGTCAGAGTGAGGGGGCTGCCCATGGAAAGGCGCCCCGAGCAGTTGGGGGTTTGGTGCCTTGCTCAAGAGCACCTTGGCAGTGCCCAGGAGGTGAACTGGCACCTCTCCAGCTACCAGTCCACCACCATACTTTGGTCCGATTGGGGACTTGAGCCAGCAACCCTCCAGTTCCCAGCCCAACTCCCTACGAACTGAGCTACTGCCACCCCATTAGGGGCTGAGCCCCCCTGTATTCGCTTTAACATCCGCCTCGCTTTACATTATCAAATAAAATAGGAGTTTATTGATTTAAATACAATTGTGTGAATACAGTAGTCTGTTGCGTCTCTATGGTTATACTTCCATAGCAACGTAAATTCTGGAGCTGTTTAACTATTACTCAACCCCCTTCCGGGCTGTGGGAGGAGCTGGATATATTATGGGAGGCTGCCGTGGTGGACTAATGACCCAGCTGCTGTTTTCATCACTGCAGGGATTGACACATTAGCTAAAGCATTGTAGCAAGCTAGCTAGCAGGCTAGCGGCTACTCTAATTCACATTAAACTGAACATCTCTGTAGACGGTGAAGTGAGACACGGTGAATGGCTTCTTTGGGGATATTTAATTAATATTGAATTATTAATGTCCTCATTCATCTGGTTTCCTTTTTGCACAGCTTCTGCCTGTTGACACTAGCGTCGAAGAGATTCTCCTAGCTTCTAACTGTCTTCTTCCGAGCGCCTACCCTCTGAAAACGGCACCCTATAGAGCCAGATACCCCCCCCCAGGCATGCCTGTAACGACAGCTCTCTTCTTATTGGTCAGGGCACTTGGTATGGTTGCTAGGATATTATTTAGTGGCCAGGTACAATAGGCCCCAAGGATAAGTTGATTTCAGTGGCTAGAGCAACCTATAAGAACCTTTGAAGATGTCTTTAAAGACACACTACACCCAACATCATGTTCCTCTTCTGCCACAACCGTATGAGCCATTAGAAATTTGAAACTTTGTGCAAAGTCTTCATAATGTCTTTATAAATCCAACGAAGAGAATTTCTGAAGCTTTCTTTAGCTTGTTGCTTGTTCAAATCCCAACTCACATGCGCTCATAATCACTTAATAATCAATGATAATCTCCTTCATTCTGTCTTACAGTAGTAATTTACACTTTTAGTTGATTACAATGTAATTGTTACATTTTAACCTGTCACATATTGTACATAATCAGTTGAAAAGGATTATACTTATTTCTGTTATTCAGTTGGAAAGTACCTTGTAGTTACATGATTCAATAGTCCATTGTTTGCACATCTGTCCCTTGAGTTATGAAGGATGGAGCTTTGGGATCTCAACATGTAGCCTATGGCAGAACACAAAATTGACAAACCTTCTCTTAAGTTACTAGCTAACGCTAGAGGTAGCTTGGTTAACAGAAAGCTGAAAACATTTCTAGGCAACCAAATATGTTCCAATAACTTTCATCAAGTGAAAAGTTGCTGTATGTGTCTGTCTAAGCTGCCAAAAGGACAACAGTGGAATAATGATACCACAATGTGAAAATACTCCATTAGAAGTAAGTACCAGGTAGTCCTGCATTCAAAATTTTACCTAAGACATTATACACTTAATGTACTTAAAGAATCAATAATAAAAACCCACTGCTATTATTATAACATGGTGGAGACAAAGATCACAAGAACACAAATCTGTTTTCACATTTTGGATTTTTCTCTATTGTGTGCTTTAATTTGTAAGATATTGGATAATAATAATAATAATAATAATAATAATAAGAAGAAGAAGAAGAAGAAGAAGAAGAAGAAGAAGTTTCTTTGGGGGGGGCTTGCTAATATATAAAAATAAAAACATCTGACACATGACAAGGAGCCAGACACATTTGTCTTTTTTCTTTTTGTTTCTTCCCACAAGCCAAAAGGTTTTTTTTATTATTTAACAGTGTATTATATTTTACAAGCTTGTTTGTGACATCTAACCACTAAGTAGCCAGTAACTGCAGTCAGATAAATAAAAAGTACAAAGTATATTTCTGACATGTGGTAGATAGAAGTATAAAGTAGCATAAAATGGAAACACTTAGGCTAAGTCAAATAAAAGTAGCTCAGATTTATACATAAGTACATTATGAGTAGGCCTATGTTAGTTTTTCTTTGTTCACCACTACTTCGGAAGGACTTTTAAAAGATAAGTTGTTGTAGACAAGGATTTTTCTCAAGTGAAATTATTATAGGCTTTAACATTGTCAAATGATTACATTTCCATTCAACATATGCTTTAATAAATATTTGTGATACGTAACAGGCAGGTGGGAGGAGTGATTCTGGAACTGAGCAGTGTGTGTGGATCTTGCTTAAACACACACATTTTGTGTGGATTAAAGTTGGACATGCTCATCTGTGCAATATGTGGCTTTTTTTACACAATAGTGCACAGTCAATAAATTAGTAAGTAAGTCAATTACATGTTGGTCGTCATTGTGGAACCAGATCCTTCACATTACATGTCATTAGCTAACACTTTTATTAAAAGAGACTTACATTTGCTACATATGTCAGAGGCCACGCACCTCTGGAGCCTCTGGAGCCTCTGGGGCCTCTGGAGCCTCTGGACTCAGAGATGCTTTGGTTGATGTATCACATTGGGAATTGAACCCTGATCTTCCTGGTATCTGCGTCATCACCACCCACATGATATCACATATCTGCATTTGAAGTTTAGTATTTTTGTAGGTCAACTGCTCTAATATTCAGACTATGACCTTATTGTTATATGACTAACATCTGGATTTTTTTCATGTTTCATCAAGTTTTTATCTTTTATCTGAAGGTTTTAGACTTTTTTTAACTTCTATAATCTATTATTCCCCGTGTTAAATTCCCGAGAGGCTGCCTTAAATATATTACATTTTACTATATATTATGCTAGCACATTTGTTTCAGTGTCTTAATAAAGGTGCTGGAAATCTCAAAGCTCACATGGACACCGAAAAACCTGATCTTATTACACTGAAAAGGTTTTAAGAGATATTTAGTTGAAGCTGGATTTGGAAGCTGACACACAATAGGTCATATTTAAAACATTATTTCAGTTATTTATTTATTTGAAAAGAGAGCTATTATTTTGTTTCAGGTTGTTATTACATAAGTTATTTTTGGACCATTGAGGCACAATAAAGCATGTTCATTAAGTCTGAATTTGTGTCTCGAAATATGGTCACCCTACCAATCAAGAGAGCATTGTGTGTCTCGTATTGGAATGGCTGCAGCAGGTTGCCTTCCATGATTCCAGTATAACTTGTCCTCTTGAAACTTGAAATTACGTTACTCAACTAAAATGTAAGATGTCTATATGTGATTCAAATATCACCTGCGTCACGTGTTCATTTTCAAATCGTGGTGTCTTTCCAACCCGATAAACTGTAGGTCAAATTGAACATGCAACTTCTGACATCAGATGGTAATGTAAAAATGAAATTATTATGAATGACTTACACTCAATAAATGTGCACCTAGTATGACAATATTCCCTGAAAATTAGTAAACTGCTTTCAAATGTGCCCAAAAAAGAATCACAGACTCAGCTATTATGCAAAATAATTATTTTACTACAATGAATATCTATTAGAAGGCAGCTCTACTTTATCCAACAAAAAAAATTAATAAATAATAAATACATTTACAATAATTTATTTTTTAATAGCTCACATATGAGAAGGGAAATCACAGCTCTGAATGAGGACCATGGACGGGAGAGACGTAAGTACCCGCCCTCTGACGTGTGTGTGTGACAGTGAGAGGAGCTCTGTTGTTGGTTATGGCCACACTGATGTGCAGATGAAAACCCCCGAGTCGTCCGCGCCTGTTGACAAAACAAAAACAAATTATTACAACAGATTAAAATATTTCTGCAATAACTGCAGCTGCTGCCCTGATGCCCTTGAGCAAGGAGTCATTTCACCAGGGAGCGATTCTAGGATCAGAGCTTTAGGAGCTTTAATGACAATGGGACATGGATACAGTGCCTGGCAGAAGTGTTAATCTTTTTTTCTATTAAAAAATTCTTATATTTAATTCTTAAATTTTTATATTTTTTAGGGAGGCTTAGATGAAATTGAGGGGGGGGCTTGAGCCCCCCTAAAAAGGGTCTAAAATGGCCCCTGCTCCAGCAGCTCCAGTACAGATGCTCCGTGGCAGCATTCACAGTGTCTCTTAATGATAAAGGGGTTTGATGCCCTTTATTTCAGTGCAATTAATTACAATGAACTCTTTCTGAAATACATCACCAACTATTCATGGGAACAATTTTTAAACAATTTTCTGAATCTGCATTCTTCAACCGGCCCTTTTGTTCATTATAAATAGTTTTCTTTGTTTTCTGCTTTGGGTTATGTGAGTGAATAGCCTTTAATTGTCACTCTACACATGTACAACGAGATTAAAAGCAAGTGCTTTTTCAGTGCCAACGTGTATGTACGTAAAATAAAAATAGCAACATGGAATAAAATAAGTAGTAAAAAAAAAGATTCTTTTATAAATATGGATTTATATATGGTGCATTATGTTCAACCTGTGTATTTTGTAAAATAAGATTAGCATAATAAATGTATGTGACTGGTTTCCTAG
Source organism: Percina caprodes (assembly GCA_013375575.1). NCBI lineage: Eukaryota > Metazoa > Chordata > Actinopteri > Perciformes > Percidae > Percina > Percina caprodes. The sequence continues at coordinate 206,393 of JABXJD010000189.1, forward strand.
TTGTGTAAAGCCATCTTCATTTATTATACTAGGCTACATAGTCATGTGCAATAACTGTAGTAGTTATTTGAAGATAAGCTGAGTTTTTTCTACACTTACCCCTGATATTCTGTATCACATCTTGCATTTTCTTCTTTTTTTAATTCTACAAATAACCTAATAATCTAATCCCTTCCTGTAGGCTAGTCCATGAATAAGAAATTGTCATCCATTTATTATTGGCACATATTTGCCCACACCTAATTGACAGTATAGCCTACCTTTGCTTCACCTTATGAAAAGAAAGTTATAGAAAACTCTATTCTCCGACACTTTTACCTTCTGTTGCTGTTGAGGATTTCACATATCTTTCCCCAGTTCCTACCTTCAGCTTCAGCATCCCAGTCCGCTAAAGGACCCGATCCTCTCTAGCCGAACCCCGAAGCAGCTCCTCAGCCCGCCCTTCTTGTACCGGCTCCACGAGCGCTTGGAGGTCCTCATAAGGTCCTTGAAGAGACGCATGGGGTCGTTTTGTTTAGCAGCCAGTGCCGAGTTGTCGGGGTCGGAGGAGTCCCACGGGTGCTCCTCTGGAGCTCCGAACACCGACTTGTCTGTCCGTCCATCCTTCCCCCCCACCTCCATCTCCTCAGAGGAGTAATATGGCGCGGCGTTGATCTCCTCTTCTAGAAGCTGCTTTAAACTCTGTGTGTGTGTGTGTGTGTGTGTGTGTGTGTGTGTGTGTGTGTGTGTGCGTGCGTGCGTGCGTGCGTGCGTGCATGTGTGTGTGTGTGTGTGTGTGTGTGTGTGTGTGGGGGTAAAGCACACAAACCTTAATTGAATACATTTTCCTCATAATATATTTCCCTGAAACATAGTGTAGTTGTAGTAGTAGTGCAAATACACAATAATAAGGATTTCTTTTGGGCTACTTTTAACACACATCTATAAATTGCCTACTAAATATAAAAAAATATTTGATGTAGGCTACACTAACTTTATTGTTAGCTGGACTAATTGTTGGCCTATGGCATCTCCATGTCACGTTAGTTTCTCCTCAGTTAGAAAGTAAGCTTACCTGTAGATCAGAAACGGATTTGGCTCCTACGAAATGAAGCAGTAAAAATAGAGATAAACAGAAAACGGAGATATTTGGGTTCATTTTCTTTTGTAATTTTCTTTCTTTTTCTGCAAGGACAAGCTGACGCGCGACCCAGTCCTTCCTGCTCTTCTGTCTCGCGCTTTGGCCAGGTGGCTCCTTTATAGGCCTACCGACGTTCCATCTCGATGCCTTGGGGGGGGGGGAGGGAATTAACGAGGTGTGACTAATGCCCCCACACGTGGGAGTACAGGCTAACTTGGCTGTTGGAACTGGGGGCTGGTATTTACAGGTTCAAACTGCTCTGAAGCTCTGAAGCTGTCAGGCGACATGACTGGAGACCCGAGGATGAGGTCTTGGGGTGCTCTGATCAGGAATCAGGATTTACACCTCAAACCAAAAAAAGTCCACATGGACCTTTTATTTTGTATTTCTTTTGTGTGGAATAACTATCATGATTAGTTGTTTCAAGTAATTTTATGATTTCAGTGGTGTAGTCTAATGTATGGAAGTGGGTTTACTGTACTGTACATATCTATATATATAGATATATATATAGGCCAGAATCTGCCTTTTGGGGGGGGGGCACATACAGGGGTAACAGTAGTTCAGTCCGTAGGGAGTTGGGTTGGGAACTGGAGGGTTGCAGGTTCAAGTCCACATGCGGACGGCGGTGGACAAGGGCACCGAATCCCTTCGGGCCTTTCCATGGGCAGCCCCCTGCTCTGACCTCTCTCCAATAGTGCATGTATAGGTACTGAGCATCTGTCTGTAATAACAACATTGTGAGTGTAAATTGTAATTTCCCCTTACAGGACTAATAAAGGATACATTATTATGATAATTATTATATCATAGTTGGGGGTCTGGGTGTATTCCCCAGGGAAGTTTTGAGCATTTGAACAACTTCAATTCCTGTATTAGGATACACTTTAATGCCACAATTTATGATGGAAATACCTTTATTGTGAAGATGAAAAACACAGATGACAATTCAAAATACATCCAAAATATAATGGAAAGTATGTTGTTGCGTGTCATTCCAAAAGAACTACTTCCTGTCCCTGTTCTGCAGGTATTCCAAAAGTGGCCCTCGTCTAGAAGAAGTCTCCCAGCTAATCCTGCCTTGGACTGACCAAAGCTGGAGAAAAAGTTATCTAGCTGATGGGATCTTACCTAGCTACTGAACATGTGCAGCTCCCAACAAAGATAGGATAGAAGTGAGATGTCTCACTCTGTAGCTAAAACTAGTGAGATGTGTCACTCTGGAGCTAAAACAGAGACTTAAACACACAGGGTGAAAACAGGATCTGCAGCAATGTGCAGTACAACAAAAATATGGTGTTTTTAGAAAATGAAACCATGGAAACCTGTTCTGGTACAACCTGAAAATACAGTTATGAACCTTAAAATGAGCAGAATATGGACACTTTAATATATTGGTGAATACCCTTAGATTATCTTCCCTGACAATGTTTTTAAAATCTTTTCTTTCTACAATATAAGTGCATAGCATTTACAGAATAGTCAAGTTAGGAGAAAGTCTATTGTATTGTATTGTACAGTAAGTGATAAAACGACAGCTGCCGGCACTTCTTAAATGAGTTACACCCCCATCCACCACCCACGTTACATTTCACATTGCAACATAGAGGGCATCAGTCTTACATGACCAGAAAATGCTTCTAGTAATCCAAATTGCAGGAAAGATTAGAAAACAAGTGAGCTGCTCCTCAAACAAATATAATACAAATGGTAAAATCCACTGTGAATCTATAAAGTATTACATTTGAAACTGATTTTGATTCCTTTTTTATCAGATTTTGTCACACTTGTTATGACTAGACTGCAGTTTGGTCTCAATTTCTGTGCTAATTTAGGCTGATGCCTTCATGAGCTATCGCAGACAAAAAAAAGTCTGATGCTTTCTCCACTTCCTGCTTTGCTACTGAGTGTGAACAGAAGTCGTTTAAACCAACCATTGCTGTCACATTTCTCTTCTTACTTCACAAATACTCTCAGAGGCTGATACGGTGTTGCACCAGTGTGTTGTTGTGTGGGTGATTTCCTTGTGTTTATACCCCTGAGCCTTCAAACTTTCATCATGCCCCCTCCCCTTTCCCACCATCCAGACAGGTTCCAGGGGTAAATGATGACCGATTAGCCCTGGACCCTGTGAAGCTGAGCACGCTGTGTGGAGGTGGTTGGCGGCTAATTGGCATTTCACCATGCTTCTCAACTGGAGGGCTATCACAGGAAATTGACTCAGACTTCAGGGCAACAGTTAACGTTCCACATGTTTGGAAATAATCCAAGCTCTCCTAATTCGATCTGTTGGTTCTGTCACACACATAGATGAGATGCTGTCAGAGAGATGTAGTCAGAAATGTCATGTAGATTTTAGTGTTTAGTACACTAACACAAAAATATGTTTCTGAAAAAATCTGATAACAGAATCTTGATGCATATTTGATTTTGACAGTTTGATTGCAGTTCAGGAGCAGTCATCAACACTGTGTAAGAGACTACTCTGCTCTGATTGGTTCTTAATCTTCTGGAGCTGGGAATCTCATTAGGACCCCTAGGGGAGGCTTGATTTTTTTCACAGATTATCTGTCTCATGTGCTACTGTTAGGATATAGTGACAGTTTAAGCAAATATGACAAAAAGTATCAAAAGTGCTCAATAGAAAAACAAATGACCCCTGTTTCACAAACAGGCATGTGAAAGTAGCATAGGGCTTGACCTTGGTCAAGGTTAAGGTCATTTTTAACTATTTTATATATTGTTTAAATGTGCCCTGGCACACATTTCATGACTGAAGCTCTACCATGGACTCCTTAACTTGATTACCATGGTTACTTTGTTTCAAGCCATTCCAGCATGGTATAGAAAGCTTGCAGAAAGACTCAGCTCCATTTGGGCCAGTTCTCATTAATATTCAACCAGCTAAGCTGCTGGACTCAGATTGGCTAACGAGATGAGAGCTTGGCTATCAGCATCCTTTACTCAGCTCATGATACTATTCATGATCTCAGGCAGCATGATATCAGACTGACCAGCTGTTGTGATTGGTCTGATTTCTCCTCTTATTTCTTTCCAGTGGCTAAAGCTGACAGAGGAAGTAGCAGTTCATCTTCACATTCACCACATAACACACACACACACACACACACACACACACACACACACACACACACATATGGACCTCAGATTTAAAAAAAAAATGGAAGTAAAAACAGTTTTGGTGTGGCAGGGAAATTATAACGATGCATTGTGTTTTACAAAATCACAATATATTGTGCATGAAAAAGCAAATATTAACTACAGATGTTAAATAAACTCAGTGCAGTACAAAGTACAATATTTTCCTTTGACATGTAGTGGAGTTATAATGGAGTAAAATAAAATATATAAGATATAAATTAAAGTAAAGTACAGGTACCACAAAACTGTACTTAAGTACAATTCATTTCAATTCAGTTTTATTTATATTATCAAATCATAACAATAGTTATCTCAAGAAACTTTACAGATAGAGTAGATCTAGACCACTCTATAATTTACATGACCCAACAATTCTAGTAATTCCCCGGAGAGCAAATATACAATACTTGAGAAAATGTACTTTCCACCCCTGCAAATGTCTGTGGATTCGGTTTAGACATATATACAGTGTATAAGTCAACACTGATTGACTGTGCATACACCTTATTGTATTCCAACAGAGTTTTATTGTTATTCTGTTTCATAAGCTTTTTCAAGCCTAATCATTAATATAAACCTAGCTCTCAAAACTCAATCATTTTTTGGAACATTTTAGTTTTGTTTGACATTCAATGAGTGCTTTTAATGACAAAATAATTTGTTATTGTTCTGAATAACAATTTGTTCCATGTTAGTGCTCTGTTACAAGGACAGGTGCCAATATTTGGCAAAATTGCCCTGTAGATCTCTACATGGAGGTCTCTACAGCTTCAGAAGGACTGAGCTACTGCTAGTTTTCATTCCTTAGCCAGTTGGTAAGACTGGCTGACATTTAAACCTCGTAACTGTCACCCATATAAAAAATTTACATTCCACCCTCACACCGTTCCCCTCCATTAAAGGCCTTAATTAGTACATGAACGCCTCATCGTCTAAACAATGGAGCTTGATGAACTTAGGCAAGGAACTCTGAATTGAAAGGCGGACATAGTCAGCCCTTTATGTCTAACAACACAGCGTGGTTTCCAGAGGCTTGTCCTTCAGGAGCAACTCCCCACTGAAATGACCAAACTATTAATCCTTTTGCTAGAAATGGTTGATAATGAGAACAAATCATTTTCTTTTTTCTCCCACCTCTGTAGAATACAGAAAAATACATGGTTAATGATGGCACTTTTTAGCCACACTAGGAATAGCAATGTCAATCAGTGGATTAATAGCCATACCCGGGGGGGGGGGGGTGTTTAGTCCAGATCTACACAAATACTGTATCAACTGCTTCAGCCGGTAGACATTTGTAATTTTGTGTGAAATGTCCTGGACTATTGGATGGATTGTCATAACATTTGGTACAATCATGGTCTACAGAGGAAAAACTATAATCCCTTCAATGATCCTCTGACTTTACATCTAGCGCCACTATTTGTCCAATACTTTGATTTATGACCGAATACATGGAGTATCAAAGACATTCCCGTCTGCCCTAGCTGTAATTTGTGTTCATTGCTAATTAGAAAATGTTAACATGCGTTGTGCAAATCAAACCTTTTTGCACAAGACATAGGCCAGGTTATGTGGAAGAGAAACAGAAGATTAAAAAAAAGTGAAATCATTTAAACAAGTAAAATCGCTATTTAAAGCTATTTAAATAGTAGTTTCCGTCGCCCCTATGAGGAATTCTAAGTACTGACAACAAAACTGTCAGTGAGTCCACATGATACAGCTTTCCGTGATTGTGCACACCCCCCCCCCCATCCCTCCTCCACGTAGTTACTAGTAGCCAAGGAGGACACGGAGGATGAAAACAACAGGATTCAGAAGAGGTTATGCTCTTCACTCGAGAATCTACGCGGGAAAGTCGCAGGACGCCACAATTTGAGAAATACAGAGAGTTGTGTGGAGCTGATAGTCTTAATTAGCTTTGTAGCAACTCAACTGGCAATGGCTTGAACGTAACGGAGGTTTATTAAAGGTCTAATATGTAATATATTTACTGTAATAAATCCAAAAATGACCCCAATGCATTAGTAGATATTAAGGAAACATGCTAAGTTGAAATAGCCAGCGCGCTAAAGCTGTAACATTAGCATAGCCATGAAAGCAGCAAACAAACAAACAGGATCAACGGAGATAGATTCTACCCGACCTAAAAAAAAAGTCATGTTTCTAACAGTAATGTGACCAGAGGCGTAACAGGTGGACCTGACTTCTTAAATACTTCTCAGTAGATTTTTTTCCTATAAACAATCTAAATGCTGTCTTCAGTTAGTTTTAAAATGGACATCCTTAACTGAGGGGACGTTCTCTACATAGAATAATTATTTACTCTATCAAGTTACTGCTACATATGTGGTAACATTTTTATTCATTTTTATTGGTTTTGTTTTGGGGATGTTGACTTTTTAACAGTTCTACTATGATGGGAGTTTTATCTGGGTTGATGAGAGATATGAAGAGTTTATTGTTGGGTTACATAACTTCATTATTTTGTCTTGTTGATGTTTACCAAGAGCTAAGCCTCATTTTTGCCTCACACGAATACACTTAGCTTGCAACAAGAGAGGAAATTGGTACCTGCGCAGAGTTGCATCCACTGACAGATTAAAATAAGCAGAAAGAGGATAGAAGCTGAGCATAAATTATGATGCTGGCTACATTTGTGTGAAGAGTTTTTTATGTTTTTATGTTATGTTCTATAACGCTCCAGTTGCTTTTGCTGATCGAGGGCTGTTTGCCATCATGGAGTTGAGGCCCTTTCAGACAAAATGTGATTTGAACACTTGCCACTTCTCCTGGTTAGGATTTCATTAGTGTTAATTATTCAGGTTTTTACCAGAAGCCAAATTATCCAAAAAGGTCTCTTCCTCTTCAAAGCAAATGGACCAGTGATTACTTTAAAACCGGTAAAAACACTGAACGAATCAGTTTCCCTTTAAAAATCTCTGATAATGTTTGTTGGACAAAATACTTCTGGTGGGGCTGTGGGGGCAGCTGCTGCAAACGTTAGCTCAGCTGGTTTCTCTCACAACTTAAGACTGAAATCCTTCATGTGGTTAAAATATATAGTTAAAATAACAAAAACTAAAGAAATGTATCTTAAAAATGTGGCTTCACTGGATAAAAAGTCTGGGAAAAAATGTATAACATCTTCTGGAAGACAACCACAACACTGATTCATGTCCAAAGGGGATATGACGCCATCGACAGGCGACCAAATGTAACAGACCATTTACCTTGATTAAAATGACAGATTTCTCAGGGTTTGAACATTGATGGAAACATATGGGATAATGTAAGTGCTTAACTCAACAAAGTCTATAAGACAGGTCTAGTCGTTTTTATGCATTCAAAGGTAAACATATTACTACACCCAAGGACTTTTACTTAAGTATTATATTCTTGTTCTCTTTCCACCTAAAGCGTGTTATATGACGCTAAAGGAGACTTTTAGTGTCAATAATAATGATAAATGCACGTGACCAAGCGTCTATATTTTACGAGATGGGAGGGAGAATGTTTTGGATAAAACCACTGTACACCAGCTAGTGAACATAATGGAGCATTTAACAGCTAAACAAGGCAGATGTTACATAAAACAAGTATCTGTGATGTTCAACTTGTTTGTTGCTCTAGCTGTCTTTATGGTGTCTTGTTGACTTCTGTCTATATAGTTTAACCTTCTGAGACCAAAGGTCATTTTTACAGTTCATTGTTCGTTGGGTTTAATTTTCTAAAAATGCTTTAAAAACATCAACCCTGTTGTCTACAGTCAAGATAGGAACATCAAACTGGGCAATCAGAATACTCGTGCTGCAATGAGGTCACTTGAATGTTAAAAAGGTTGTAGGAGCTTAAAGACAAATAAATAAATGAAACGGAACATGAATCTCACAGATTTGTATTGATACCACACAGCAATAAAAAATTAAGCCAATCTCCTCTAAAACACAGAAATAAACATTGTAACTTATACAGACAAAATATACAGTGAACCCTCGTTTTTCACGGGGGTTACGTTCCAAGAAGAACCCGTGATAGGTGAAATCCGTGAAGTAGTAACCTTTATTTTTTAACCATTATTATACGATGAAATACTCCATTATACACTGAAACCAAAGAACAAAACCTTTTTACAGGCCCAAGCATTTGTTTAACAAATAAAAGTACTGTATAAACGTTTTTTTTACAAATAACTACTGTACTGTAAAATAATAATTTTAATCATCAATACGAACTGAACGGGAGAAAATGAAAAATGATAATGAAAACAAATACAAAGTAAAGTACAGTAGGAAAAATAGTGACTCGTGTATTTCCCTGTTCTTCTGACCTCCGTAGCGTTTTTTCTTCTAAAGCCCGCGGTGCAGGTGTGTTTTTTCGAGAGAAGAACATAGTTATCGGTAGTTGTTGTCGCTCTTTTTTCTTCTGGGAAAAAAGATTCTTATAAACCGACATGCCACCATTGATTATGTTTGCAGAATGCAGAACACAATGCACGATGCAAATCCGTGAAGCAGCGAGACCGTGAAGGGTGAAACGTGATATAGCGAGGGTTCACTGTATACGTTTTTATCTAAAGTCCAGACACTTTTGCCCTCATGGCATTCACTTATGCCAATAATCAAAATAATGTCATATTTATTAATATTACAGACGCAGCAATTTTACACAAGCATTTGTGTTGTCTAAAACAGTTCTCCTATATATTTGGTCATCCAGTCCAAAAATAAACATAATGAACATTATAAGTCATGTAAAGGACAAACTATTTATATTTCAAAAAAGGCCCAAACGTAGGCCCAATCTGTGACAGTGACGCCATTCTCCTCTGTAGATCGGTTTTCATTCATTTCATTCGTGATCACATTAGACTTGGAGTGATCTATCTTTCCCACTAGATACCATCTTTGCTCTCTATCTATGCCCATATAAGGCGTAATGTGTGCCGAACCTGCCTTCCAATTGGTTGAAAAAACATCAACACACTTTTTGAAAACATCATGGGAGATTTACACAAGATGGTAGCATGGAGCTAGCAGCAGAAATGGCCGAAAAGTGATAAATTCTGGACATCAAGTGGATAAATCCTGGATGTAAGAGTTTGAATTTAATGCTCAACGACCCCAGAAAAAAGGCACAAGTTCCAGGCTGGATAGAAAATCACCTGTAGAGGCTAGAAAGACCCCAAAGAGACATCCATGACGGCTAGCTCTTTAGCTTTTAGCTTCAAAAACTGGTAAGTCTCTGTCTTTTATGGTTATTAAATGATTGAAATGTGAATCAGAGGTGCCGTTTTGGGTTGGATACAACCCCTTCGGCCTCAGAGGGTTAACCTGGGGGTGGCCTCTAGCTCACCCACTGTCCACTATAATAAAGGGAAAAACCCATAAAAAAATAATCTTTATAAGAGGGTTAACCTGTACTGTAATGTCTTGCTGTTTCTCTGGTCCAAAATCATCTGGCCAAAGCCCTACAGTCGAACATTAGCCGGCTGGCTAACACTGGCACATTCACAGAAATGTTAATTGATGTGTGTTGTTCTTTATAAAGTAAAGAATAAGAAGTTGTTGTACTGTACATCGCACCAGATACACGTGTCAGCATCAACACATCGGCTTACCGTCCATCACTGCAGCTAAAGACTTGCAATGTAATGGAGTATAGCAGCACTTTCTAGTCAGGAGGAGGATTAGGTAGGCCTAGTCTAAAGTTTTATACGATTAATGTGTTATACAAGGAAAGTTGTATGCTAATGGTATAGTAAATAGTATGGTAATGTTGAGGCTGCCGTACAAGGTGCCACCTGCTCATCAGATACACACTCACACACAAGGCGCAGCATCAGGGGAAACTTGGGGTTCAGTGTCTTGCCCAAGGACACTTCAACATGGGACTCCAGGGATCGAACCACCAACCTTCTGATTGGAAGGGACCACTCTACCACTGAGCCACAGCCGCCCCGTCATCTGAGCCATTCTGTCAACACTGCTCCAGCACTTCCTCCCCTTAGCAGATTAGTTTATCACCAAGATTCCTCGGCTGGAAGAATCTCGTGCTGTCTGCCCTTAACCGGCTCCTCAAGCAGAACGACATTCTACTTTTCAATGAAACATTAAGAGTTTCATGGAAAAGCTTACCTTTTACCCACTTATACTTTAATATTTGTAACTCATTGGCTTGCATTGACTTAGGTTGTTGGACTGAAAACTGGCAGAATTTAACTTTTTAATGGAGTGCCCCCAGAGATGGGAAGTAACGAAGTACAAATACTTCGTTACTGTACTCAAGTAGATTTTTCAGATATTTTTACTTTACTTTACTATTTATTTTTGTGGCGACTTTTTACTCTACTCCTTACATTTTAACACAAATATCGGTACTTTCTACTCCTTACATTTTACAAAATTGGCTCGTTACTTTAGTTTTGTACAAGACGTTGTCATGTCGAAGAATAGCGCGGGCACGCGCCTCACACCGTGAGCGGGTGCGCGCGCCACATTGAGAAAAAAGAAAAAGAGACTAGCTGTCCGGAGAATAATCAGCTGAGATTGTGTGTGTGCCTCTTTGAGAACTGTAAATCGTATAACTGATGTTGTCAGTTCACTTAAGCCTGTTATTGGTCTATAGTTCTTGCACATTTAAAGTAAGTTAGCTAGTGATTTTGGTGTGTTCTTCACCTGTTAGCTAGGTTGCACGTTGATCTTAATGAAGCATCAACAATTTTACATTTCGCATGAGTTTATTTTTATTTTTTTTTACCAAAATTCAGATACTGTAATTCAATTGACAAGTGGATGGAAACTTAGCTTTGTTGTCTCTGTCTCTGTTTTAACATACACACCTGGGGCGATGGAAACCAGAATCAGCTTTAATACAGGACTAATCTAGTCCTCAACTTTCACATCATTTTACTGGAGTTATAGTTATTATTGTTTACGTCATCAATACCATATTCAATCTAAATGGATGGGAATATATCTACTGTAGGCTACGTTGCATTTGACGCACGACTAAGACTCTAAACAGATTCGGCATTCTGCATTAATTCACAGCAAATCATTGCGACTTGATGGCGCTAACGTTAGCACATAGCCTAGTAGTATGGATGGCGACATGGTTGAAAATGAAGAAAACAGAGATCCGGCAGACAAGCAGCAAGACATCATCCTCAGCCTTATCTGAGGGAGATGTTTGAGACAGTAGGCATCAAGAACTCCTGGCCAGTGTGCTGGGGAACTTTTTCATTAATGTCTGTTTAGTCATTCATATTTTAATCCTTTATTTTCTTTCCAGAAGCCATATCTGAGCCCACACACATACATTTAATTAGATTAATTTAAACATTAAGGGGAAGATTAAAAATAGAAACTGGATGTGTGAATTCTCACAGAATCACAACTGAATTCATATCTTGCTAATGAGTCAGAATCTTATTAACCTGGAGTCCCAGTCTCTGTCATAATAATCATATATGTTATGTTTTAGGCCTATTGGCAGACATACATTTAAAATGTAGCCAATGGCATATAAAGACCGTGTTCTCCCTGAAGTTCCTCAGCGTGCTCTCTAGTAACATATGTGTGCTCCAGGTAGCTTTGCATAAAAAAATTTTGTTATTCTCAAGGCTGCTTTTACTTTTATACTTTAAGTCAATTTCCTAGCCTGTACTTTGTTACTTTTACTTGAGTAAAGAAGTTTATTCAGTACTTCCACTTTTACCAGAGTATTTTTTAACACAAGTATCTATACTTCTACTTAAGTACGGAAAGTGAGTACTTTTGCCATCTCTGAGTGCCCCCAAATGTCTTGTAACGAAAGGCAACTTTATCATGACAACTTTGGCCTTGTAAATATTGCTATAAATATTACTGTTTTTTTTATAATAATTGCATAACAAACAACTTGCTAAAGCTTTTTGCTAATGGCACTTTTGCACTTTGGTGGCAATATTTGTCAATAAAAGTTGCACAGTACATATTGCATATTTTGTATTAACTATGTGTAGAAGCTATTTATTGATTGTTTGTAATGTACTTGTTGAGTATTTTCATTGTGGTGTCTTCTGGCAGGTGTAGTGGATACTCGGCTCCGCCTGAACTCTTGGGTTGTGTCTCAAACCGCCTACTTGTACACTTTAAACACTTAGTTTTAAGTATATAGTGTAGATAATGCAACAAGTCTGATCCTGAAAGTACCTAGATGCCCCCCAAAAATGGTCAAAAAGTTCTGTGTGGAACAATGGACACTACATGCACTAAATCTGCACCATCTTGACTTCCAGGGCGGAAAGGGGAGGGACCAGGGACGTCGACCAACAGCTGATTAGACGATGATGCTGATGCGTCACGTGGGTCTGGCTTTTCCCGGATTTCACAACCGAGCTTAACAACAGCCAGATGGCGGCTCGTTTGGAATACGATGCCAAATTGTACGAAAATAGTTCACCCAAACCTGTTTCTGAAAACATTTTAAGTGAGAAATAGTGGCATACAGAACATTAAGTAGGGGTTAAAACCCCTACACTGAATGTGTGGAAGGTTCAAATGATGCCATGTGCCATGAGAAAAGATGATGGGAAGACTGAGCAGGAAAAATGACATAGGTAATGAACAATAGGACAGCGTCAACAGATATATGTATGGAGTAAACAATTCCATCCTGTAAAGACACTGATGATATGGTACAGTATATTGTAATATAGATATAGAATATAAAATGTGGCTTATATAAATGCTAACTAAATACAAACTAATACAGAACACAGAAACAGAAATGTGCTGCAAGGGGCCCACGTAACAGTTTTCAGGGGACATTAAAGACTGACAAAAACACATGTGGACACACTCGGCCCGAGCTGTTGCCACAAATGAACATTTCATCGCAGGAGTAAAATAAGAAGTAAATACACTGTACCTCACTCAGAGCTCTGTTCAAAATGTATTGTGTGTTCGAAATGTATCTGTATTCCCCAAATAATAATGTTGTTTACTCAGACAAATTAGTGACTTGGACACAAAGCTGTTCCCTGTAACACAAGGGTTAAAACTTGCCCCCCCTACAGGTTGAAAGCGGAATTGTCCATTACATTACATTATGCAAGTTTAGCGGATCTGTGGTGCAAATGAGACAACGGTAATGGACAAGTCCACTTCCAACCTGTAGGCGGACCCAAGCAGGAAAAGTGCTTTAGTGTTGCTTTAAAGCAACTGACTCTTGGGAAAATGTTGCCAAAATTCAACATACTACTTGTACATACTTGTAATTGCCACTTGTGGCAACAGTAACTGCTGTCAAGGTTACGATTCAGCACCTCACTGTCTTAGTGGCTTTGAATTTATACATTGACTTTTAAACCTGCACCTTAGAGTTACTGATCACTACTTCACTGTGCAAAAGGATAATGTCTCTAGTATATATATATATATATATCATAGGGATCAATAAAGAGTGATCAATAAAGAGTATTGAATTATAAAAATTATAGTCTCAATCCTGTTCAGTTGCGTTATTGACACGGTCTGTAACCCCTCCCCCCCAGTCATTTTAAAACTATTCAGAAAATACTAGTTGGTGGTGCTTTGTTTTGTTACTTCAGTGTCACTCTATTCCACCTTGCTAATGGCTAAACCTGCCACCAAACACTGTTTTAACCTTCATGGCGTCCATCAGCCCTGCTATTCCTGTCCTGGACTGATCCCAGACTCCCACGCCATTACATCATGTTTTCTCCTTCCCGTTGGCTGTGGAAAGAGTAGCATGCATATTTTGTAAATGTGACCCCTCTAGTGCCACCTTTACACAGATAAGGCTATTTTCACACAACAAGGATGGTGTTGCATATATATTTAGCATTTGTTCATGCTATAGTGAACACGGATAACTTAAATTAACCAAGTAAGTACTTTTTTAGTCACAATTGCTGACCACTGGAACAGGTTTTGACTTTTATGTTTTAATATTAAAAAAAGAAATAGTGTTATAACATAATAGAACATATTGAATTCTGACAACCTCCATTTCACTGGGTCGGAATGGAGATATCCACTCTCTATTTATTAGAATGAGTCATATAGCACTGTCAGATAGAATCTTTATTAAATTATCTCTGGGCCTCTGTTAAGTGATGGGTTTTGATAGGTGTTTGAGGCCTTAATTGTCATTAGCATCGCCTCTTGTCCACTGGACAGGAAATAAGATACCCTTTGTTCATTTCACACTGTCCTTTGTGACGTTGAATTAGCTTCTTCTTCATCTTTGTTGCACATTGGAACTGAAGTGACTGAGCTCAACTGTTTTTTTATAAACTGTTTTTCTTAATGTTGTCACTTCCTACCAAAAGGCAAATAATATAATTTAGCCGTGAATATTATTAAAACAATTGCTGTAAAACACATGAAATGGATACATACTTTGGTTTCTTTAGAAGTGGGATGGAAAGAGGGTAGATAGTACTTATTTAGTCCTGCTTCTTTTCACAATGAGTTCATTGCTGGTCTCTTTTTGATTTCATACCAGCAGTCCTGGAGGGGCGACAGTTCAGGTGCAGCTTGGACCAAGTACAGTGTGGGGTGCTATCCTAAAGCAGCCACCTCTCTCTGACATCCATACATGAATGCATGTCAGAGAGACTCGTGCATGTGAGTATTTCCAGCCTGTGTGTATTCATTTCCAAATTACCATTTTATTTCAGGATTTCAATCTTTGGCAATCAAGTCCAACAGGGCAGTTATGTGATTGCCTGTTGCTTTTGTCTTTATTGAATTAGTTCACATTTTAATGGTTATTATATATGTTATATAATTTCTTTAAAAAACTAATATCTCTTTTCCTGATTTTGAAAAGTTTGAGTCTCCATAATATTGACTTTCAAAAGCCAGTATCTAGTAGAGTTACAATGTATTTGTTTAGGTCCCTATTTGCCATAAGTGTATTTCCAATGCAACAAAATAACAAAGAAATATGTTCCAGTGTGTAACTCTTTATATGCCTCCAAGACATAGTTATCACACAGATGCAAAGAACTACTTACAATGTCATTAAAACCTCTTTAGTGCCCCCCTCACCCCACTGCTTGCCTCCCACTGCGTCCTGACAGATATCAATGGCATTACCTTCGGGCTTGGACCCCCACAGTCACTAATGCCCTGGCAACAGCACTCAAAGAACAGACATGGAGCAGCCAATGCGGCTGGCTAGTTGGCTACAGTAGCTGGCCTGCCTAACGGGCTGTCGCGGGCTCTGCAACTTGCGTTGTGAAATTATGAAACTGACAACTTCTCTGGAGGTGTGGGATATATATTCTGGACAGAGAAAAAGGAAGCAAAAGAATGAGCAGGCTTCTCCTTCAGCACAGAAATCTCTGCAAAGACTGAGTCAAAAGAGATAATAAATAATTCTTTAATATTAATAATAAAATCAAATAAAATGTTACACAAACATGGGAACCCCACGCAGTCAAGTTAGTTTAACAGTTTAGCCTGCTAAAATATTCGTCTGTGGCTGCTCCAGCTGATATTTGGGTGCAGCATGTTGTTAGACTGCATGACTGCCATGAGTAACATATTCAATAGCATAATTAAAAGCCAAAAAAACAGCCATGTTGTAATTATTTGTACAACATGCCCTGTATTGTTCCCTTCTATTAAAAAATATGAATTGTCATGTTATGTTGGATAAAACAAGATAAAGTACTCTAATTTAGTCCGCCACTGCTGCCAGAACTTCTTTGCAGCATCTCCCATGGTTGCCTGGCAACCTCACTATGTCTACAAGACTCCAAAGTCACCATGCCTGGCTGCTGCTCTTTAGGAAATAGCAAGGGGGTAAGCTTCTCTACCCTAAGGGAAGCTCCCTACGAAACACAACAATGTATAAAAGGCTCCATTACCTTGTACCTCACATTTCTCACGTTTTTATAAAAATAGGCTAATGATTGTGTCATAACCACGAGACTTACTGTGAAATCACTGTATAGTACAGGGTAAGCTCGCAGACAGTTTGGACTTCCATCAGCTGTTTAGGTTTAATTACTAATGTTAACTAGCATGTTAGTTAGCAGTAATTAGCCTGTGCCTATTTTAATGTTAACTAGAATGTTAGTTAGCAGTAATTAGCCTGTGCCTATGTTACCTCCTACCTACCCTCTCTGTCTCTGCTGATTGGGAATTATTGAGATTTCTCTTGGCACAGCTACCAGAAGATTTAAAACTTTCAGACAGGTTGCTCACGTCACATCTACGTCTTCAAGCTCAGTTGGAGGCTGCCCAGTAACGCTCAGCCATCACCGGAAAAGAGCTTCTAATAGACTTCACTGGTCTCCGTCCAGCGCAACGGGTCTGTTTGTCAATTTCTTTCACTGTCTATGGTAAATAGTTCCAACGTCACCAATCTCTCTCTAAAACAACGAATCCATGTCTACATTTCTGTCTGTGAACAGGTTAAACAAATAGATAAAGATGCATGTTAATCAGTGAGCTGTACAGGTGTTGAGCAGGGCTAGCCGTTCCCCTTATTTCATTATAGTTTCAGGTAAAACAACAGAAGGAAATAGACTTTAATTATAAAAATATGCTTAGAGTTGAGGTTACGTACATATAGGACGAGTGAAACGCAAACGTGTATTGATTAAAAATTGTATAACCAAAGAAATAAAACGGTTTGAGCAAAAGGTTGAGCATTTGAGAAGAACGGAAAGGAAGTCAGACAGAAAGCACTTCTCCCTAATCCCTGCAGCTGTCCAGTCATCATGCTGTCCTCCCTTGTGACAGTTTCATTATCAGGGCTGGTATGCCACGCAAGAGTAATTTCGCCTAATGATCTCAGCCGCCTTCCACACCTCAGGACAAGTGAGTGTGGCTGACATGAGCAGACGGGGAAGGAGAGGGAGAGAGGAAGGCAGAACACTGGAGGAAGTATATATTAAGAAACAGAACATAATAAATAAGTTGTTCTGTGTCGGACTGAATGGAATAAGGCATAAAAAACATGAATACTAATAAGATTATAGTACATTGAAATATAATAAATTAAAGCTTTTTTACAATTACAGAAGGTTTGTATCATGTGGACGCGCCAACTGTGTTGTTGTCATTTCTTAGAATTCCTCATGGGGGAGACAGAAACTACGCACTATAGCTTTAAGTAATCCAGCGTGTGTAAAATATTTTCAGTAACATTTTCTTTGAAGGGTTTTGCAGATAACTATAGTTAGATGTTACTTTAACAACAAGTAACTTTAGCCTACGCTAATGTTATCTTCCAAAATGTATTAAATCACCTCATTACTAGATTCACTGTCGTCAAACTGGTCTTAATGACATCTTAAGGACAAGCCCAAATGGTTCCACTTCACTTGATGTCAAGGAAAAATATTTATGACACAATAATTTTTACTAGGGAGAATTCCAATTTCAGATATCTACACTCCAATTGTTACTAGTCTGAATTTTGATTTCAGATATAGCTAGTTTGAATGACTGCTCCATGCTACCATTTTAGTAATAGTAATAAATGCTATGAGCCATGATGCTGTCAAACAAATCTATGAGGGACACAAATGGTTTTGGCAACATCTTGCTTGAACTGCACTGACAAAGCAATCCAGCATAGACTGCATGTTAAAATAAAAGTACTTCAAAGTGAAAGCAGGTCATGTGTTATGTGGCTGATGACATTTTGAGGACAATTATTCAACTTAGTTGAATTGTGCAAGGGAAGTGAAGGAGCTGAAAGACTGATCTTGTAAGTGTTGGCGTTTTAAGAGACTCATCAGGAGCAGTAGGATTGCTGTGATTTGAAACTAGAGAGGAGATGATAAAGCAAATTAATGAGATACTGTGAGGGAGGCAAGGGTGGCACAATCTTAACTCATGTGGCCCATCTTAACTTTTGCAGTTCTTTCACTCTATTAGATCTGATTTTCTGACCAGGAGCCATCAGGAGAATTACCTAATGCATTATAAGACATGGGAGTGATACTACTGCTGTCTGCTTACATTTATTTGTCATCCCTGCTACAAGATTATCTACAATTACATACAGTATACAAGTGTTTCTTCTACTCCTATCTTGCTAATCCAGTATAATGATAGAGGGTTTATCTACTCACCCATTATGCAGAACAAGCCATGGTTCAATTACCCTACAGGTTAAAGGTGAAGCTTTTTTACTGGCTGGATTAAACAGAGGTAAATGACAGCATGGCATTCAATCAGCCAGGGTTGCATGATAAGAGCCTCTTGTAAATATCATCATCTCTCATCATGATGTTTGAGTGTTTAGGGTCAGTTATGGCAGTTGGAATATGAAGTGCCATAAATTAATCTTTCTGATATGCGCATTGCTGTTGAGGAGATGAATCGTTTGGCGAAAAATAAGTTGAATGTAAAGTGACAGGTAAACATGTTCCCTTTACTTTTCAATATTCTTTGACATTCTGCCAGCTCAACCACCGCCCCATCCTGCTGTCGAACTAGGGTCCACAGTTTGTTTGTTAGGTTACTGAGACTTTTTAGGCCTCATTTCTTTTGTTTACACCTCTGCATTGGTCTTTGTCAGAACTGGTTAATGCTTAACTGCACCTGAGTTGCTAGAAGTAGCCTATCTGTTGGTCTCAGGTCTGTCAATTGCCACTTAGGCACCTGGTCATGCTATAATGAGATTCATAGGGCTGTCATACTTTATTGGCTGGGTCCACAGAGCTCAGTAAATAATATATTAAATATCAAGCTTTGGGGGAAAATACAGTTAATTCACCCAAGTTGTGGTAAATTTGCAGCCTATTTAGTTTTTTGGGGTAAATATTACGGAAGATATTTTATAAGAGTAGGAAATGCACAGGTTGTAAATAGTTAAATAATTAAATGATTGATGGCTGAATTCCATTTAGCAGCTTCAGTTTCAGGGTCCTCGTATTATGCATGTTGGCTCGCTGTCACACTGTCATAGCTTACTGGGACATGTGAACTGAAGGGAGCCATCATTAAGGTTATTAGTAACACCTGTGCTTTTGTGCACATCTGGCTGTAAGCTTGGTGATCTAGTGACCAACTCCCAGCTCTGAGCTTGTTTCCTAACTGCCAGGTTGCCTATAAGATAGCTTGGCTTCTAACCAGACAATAAGTTAACATTTGGTACTAGGAATTTATGTGTAAAAGGACTTCTGTCTGAACTGACTTTGCTGGAGCGGTTAAAAACGGGAGGGTGCAACACGGCAAATTTGAAAGCTCCTCTCCCACAAGGTTGGAAACGTGCTGATGTGCTATGGACGTGCTAAGATAAGCTCATTGTCTCATTTCCGGTGCTTCTCTGTGTCCAAAACACTTATGCACATAATAGCAGTGAATGACCTGCTTTACTACACTAGTTCTACTCAAGCACTCTGAGTTCTCTCTTACAGCGACTCTCTCGTGAATCTCATAGTTGTTTACGTGCTATTATCTCTGTTAGCTGCTTCAGTTTAGCCGTTAGCAATGGCTTCTTTCTCTCCCTCTTCTGCTCTCTCTTGCACTGTGTATCAGATGTTTAGCTTTTCCTCTCCGTCCTGTAGTGTCAGTGATACATGTTGTAAATGTGGTTTATTTGCTGCTCTGGAGGCAATGCAGCCCAACATAATGTAGTTTCTCCGGGAGCCCCTGAGCAGCCGGAAGAGTGGACGTGTGTCTCAAATTGCGCAAATCTGTACTTGCACTAGGTATTTGAGTACATGCAACAGTCGCCATCTTGGCTACGTAGCGGAAGAGACGGAGCTAACAAAGGTTGCAAAAATTTTGATAATGGCAGCCAATGGAACAATGCAAATGTAAGTAGAACATCAGTCTTTTTGCTATACTTGTATAACATATAAGCCACCTGTATGTTTATTTGGTTAATTTTGGAGTCGGTGAGGATTTTGGTATTACGAATTAAAACGTATGTTGGTACAGTACCATAACATGCAAGCAAGCTAACGTTAGCTAATAGCAGCACAGTTTAACCACTGGCAAATAAGTTAGAACTTAACGTTACATGTGTTGTGGTCATACTGTTGTTTGTGTTAAATTATCGTCCTCACTGTAGAAGATTTAAGTTAAGTTAGATGTGTGATTTTAACAATTTGTACATATTCAGCTGTTTCTGCCTTGATCTGATGTACATAATCCATCTCTTTAGGCACAACCGAGGACTAGAGGGCCCTCATTTTTAAAGCAGAAACTTAAAATATACATAGACTTAATTAATTGAAAACTTTGAAAAGAGAGCAATAACAAAAAAGAATATTAAGATACTGTTACGTTTTCAGCTAGTAGGAGGCAGATGATACAATCGTCCTATCTTCGGTGACACAGAGCAAATGCAAGCAACAATCAATAAGATCACATTTATTTTCATTAAAATATCAGATACAAAGTAGGAATGTATTTTTGGTGGAAAACAATAGGGGGCTGGAATGCTCTCCCGGGTGAAATTCACAATTTTACAGAAGAAGAAAAAGAAGACTACCCTGTCGAAATTTTCGCACTATGCTAGTCAGTACGTAGTGTACAAAGTGTACAGCGTGTTACAGAAGTGCGTGGTTTAAGACAAAATATTTGGAGCTACAATCTGAAAACGTGAAGTTAGCGGCATAGTAGTCATAGTCAAATGTATCCCTGGGGTCAGAGCACTTGATTAGCCGCAACGTACAGCCACATTCCACCACTTACTGTCAAGGTGGTGCCCAGAAAATGATGTGGAAAAGTAAGTGTGTGAAAGTAAATGGCGCTTCCACCAATATGGAAGAATCCCACTAAAACTGGCAAGACAGTCTGAAAACATAGGAAGGCCCTTAGTAATAGCACTAATTAGTAATAGAAATAAGAACAACCCCAGATTTCTTTTCAGCACTGTAGCCAGGTAAGAGTCCCAGCACTATTGAGTCATCTATTCCTATAGCTCTGAGTAGTGACGACTTCATGTTCTTCTTTAATGAGAAAATTATAATAAAATTATTGAGAAGGTAGACTCTAATTAGTTATGTGACTTCTAACATAACAATAGTTTATTTGAGGATTTTCAATCAGGATTTAGAGCTTGCCATATCACAGATATGGCACTGGTGAAAACTACTAATAATGAAATAATTAAATTACCTTCTAATTGCTTCAGACAAAGGACTTGTCTCTATACTTGTCTTATTAGCTCTTAGTGCTGCATTAAACACTATTGCCCACAGCATCCTATTATAGACATTAATTGGCATTAAATTAAGTCCTAGTTATCAAATCGATCTCAGACAACTCAGAAAACTCCCAGTACAATTTGACGTTGTTGGCAGGATGGTCAACGGCGGGACAGTGGGCCCAGTGGGCTCAGTGCCAAAGGGAAAAGATATGCAAAGTAACCATCTCTGCTACTCCTGCCTCCCCTTCAGGGGAACCTGAGTAGAAACTGGGGAACTTCATTTCAGAAGTGTAAGAAAAAATCCAGAAAAACTATGCTCTGTTTCTTGAAATTGGATTCTGGGGAAAGACAAGGGCAGGAATTAGGCCTAAGAAAAATTCCGCTGTGATTAGTCAATAATTAATTAGATTCTAGGAAAAGACCAAGGTAGGAATAATAGATTCTGTATAGCTGATGGGTTACAAGGGCAGAGAAGAATCCGGTCTAGAGAATCCCCATGGGTGCCAGTAATCGCAAAAAAACCACACATACACACTTTTTGTTCAGATAGGCTTAAGGAAACAGAAACTACAATTCTAGGTTGAACATGTACAAACAGCTCTATCAAGAACACTTTCAAGCCAACACTAAATATTTTATGAAAGAGAAGGATTGAGAAAAAATGAATGAAAATAAGATAATCCTTTATTAATCCATCCATCTTCAGTCATTTATTGGGTTGGGCGGGGGAGCAGCACGAGCAGGGGACGCCAAACTTACATTTTCCGAGCCACATTAACCAGCTCTGATTGGGGGATCCTGAGGCGTTCCCAGGCCAGGGTGGAGATTTAATCTCTATACCGCAATACCGCTCCCGCTGCTCCAATTCTCCAGGCCAATCTCCCCCTCCATTGTCTGAGGGACCCCCCTCCCCCATACTTCAGCAGCACCTCCGACATGACAAGACACCCAACTCACAAGACAAGACACAAGATTGGGTTTACGAGATAGAGACAAGATTTTAACACTGTTTTGAAGAAAACTTCAAGAAGAAATAAGAATGGAAAAATTGTCCTTTATTCAATCAAAAGTTACAAAATGATAAAAGAGCAGTGAAGATTTTTTGCCACAAACTAACAGTTACACCGTTACTTAATCCATATGTACGGTGGAAAGTTACAATGTTACAAGCGTTTTCCTGGCAGTAGTTGAGTCTGCTTTGAGACTGCTTTGTTTTGTACTTGAATTATCATTGTCACTGTACAGTAGACAGAGTGAAATAAAGCTTGTTTTACTATTTCACAGTGATTATGTTTTAAAGCACAAATAAATTGAAGTCAATTTTTATGTTAATTTCAAGTTCCAGACTGCTGGCTTCTGTTCTGCACTTCTGTGTACTGATATTGCAAGACGCCAGACTTTTAATTTCGTCACACCTCTAGTGCCAACTGAAAGTCCTTCTCCATTTCTCCTCCGAACATCTCCCACATCCGCTGCTTTGGCTCTTTCACGACAGAGGCTGCAGCCCTTTCAGTATCTTGATCACACTTATGAGCATCCTTATGATGAACATGGCGTTTGTTATAGACAATCACCGCTCGGCTTCAGGTCAGGGAGGCCATTCCTCCTAATTATGCCTCTCCAAGTGTCTCCATCATTGTCCATGTGCATGTTGAACGTGCTGTTCCGTGCATATACACAGTCACAGTTTTCAACAATCAACCTGTAGGTGTAGGGAGGGCTTGTGAATATCCTCCCACCCGCCTGGTGCCTCACACCCGGGCAACTCCAGAGGAGAAGAGTCCAACCCCTATCCAGGAGTAGGGTTCCTGAACCAAGACTGTGCAAAGAGGTAAGCCCCACCAGCTCTAACTGGTAGCACTCCACCTCATGCACAAGTTCCAGCTCCTTACCCAACACAGAGGTGATGTTCCACGTCCCAAAAGCCAGCCTATGCCCAGGTCTGGTCCGGCCCCTGACCTTCACTGCCACCCGTGTGGCACTCAACCCCAGCAGTTCCTCTCACAGTTGGTGGGCCCATGGGATGGAAAGGGAGGGCCATGTAGCTCTTTCCATCTGGTCCTGGCTCCAGATCAAGGCCCCAGACGTCCTGCGGGCTGGGTCACTCTTCCTCATTGATTTACAAGTTTTTTATGAACCATTCTTATTCTGGCCCTTCAATTGAAACCACCTTGTCATGGTAGACCCTACCAGGATCACCAGTTTCCAAACAACATAGCCCTTAGATCCATAGTGACACACAACCTCTCCAGCATGATAAGGTGAAGGTTCCTGGAGCCTAACCCTTTATTGATCCCCAAATGGAATACTAGGCCTACAAACAGTTAGACCAACCCTCCATTACAATACTACAGTACATTGGTACAGTGATGTACTGAAACATATATTTACTTACAGTATACTGTGGTACAGTATATAGTATGTCATACAGTAATTGCTTTCAACATTTACATACTGTACTATGTCAAAAGAAGGTAATTACCTGTTCTCTTCTCTAAATCTTTGGATTATGGTGGACTCTGGTGAATCTACTGATGTTTGGTTGGACCCTTTGTCCAGCCTCCCTCATGGTCATACCATGGACAAGTACATGGTCAATCACAGTAGCTCTGATTTCATCAGATATTACTGTTCTTTGTCTTCGCTGACCACCTTGACCTCCTCTCACACAAACTCTTCCTCTCAAATTTCTATCCACTGTCCTCACAAACCAGTGCTCTCTGAACTGGCTTACTTTATATGTTCCCTCACATCATTAGCCACAAGTGTGATCAATTTTGAGTTGTTGTGTTCAAATGGTGACAGCTGTGCTTTAATTGTGTTTGACTTTTGTCATCTGTGCTTACCATTATGCAGCACGGGTGCATCACAATGAAAATGTGCTGGCAAGTTGTGTCTAAACACACACACACACACACACACACACACACACACACACACACACACACACACACACTTGACATTGCCTCCCTGTCTGCAGTCCCTCTCCTGTACAGCAGAGGGTGGTCTAAATAAGCTGCATCACACTTCCTCAGCCTGCCTCATATTTCATATGAAAAAATATGGATGCTTTTCTACAGATATATGCTATGGCACCAATCTTTGCTACAAATTAAGTTGTGGACTGGGTATTCATGTTTTACTTGTTACTTGTTGAGTACTGACCATGTACTGCCAACCAGCAATTGAGAAAGGCCCTTTACGTTTTTAGATCCTAATACCACACTGTGAAAATATTAAAAAAAAGAGTACTGCATTCAAAACCTTATGAAATAAAAGTATACAATCAGCAAAATGTAGTTAAAAACATACCCATTGTGCAGTAAAATGTTCCCTCAGTGCCGTCAGTGTTTTCCTATTCTATCTGATGTTTCTGGATTTATATTCCTTCTGCATTAATGTGTATGTTGCATTTAACTGCCGTAGATGTTTATGGTTGTGCTCATTTTAACTCCTTTATGTATTGTTGGATAGTTTAATCTACAACAATTTTCAGCTTTATGATGAGGGATTTTGCAGCTGATGAAATCCATGGTTTTCACTGGACAGAGAGGGGATAAAGTAACAAATGTAGTGGAGTTAATAGTACAATATTAAATGTCTGAGATATAGTGGAGTGTGAGTAGAAAATAACGGAAGTACTTCAACTCTGTGGAATTCCCTCTGGCATTATGTAATGTTCCAGCTTGGGAGCTCTGAGGATCAAAGGGCAACCTCAGGCTGCCTGGACTCAAGGATCATGTGGGATTCATAAAGACTGCTTTGTTTTCTCTGTGGTCAACTTGAATCTGTTCTCGTCATGTTATCATGTTCCACTCATTTACTTTATAATACATGAGCATTTATACAGCCCACCATGGTGTAGGCACTCACTCAAGCATTTAACATTTGAAGTAGTGACACTTTAAATGAATATTTTTCTACCACACTGCGACACCTTTTGAGTAAAATGTTTTGACTACTGACTGGATTTCAATTAAATTTGGTTAGTCTTTCATGTTGTCAAGATTAATTGGAATAACTTTGATGACCCTGTGACGTTTCATTTGGGGTCAACATTTAAATTTATAAGATGGAAGGATGAAGTGTTCCTTTTTGTAGGTCCAGGTTTTGTCTGTTTCTGCGTGTGTTGTCTCCCTCCATTCTGTCTTTCCTCTGTTTTAGTTATTTATTTATTTTTCTTGTTGGCCCTGGGACACGTTCTTCTCAGTGTATTGTTTGTAATTGGTTGTCACTGTTTGTTTCTTAAATGTGTAAAAAAAATTAACAAAATGTCATCACAAGAAATAAAAAAGTGTTCCTTTTTGTGTTGAAGGAACTTTTACTGCAGTAAATGATCTGAAAGCTTCTTCCACCTTGTATACCTCTGTCAGACCAATGACCGAGGCCTATGAGCATTCTGGTCTTACAGGGAGGTGTGTTCAGGTGCATTCTGGGCATGCTGGTCTTACAGGGAGGTGTGTTCAGGTGCATCCTGGCAGTACTGCTATCTTGAGGCAGCGGGAAGTGATTGTGCCATTGACCAACAAAAACCTCTAAAGTCAATAACGCAGCATTTCATTGTTATTTTAACAGAGAATAAGTCAAATGTGCTTAGGCTCATGCACAATGTGCGCACACTATGCTTGTTACACACACAGGGACACACACTATGCTTGTTACACACACAGGGAAGCGCAGCACACACACATGCAAAAGATTATAAATATGAGGGTGTAAATCCTCCATCATAACCGCAACCTCTGAATGGTGGATTGCATGTTACCCAGAACACACCTCTAATTGGTGGATTGCATGTTACCCAGGATTGCATGATCACACAGAACACACCTCTGATTGGTGGATTGCATGTGGAGAGAGAGAGAGAGAGAAGTGCATGTTTTTCATGCACTAAAGTGATACAACAGCACCATGTAACTCTGATTAACCCACTGAACATATTTCAAATAGCAGTCAACAAGCCAGGTTTACTCACTCATCAGTGCAGCTTTCAGAAAGGAGCTTATGTTGGACGAAGAGTAATGCAGCAGGCCGAATGATCACACACACACACCAGTATTCATACACATGGTAACAATAATGTAAAGTTTTTTATATCTGTTGTGACTTAATATATCTAAATAAGTATAGCATATATTTATATAAACTATTTATAGTTATATAGTTAATATATAATAAACTATCATTTATATAGTTATAGTTTAAATACTAAACCATATCATTTATATAGTTATATAGCTTGTATAATAAACCATATTATTTGTATAGTTTATATAATAAACCATATCATTTATATAGTTATATAATGAAACATTTATATAGTTATATAATAAAACATAATATAATTTATATAGTTATATAGTTTATATAATAAACCAATATCCTGTGCGCTGTATAACTTTGGATTCGGTGATTCCTTTTATTCGTTTCTGTAAAACATACACTCACCTAAAGGATTATTAGGAACATTATCTAATCAACCAATCACATGGCAGTTGCTTCAATGCATTTAGGGGTGTGGTCCTGGTCAGGACAATCTCCTGAACTCCAAACTGAATGTCAGAATGGGAAAGAAAGGTGATTTAAGCAATTTTGAGCGTGGCATTGTTGTTGGTGCCAGACGGGCCGGTCTGAGTATTTCACAATCTGCTCAGTTACTGGGATTTTCAACCACAACCATTTCTAAGGTTTACAAAGAAGGGTGTGAAAAAGGGAAAAACATCCAGTATACGGCAGTCCTGTGGGCGAAGATGCCTTGTTGATGCTAGAGGTCAGAGGAGAATGGGCCGACTGATTCAAGCTGATAGAAGAGCAACTTTGACTGAAATAACCACTTGTTACAACCGAGGTATGCAGCAAAGCATTTGTGAAGCCACAACACGCACAACCTTGAGGCGGATGGCCTACAACAGCAGAAGACCCCACCGGGTACCACTCATCTCCACTACAAATAGGAAAAAGAGGCTACAATTTGCAAGAGCTCACCAAAATTGGACAGTTGAAGACTAGAAAAATGTTGCCTGGTCTGATGAGTCTCGATTTCTGTTGAGACATTCAGATGGTAGAGTCAGAATTTGGCGTAAACAGAATGAGAACATGGATCCATCATGCCTTGTTACCACTGTGCAGGCTGGTGGTGGTGGTGTGGTGTGGGGGATGTTTTCTTGGCACACTTTAGGCCCCTTAGTGGAACCAGGTTCCAGTTTGGATTCGGGAGGCAGACACCATCCCCACATTTCTGATGTCCCAGAAATGCTTGTTACTAACCTAGCTCTGGGGAGTCATTCCCCGGAGTCCTTATGTTCTTTTTTGCCCAGCATGTTTCCTTGGATCAGGGAGGCTCCAAAATCATGGTAGCAGCTGTCGCCATGGTCCCGCTATACGTCCTGCAATGCCGTGTTCATCCTGCTACGATCTGCTGTGCCCTGCTACGTCCTGCTGTGCCTTGTAATGCCACACAGTGCCCTGCTATGCCATGAACTACTACAAAGAACTACTACAAACTATTATTTTTTGTGACTGTTATTGCCACTCTTCATTCTAATCCCAACCGGTCGTCAGACAGCGCCTACCAAGAGCCTGGGTCTGTCCGAGGTTTCTGCCTAAAAGGAAGTTTTTCCTCGCCACTGTCGCACTGTTGCTTGCTCTGGAGGGAACTACTAGAACTGTTGGGTCCTTGTAAATTATGGAGTGTGGTCTAGACCCACTCTATCTGTAAAGTGTCTCGAGATAACACTTGTTATGAATTGATACTATAAATAAAATTGAATTGAAATTGAATTGGGCATTGTTCAAATGCCATGGCCTACCTGAGCATTGTTTCTGACCATGTCCATCCCTTTATGGCCACCATGTACCTATCCTCTGATGGCTACTTCCAGCAGGATAATGCACCATGTCACAAAGCTCAAATCATTTCAAATTGGTTTCTTGAACATGACAATGAGTTCACTGTACTAAAATGGCCCCACAGTCACCAGATCTCAACCCAATAGAGCATCTTTGGGATGTGGTGGAACGGGAGCTTCGTGCCCTGGATGTGCATCCCACAAATCTCCATCAACTGCAAGATGCTATCCTATCAATATGGGACAACATTTCTAAAGAATGCTTTCAGCAACTTGTTGAATCAATGCCACGTAGAATTAAGGCAGTTCTGAAGGCGAAAGGGGGTCAAACACAGTATTAGTATGGTGTTCCTAATAATCCTATAGGTGAGTGTATTTTCACTGTAATGTTCCGTTATAAGACAGAGATAAGAGGGAAGTTCTTGCATAGACCGCCTGTTAGTTGAATGTGTGCTGCACCCATTGGCCGAATATGATCACCTGTGTTTTTGTTCTGAAAATAATCGGTTTGTTTTATTAATGTATTTATTGTTTTTTTTTTTTTAAACTTAAACACAATGAATATTTATTTAACACCACAGCAATTTCTTGGGGGTGCTGAGGGGTGCTATGGGAATCCTAGGGGTAAATAGAGCACCCCCAAGTGCCTCCCTGGCACCGCCTACGGCCTTGTGTGTTATTGACAGTCCCACTGATTCAATAAAAACAAACAGTCCAGTGTTGCCGTGGAAATACTGGTTTTTATTGTCCGTACCAAACTTGATTGAAGAAAATTGAGTTTTCCAGAGTTTAACAAACATCGTCAAAAAGAAGAGACTCACAGTGTTCCTGCTTATCAGCACTGAGGCCACACAAGCACCGCCGTTACCTTTGAAGCCATCATTTCACTTAGCTCACTCTCTCACACACACACACACACCTGTGTGATGCTGCAACACTTAAGCCAAACTGGGGATCAGTAACAGAATCATGTTGATTTAAAGGTCCCATAGTCTGCATGTCTTCCAGTTTCTACTTGTATTTTGGGTTTCTACTAGAACATGTCTGAATGTACCTGTCCTCTGTCTGAAACGCTCCCTTTTAGGGGCTCTCTTTTTAAGCCCCCGTCTCAGAAAAGTCTACTCTGATTGGTCAGCATTTCCAGTTCTTCCTCATCTGTGTTCTAGGTGTCATTGCAGCCAGGGAATGACTGTAACAGCACTGTAGTGGCACTTTGTACCTACTATATCCAACTGTACGGAAGTGCTGATGGATCAGTTAAAGGCACAGTTTCTGAATTCAGGCTGTTTGATACTTTCACAATATTTATTTAGCACCTTGACCTGCTTTATAATAAAAAAAAAGACATGGGATTTTTTTTTTTTTGGGGACCTTAAAACTCTTAGTGGAGATACAACTTACGGCTCCCCAGAGTGGCCAGAACCGTCTGAGCATGATATCTTGATCACTGTATACACATAAAACCAGACGATTGTCAAACCCTTTCCCAACAGAACCAAAGCTCTTGTGATGTTACCAGACACACCTGAACGGTAACTGAAGTGATGACAGTTTGTATTATGATTCAATAAATACAGACTGCTAGGAGAGGAAGCTTACATTGGCACTGGGTCCAGTACAGAGGCCACTACATAAAGGGGGACGTCTGCTCCCTCTTGCATAATGAAAAGCACTTCTTCACTAAGGCTCGACGGTCCTCAGAACTGCTGGAAATGGGAAGAAGCTGCTGTTCGTCAGTTTCAAGTGTTTCAGTTTTCCTGCATTAAGGAGGCTCGCGGTTTGGAGAGGCCTCCGTGTGCTACGATTTGTCTCGGTATTAACCACCTGACACATGAATGGCACTAAAGAAATGTTAAACTAGGGTAGCTTAAGAAATCTGGAGTTCAAATTTTGGAACACAAAGTCCAGCCTTAGGAATGTTGTGAAAGTCAATCAGCATTTGCAATTGACTCGGAGCATTAATTTCAAGCCTATTAGAAAGATTGAACCACTAAATAGTTTGCTTTGGTTGCGTTTAACTTTTCATCGTTTATATTTGGGAAGTAATCAATGTATTGTTTCAATATGGAAGCCCTTAGAGGCAAAAAGCATTTTTCTTTTCTTGTAATCCATCTTCTAAGTCTGATCTAAATTGTTTTCTTTCCTATTAGGACATAAGAAGAGGTGGCAGGATCATCTTTCAAAGTTTTTATAAGCCATAAAATTTATTCCAGCCATTAGAGGCTGAAGTGCAGCATTTCCGTAATAGGATTACTATAGGTGGAGCTCTTTTTGTATAAAAGGTTTTGTTTTGTTTAAAGGTTCAAAACATTTTTTTTGTAACAACAGCAGCATGTCGGAGAGGGTCGCTGGGTCTTAGAAAGTAAAAAGTCTAAAATTTTAGACCATCAAAAGTCTTAATTTCCCTACGTCCATGTAACTCTACCTCTAACACTCACTGGAATGTTACATTTTTAACATTTACACCTTATGCCTTTTCACAACTGCCATGGCAATGCCAGACATGGGGGTACGAGGCGAGGCATAGTATCCCTGCAATGTCCCAACGAAGCCATACCACCATTCCTCCTGGGGTGTTACGAGATCCTGAGGTGGGAATTTGGCAGTACAGAGGTACCCTGCCCCCCTCCCCCCCCATGCCAGAAATCTCTCGTTTTAGGGAAGGACTGCATGTGTGAAATGAGTGTTAATCACTTCATCTTGACGAATATGAAATAATTTACCTGGTAAAACCTGTGCTCAAGTCATAAACAGGAGAGAAAATAATTAAGATCAGACTTAGAAAATGAATCCTCAAAAGAACATTCTTACTTGCCTTTCATGGCTTCCCCATTTCAGTTGTCTAAGCGAAAATGTCAAAAATTAAAATCCTGATTTCTGCATTAAAAATTGCAAAAAAATTTTTTTCTGTTTTAAATCATTATCGACAACTAAAATCACTTAGCACAAAAAGTAAGGAAATTTGTGTTTGGTAGATTATTTCTCTGTGGTAACAATGCTTCTTGGCAATAAATCTTACACCAGTGGAAAACCGGATTATTTCCCTTTCAAATGGTGCCACATTGGTAAGGTACAATAAATTGTTATATTGCCAATATGTCTTGTTACTTCAGACTTCAATCATCCAATCCACCAAACGGGTCAATGGCAGAACAAACTGTTAGGCATTGGAAGAGATTTTCCACAAATGCATGTTCCTCACAAATTAGAACCATTAGCACCATTAGAAAGAAGGCTTTCCAGCGGTATAAGGTTGATTTATTATCAAAAAGTACTCCACCAAACACAAGTGTCCTTACTTTAAGAGCCAAGTTTATAAACCCAAATAGCTTTGGGTTTTGGACTGTTGGTGAAATAAAACCAGAGATTTCAGAACACACCTTCCTGATTTGAAAAATTATGTTTGAACTATTTTGAAAATTATAGACAATAAGTAAGCAGATTTATCAATAAAGACTATGTTCATTAGTTAGAGGAAGCCCTATTTAAGCCCTTAGTTTCAGTTGTTTTCTAACACGAAGTCTTCCCAATAGTAGGTTTTAAGTTACAGTAAATTTTCTTTGCACAAAATGTCAAGGGAACAAAGAGAATCCTGACACTGTGCTTATGAACATCAGATCAGAAAATATAGAATTACTTCCAGAAAAGTCCTGACTTGCACTTTAATTTGATGTGTGGTTAAATCTGTGGCAGGTGGACAGCAAAGGAAAGGGAGGTTTCTATTCAGTGCCCCAGTTTCAGGTGACCAAAATGTGTCACAACAACTAAATTATATTTAATCAAATCCTTTGAGCCCTGGACCTTGTTAAGCCCCTCAGACATCAGCAGACACTGAGATATGCCAGATTCATGTCCAGCTTTGAGTTTTTGGCTTTAGAAATTGAGCCACAAGACTGATGAGGTGATTAACTCTCTGGTCGACTCATCTGGCTGATCATTTTTCTGCTGCAATGTCCAAAAATT
Source organism: Percina caprodes (assembly GCA_013375575.1). Classification (NCBI taxonomy): domain Eukaryota; kingdom Metazoa; phylum Chordata; class Actinopteri; order Perciformes; family Percidae; genus Percina; species Percina caprodes. Next base: position 238,625 of record JABXJD010000189.1, read on the forward strand.
GGGTGGGCTGGGAGTAAAACGAGTCCTAAAATAATCACACAAAAATGGATGTAAAAATTTAAAAAATTAAATCCAAAAGTCAGTCAGAACTTTCACCTCATATTCATAGTTGGATCTGAAACCCAGCACACTGCAGGGCAGTGCTTAGATCAAGAATCTCCTTAGTTTAAGTCACTCTTTGGAGCGAAAAAAAAAAAAAAAAAAGCTTACATTCTGATAGAACGATCTGAAAAAAAAATACCAAAAATTACACCCAGGCACTCTTTGACTACCGTATGTGCAACATTCAACCCATATGGCAGTGCTTGTTAAATAGTGAAGCTGAAACGCATTGGACTCTCTGATGGAGAGACGCTCTATCAGCTGAAGAGAAGGACCAACCCGGCACCCCAAAGCCAACTGATGGGGATGAGATACATATACAGTGCTGTTCAAAAGTCTTAAGCAGGTGTGAGAAAATGCTGTAAACTAAGAGTACTTTCAAAAATATGAAGGATCGTTTATTTTTATCCATTTACAAAATGTGAACTGAGCGAACAAAAGATTACTATACTTTAACTTCAAACCATCATCAATTCTTCTAAGTACACTTGCAAAAAATGGGGCGGCGTTGAGGATCGTAGACGCAGTGATCAGCCAAGGAGACTCAGTCCAGCAGATGAAAAACACATCAAGCGGATTCCCTTCGACATGGGAAGATGTCCAGCAGGGACATCAGCTCAGAACTGGCAGAAACCAGTGAGACCAGGTAGACCATCCACTGTCTGGCTGCACCAGATATTGATTTGAATTAGATTCCTCTTCTGTTCCTTCACTGCATTTTAATTGATGGAAATAAACTATTAACACTTCCATTTTTGAAAGCATTCTTAGTTTACAGCATTTTTTATACCTTCCTAAAACCTTTGCACAGTACAGTATATCACCGTGAAGCTAACTGGTGGGAAAAAACCAAACAATTCATCAGAAATCCATAACTTAAAATTTTGAATAGAAACTAGATGTGTATATTTAGTTGCTGTATGAACATTAGATGAAGACCGGTGGTCCGCTGCAACACGACATACCTTCTGTCCAAAATACCTCCAATCTTGTTTATTTTCAGAACACATTAAAAATAGGACTAACAGTACAAACACTTGGCCAATAGGACTATCGTTAAAGTAAAATAAAAAAAATTATGAAAAATGTTTTCTAATGAAAAGGAATTTGTTATGAATAAGGCCATTGATAGTTATTTACTTCAATAACAAGTTGCTGCTAACAAAAAACAGATTGTGTGGAATAAAAATAATGTGTTTGAAATCAGTTAAAACATGTCAAAATGACATTTTACAAAGGACAGTGAGGGTCTCTCAAATTAGCCACTTTCACAAAGTGAACCCCCCCTAAATCCCCCCTCAGGAGTAGTTTACGGTATCGCTTTACTTGAAGTTATCTACATAAGAGTGTCATGACACTGTCATAAACACATGAACATAACCATAACTTGTCATAACAAAACTGAATGACACTTAAAGACGCATCATGTCATAAACGTTGACGACTTGTTTATAATGCGTTCATGACGGTGTCATGTCACTCTTATGTAACCCATTTTCTATTGGCTGAAGCCTAAGTAAGGATGACTGGTAGAAAACTGTGTGTGCCTTATAACAGACTCCAAAAAGACAAACCATAGGTAAGCCGTTTCTTTTTACTAAACATCGGCATGTTGATCAAAAAGCTGCCTACTCACATCAACTCAGAGAAAAAGCCACTTCCCTTCATTTAAGAAGCCTGAAGAGTGAACACCGAGGTCAGGTGGGAGCATGTGGGTGGCGGAAGCAGAAAAAGACTGATCTGCTCCAAGAACAGCAACCCTTTCTACATCAGTAACCCCCATTTCTCAAGTCAAAGCTTTCAACAGTGATGGTTTTAGTGAGCGTGAGAAAAAAAAAAAAAAAAAGATTCCCTGGTGTATGAAGTTGAGAGCATTGCTGACATGTGCCCAAAGAACTTGCAACAGAGAAAACAACACACACAAAAAGAATCAAATGAAATGGAGTGAGGGGGAGATGTGATAAAACAGTATCATCAATATCAGGATGGTCTCCTTGGAGAGAAAACAAGTGTCCTTGTCCCAGACTAAACCCTGAGCCCTTCACTGTCCATAGAAACATTTCGGCTACATCAAACTGCCAAATGGTTCTGGGAGCCTGCTGACTGGATGAAGTCAAATCTTTTAGCATCTCAAAACACACAACTAGTCTTCAGCATGACTACATATGGGACCAGCTAGCAAAAAAACACTACCTACATCTCACATTTGGTTAAAAACTAAGTGTTCTAGTTGGGAATGTGTGTGTATTTCTCTGTGCACGCATCGTCCTACAAACGAATCAAATTCAGTATCAACAGGAGAGGCACAAAATGGCTGCAACAAACCATCTGGGTTAGTTTGGGACAACGGAATTGATGAACGGACAGCCGGGTCTTCATGTTCGCTTGGTTTCAAATTGATTTTTAAACACATACAACCACACACACATACAACCACACACACACACACAAATAGAGAACATCACCGTGTTTTTCACACTCAAGTCCATTACAAAAAACCAGATATGTACCGTACAATCTGGTTTTGGGAAGGATGGGATTACAGGTGAGGGTGGGGGGCCTGGGACTCTCGCAGGCTGACAGGTGTGGAAGAAAAAGAGCCTTTGACCAAGGCTTTCTTGATTATTGTTAAAAGAAGAAGCTGTCGGCAGCTGAAGGATAGGTAGAGGAAGAGGTCCGGCAGGTTCAGATTTGGGTTCAGGGCTGGCAGGGGCACAAGTCGAGATCAGGTTTGGTGATGATTTCAAACCAAACTGGCTGCCTTGGCTTGAGAAAGGATCTTGAGGTGGGTGTGTAGACCAGGGCAGTGAAGAGAAAAGGTGCTTGCAGTCTGAATATTAAAACTCCTCCTGCTCCTCAGCATCTGGGATCACGAAACCCTCCTGAGAGACAGAGACAAAGACAAAGCACATTTTTCATGTTGTTGCTGATCCATCAGGTATGTTCTTGCTGCGGTTACATTTCAACAACATGGTTGTTGTTTTTGCATCAATGTTATATTATATGCATCTTAAAACTGTATGTACATGTGTAGGTTTCCCTGTTGTACTACTGCAATATGGTCATACTGATAAAGCCTCTTTGAATTTGAGAGAGAGAGACAGCTGTACAGCTCATTTCACCTAAAAACACATTTATCGTCTTAATGCCACTCGCCAAAAATGACGAGGCGTATAGTTTAGTACTGTCTCTGAGCAGAGCGATATAATGGTAAATAGAAAGTCAAAACCACTGAAATCGTGCCATTCCTCTGCTGGAATTCATAATGGCGCCTGCATTTAACAACAGGGTAAGTGTGTGTGTTCATGGTAATGAACACGTCACACACACACACACACACACACAGATTAATCGACAAGAAAAACATAGAATATCACTAGTATCATTTATGGCCATATTTTTGCTTAGTTATTTTCTATGATTATATATATATATATATATATATATATATATATATATATATATATATATATATATATATATATATATATTTAGATCATAATATTTTTTAAATTCTGTGATTTAATATTGAGTCTGACAAGACATTTTATATGCCTTAACTCGTAAGCCATCAGAATGAATTGCATCACTGAACTTCATTGCATTAAAACAGATGCCAAACTCACGTCTGTGGCGTAGAGGATGTCGATGATCCTCTGCAGTGTGGGGTCGCCCTCTCCTTCCTTCTCCTGGCAAATCAGCTCAATGTTCCGCAGCTTACCAAAATAAAAGTCTCTCTCTTTCTCCATGTCCTGAATGGTAGATTTCAGGGTCTCCACCTGAAGCAAAAGGGCCAAAACATTGAGGTTTTTTCTGCGTTTTACATTACTTAGCTGCAAATTAAGTCATAAGATCATTTGCATATTGGTGACATCATCGCACAATTATTTCCATAAAGTTTAGTGGTTGTCAGTTGCAACAAGCAAAAGCAAAACCTGGAAGAGTAATTTGTCACTAAAATAAAAATAGCTTGTCCACCTTAAAGGGGAACTACCGTTTTTTTCCACATGGGCCCCATTTCCCCACACACGTGTGTCTAAAGGCTCTGACACACCAACCCGGCGGCCGAAAGTCAGACTGACGGAAACCTTTGAATTTGTTCCAGTACTGAGTGAGATCACAATGACGAGGTGATACCAACCGAGCTACAATGTAACCTAACGGTGGAGCCCTGATTTTAGTCCATTAAAAGTGATTGACAGGCTCAGATTGTTATTAAAAGTGTCTATCTCAGGACATGGCTTCTTGTCCAAAGACAGCGGTGTGGAGACAGGAACACGAGAGAGACAAGCAAAAGGCGTTCAGGTAGTCTGTTGTTTCAGAGTAGGATACAGAAATCATAGGCATAATGCTGACCTCATTAATAAGCTCCACCCTTTCCTCGTCGCCTCCTCCCATCCCCGGCTTCCTCGCACTGACGTTAGCCAACTTGGGCGCTACCTTGGCAACAGGGGGCCTTTGAGGAGCTGAAAAGACAAAAACAGAGAAGGTTATTAACTTAAAAACTGTATCACTTACCAATTACCCCAATTAAATTTCAAACAGTGTGACCCAAACCAGAGCTCGGACCTTGACTGAGGGCCTTCTTAGGGGTTTTGGTGAGAGCTGACGTGGCAGTGTTGGGTATGGGCATGGCATCCTGCCCCTGCCTAGCCTCCACTGGGTCGTACTCCTTCCCATCATAGTTGGCATCAAAGAACTTCTTAAACCACTGGACATACTCAAAGTTGTCCTGGAACTTCCCCTTCACCAGTTTGTCTACTGGAATGATCTGGAAGCAAAAAGAGAGAGAGAATAAGGACCAGGATGTTTAGACCGCTGTCAGCTTCAGGGTGATGTCAGTGTGCACCACTGCTGGTATGGTTACTACATTAACACTGTCAATACAGTCTGGGGGCTTATTTATAAAACTGTGAGTAGGATCCTTACTAAAAGTGGACATACGTCCAGCTGGGAGGAGGCCTTGGGGAAGACCCAGGACTAGGTCGAGGGATTATATCTCCAACCTGGCCTGGGAACACCTCAGAATCCCCCAGTCAGAGCTGGTTAATGTGGCTCGGGAATTGTTGGATTTTACAAGGTGTTTATGGAACAACTATTACTCAGTACAAGCGCAAATAACACAGCTGGATTTACTGAATCTTCATGATAACATGGATGATATGGAGAGAAGAAACATGTGTGAGGCATCAACACTCAAATATTTATTCAAATATTCAAATCATTATTCCCACATTTACTGTCTGCAGTCTGAGTTCAGTTCACCTCCTCACCTCATCTGCGTTGCCAGTTCCCATTGTCTCCAAAATGTGCATACACATGGGTCAGAGTTTGCGTAGAAGACCGCACATTCTCCCGTTAAGTAGTTTTTTTATAAATCACAACCTTTGCATGAGAAGTGGCCACGTGTATACTAGGAAATGGGGAAGGGAATTGAGCTTTCTGGAGGGCTGCTAAGAAGATTTTTACTAACGTACTTGAATAAAATCCTGAACTAAGAATGTATGTACAATTAAGGATGCTTGGCCCAGATGTCTCAGTAATGGCACATACAATAAACACAAAGCAGCCCGGGATCAAAGCCACAGTGAGGGGAAAAACATCAGTATAACAAAAAAAGAGAGCAAGTAAGGAAGCTGACATTATTAGACAAATTGAACAAGGGCAAAGTTTACAGTGGCGGCCCAATGGCAGGGATTATAACCCTGGACAGCTCTGAATACCAATGAGATACTCTACATTTTAATGGATGGCAGGAAAGAAGGAAGTTGAAACATGAATAAATGATGGTAGTCTTGTATTGCAAGCTGCTACATGTTCAGTCTGAACACAAACGATGACTAAGCTGGATCTGCCCTGCCCGTTATGATCTTTGTTGGCAATATCAAGACATTAAATAGCATCCAGAGATGCAAGATGTTCTCAAAGCAAATACAATATTCATCCAATAATTTTTATCTTTACCCGGGTTTACCTTAGCTAGCATATCCGAGATATCCAAGATAAATTCATTTATAGCATAACATAACTATAAACCTATATAAAAAAAAAATGAAAGTCCAGTTCTGAGTTTATATTCATTTGCAACAATGACTGTTCTCTCGATGACTGTTTACTTAAGGATTTCTCATTTCATAATCGTTTTATCCGGAACATGGATTATAGGGTTAGCTTTTTTGTGTTTTATAAATGTTTAAATGTAGGGCATTATATGGGTATTTAAAATATATGTTAAAAAGGATGGGAAACAGTTTTCATCTCATCCACCGAGCCAAAATGCTTATGTTATCAATAGTTAGCTTTTTATGGTTTCCTAACTGCATCGCGAGGTATAGGTGCTTAGCTGAGAGCTACATAAGATTTATTTGATTAGGACAATGCACATTAATCCACATTTCTGTAAAAGCGCTAGTGTTAGCCAGTCGGGTAATTTTCAACTGTAGTCCTAGTTACCCATGCATGCATGTCTTTATGGTGGGAGGAAACTGGAGCACCCGGAGTAAACCCACACAAACTCGTGAACATGCAAACTCCACACAGACACGCCCTGCCCGGACCAGGGGTAAAGCCCTGCCCGGACCGGGGATCAAACTCTGCCCAGGACTGTGATCGAACTGTGCAGCGCCAACTTACTGTGAGGCAGAAGTGCTAACCACTGAGCCACCGTGCTGCCTGTCATAGCTGTCATGGAGACAGCTGAAGTTTATGTTGGCTGCTCTACATTTGTCAGAGTTCGCTTTGACTTCATGTATTACCTTCCAACAGCTGTATTCTCAGTAACGTGATAATCTAAGGAAACAGGCTACTTATAAATCCCTAAAATAATAGTGGCAGCACCGTTTGGTTTAGTTATCATGCCGTTCGCATTGTGGCTAACACTATTGTTTGTTAGTTTATGACAAAGCGTTTCAGCTGTGCTTTCTAACATATCATTGTTCTAAGTTCACTCCACTTGATTGATCACGTTTTATTCCAGAGTTCTCTGTTGGTTTGTGTTTGTCGCTGTGCTCGTGGTGGAAATAATGTAAACACAGAGCGGCGTGTCTGAAATGCAATGCGTAGGTACCCTTCAAGACCAGGCTGATGTTGGAAGTCCCTCTAGTGGACAGAACGTGTAACAACAACCACATGCTTATAGCGGCATTGACAATGCATAAGCCTGAGCAGTGTAGTACATATTAATAACAGGCTGCATTTGAGCATTCAATATTCAAATATTATTCTAATTAAAAAAAAAAAATTTGAATAATAACTTTCTGTAATGGAGGAAGACCGACAGCTCTAGTTTGAACAGTGTCTTTCAATGACATGTATTGGGTTACATCTATGTATATTGATCATATTGTAGTTCTAAGATAAAAAAAATTTCATTTTCATTGACAACTGGAGGCCAGCCGTTTTGGGTTGGAGGGTTGGCCTGCTGCCATTTTTATGTGAGGGCTTTCATGCTAAAAAAGTAATTTTAAAGAGATATCCATCCCGTCTTATGTTGATCTGGGATTTAGCTCCTGTGTAACAGCAATCAAGTTTTCCATTTGGGATAATAAAGTGACTGAACTGAATAGACCTTTTTTTCCCTCTCTCCTTTTTTCCGCAAATCAAATATGAAATGCCAATACGACAAAAGGATCAATCCAAAAAAATATATATTTTTTTAAACCACAGGACTTAATTTGGCCCCTAAGAATTCCTTTATATAAACTGGAATTTTGAAGTCACAAATATAGTATTATGTTCTTATTCATTTTAAACATGGTAACAAATGCAGCCACAGTGAGTTGGTTGGATCAGGAGATGCAGGTGACAGGTGCGCATCACGTTGGAGGCAAACCTCACATACAGTGGCAGCATCAGAGCCGTTATCACTGCTGCTCACGGCGTTGACCGGTATCAGACTGTACGAACGTTTTGCACGAGGGGCTGCTTGTTTTAAAATACATTATAAGTTTAAAACTCAGGAGCAAGGTCAATGAACAAAATCCAATTTGTTCAGACCTTCTGCACGTAGAACACATCTTGTAATTTAAAGCAGACATGTACATGATGTGCACTGGGTGCGTACTTACTTTGTCGACTCCCATCTTTTTGAAGGAAACCTGCAGAAGCTTGAAGTTATGGATGTATTCATGCTCCAGCTTGGCACCAAATTTAACTTTCTTCAGAGGCACAGAGTTGGGAAACAGCATGTCCATGAACTGGCAGTAGGCAGCACCTGTACGATTAAAATGATCCACAAATAAAGAACACTAATGTCCAATGTAGTCAAATTGTTACAAGGACTGAGTGTATGCTAGCATGTTTAAAATCAGGAGATGCCTAAAAATAACATGTACAGTAAGAGAGTAACAAAAGGATAAAAATAGGAAACATGTCTTTACTTCAAAACACTGATGGCACACCCAACCATCCCTTTAGCGCTTTAAAAAAAAAAAAAAAAAACACCTTTCTTCTGTACTGTTGGCCAGTGAACAGCAGCGGAGGTTTGACTGCTTGTTTACGGACCCATCGTAAAATACACTATAAATATAAAGGTTGAATATTGAACCTCAATACTACAAACTGTCAAGTTCTGAAATTCCTGGTGAAATTGTTTGGTCTTGTTACTTCTTTGCTTCTTAAAAGTTCATACCGTTTGTGTTAACACAATGATAGATCAATAATATATTTTCTAGAGTGGGATCTAGGGTTGGGCAACATGGAGCAAATCAGATATTGCAATGTCCTTGTCCTAATACCTCGATGTCGATATTGTGGCGATATAGGGTTGACAATGGTGAAATATCTTCACAATGAGAGTAAGATAAAAAATCTTCAGTAATGTGGATATAATGACTAAGTGGTCAAAGGCAAAAATAATAGAAGAGCTAGAACAGTCTGGTAAGTTCACTTTACTGTGATGCAGCCTTTAAAACCAGGAAAAAATACTTAAGCCATTTACAATATTACGATTATAACCTTGGCGGGAACCCTGACGTTGGTCTCATTTGTAGTCGTGATACAGTGAATTGTACTTGGACCAGCAAAAGAAAGAACTACACCACCATGGATGGAGCGCATTAGAGGAAGCATTACATGGACGTAGAAATATTAAGACCTATTTAAACTCATTTAAGACCTAGAACACAAAATGGTTTAGGTTTTCATTTAAAACCTTTGACTTTTAAGACCCCGCGGAAACCCTGCCTTTAAGACCAGGCTGATGCTGGAAGTCCCTCTAGTGGACAGACCGTGTAACAACCACATGCTTATAATGGCATTGACAATGCATAAGCTTGAGAAGTGTAGTGTTAACAGGCTGCATTTGAGCATTCAATATTTGAACATTTAAAGAAAAAATAATTTGAATATTATAGAGGAAGACTGACGGCTCTAATGCAACCATGAAGTGAAAAAGGTCAGCCGTTCACAAGGTTAATAATAAAAAATATTTGGCGAATGCCGTTCTAGATACACAAGGACATCTTACATTCCCCTTGTCTTGTGTCTGTTTCTGTATGTGTTTCATCTCCCTCCATCCCGTCTTTCCTCGCTGTTTATTTATGTTTTAGTCAATGTACTGTTTGTACTTTGTAAAAAAATAATAATAATAAACATACTTGATCACAAAAAAGGACATCTTACATGTTTAAGAAGGTATGAAAGAGGAAAATACAAAATAATTGAATAAATTTAGCTTTATAGAAATACATTTAAGAAAATAGACAAAATCTGAAAAGTGCTAAGAAACCTCAGAAAAGCAGTAATAAAATACCTAAAATAAAATAAAGTGTGTTGGGCGGGTTTCTATGGCGATGCAGTACTAAAGATAGGTCTACAACATTTCTTTTTTAAAACCACAGAACGTTTTCAGTGACAGCTGATGCATCTGGCAGCAACGAGAGTGCTTCTTTAGAAAGGCAGCAATTGAATGTGAAGCTCAAATATTAAAGGGAACCTAATGTGCGTTTCCATATTTTCTGTAATAGCTATAATGTTACAGTGACAGCGTTTCATGTTGAACGTGGCCAAAACTTTAAATAATGGTGGTAAACAAATTTCATTTGCTAACGTTCTGCTTTCAACGGTTTTCACTACTCTCTGTGCTGTGTCATGTAAAGCCAGCGACACGTGATATGCGAGCAAAGTGCAGGTATTCGTCATCAAGAGTGGCAAGGAAGCCATTTCCCGTTGCGGGGTAACTACAGCTGTGTCTCGTTGGTTGTACTTTTGAGTACGGTTTGGGGTATTATCGTGGTATTTTTTAAAGTGCGTTTGATGCCTTTAGCAGCAACTTCTTTACACGTTCTTCAGACAGGAAAACATTCTTACAATAACCAAAATATGCCCATTCTTCAGACTCAGTCCTCTTAGAGGGCTGATCAATGTCCTGAGTGCTGTCGTCTCCTCCTTCCACCATGATTCCAACTTCAACAAACACACATTGGAGGCTACGCAGTGATCCTGACTAAGGAACACACGGAGGCTACGCACTGATCCTAACTAAGGAACACACGGAGGCTACGCAGTGATCCTGAATAAGGAACACACGTCTGAGGCTACGCACTGATCCTAACTAAGGAACACACGGAGGCTACGCAGTGATCCTGAATAAGGAACACACGTCTGAGGCTACGCACTGATCCTAACTAAGGAACACACGGAGGCTACGCAGTGATCCTGACTAAGGAACACACGTCGGAAGCTATGCAGTGATCCTGACTAAGAAACACACGCTGGAGGCTACGCAGTGATCCTAAGGAAAACACGTTAGAGGCTACGCAGTGCTTCTGACTAAGAAACACACGTTGGAGGCTACGCAGTGCGCCTGCGTGGCAACTTCATGAGCCTAAAATGGAGCTGGGAAATGTAGGCGGCTTTATTAGGAGCCGAGTTGGTGAAGGCAATAAACGCTAACTGCTAACATCACCTTAGGACAAGGCAAGTGGGCCACAGCTGTGTAAAAGCACGTGACAGAAAAATTGCAAGCTGGACCTCCCAATAATGTAAACATGCAATTTAACTTTCAACTGAATTGTTGAATTGGGACACAGCTCACATTCTGTACTTGTTACGTTATGGAAGGTTATGATACGGTCGTCAGACACCGCCCACCACGAGCCTGGGTCTGTCCGAGGTTTCTTCCTAAAAGGAAGTTTTTCCTCGCCACTGTCGCACTGTTGCTTGCTCTGGAGGGAACTACTAGAACTGTTGGGTCCTTGTAAATTCTGGAGTGTAGTCTAGACCTACTCTATCTGGTCTAGACCTACTCTATCTGTAAAGTGTCTTGAGATAACTCTTGTTATGAATTGATACTATAAATAAAATTGAATTGATACGTTGGATAGTCAGATGATTCTGACATTTATAAATGGCGTAAATTAATTTGTAGATCATGCAACAACAAATACTTGTATTCATCTACACATAAACTTAGACATAGTTATAATCATATGGAAGGAAGGCTATGTGTTTAGTTAAGTTTTTCTATAAATATCTTTAAAGAAGTAGAAACTAAAATCTCCCCCGTCGAAATTCTTCCCTCACTTCTGGTCAGCGGCTGTAGCAGACAGACTGTCGGTCAGGTACACAAGGACATGAGAGCATAGCCAGCATTAAGCTATGACATCACGTCTGGCAATGCAAGACTAGCAACTAGCTAACACTGACATTGTGGGAGATTGGCTGCAGCGTTACCAACCTGGCAACCCCAGTGAACTTGGAGTCTGGGGAGGAGGGGCTGGTGGAACGGCTCTCCAGTATTTTGAATTTGGACTGGCGTAACCATTTTAAAGCGCTTGCTGTCAGTATTACATATGGCACCTTTAAAGTGTTTAACATTAAAGCATGTAAACATGTTTTAGTAATAACACAAAATACAAGTATGATCCTGAAACTGCCAGGGTTTCCCGCAGCACTTTCCCGACTTAACAACACACGCCTGCAGCCTTAACTAAGTCCTGTTTGAGTGGCTGTAGGCTAATGTACAGTCTGTAAGAAACAAGGTAACGGTGAGTTGTCAAGATACCACTAATCACAACAGAAAGAGCATCTGCCGGTGGTGAGTGTAACTGTCGTTGATTCACATTTAAAAGGGATAATCCGCCATTTCACTGTCATTTGCGTCGGCGTTTGTCAACAAATGTGAGGGCAGCTGGGGCATGGCCGGGCTTTTCAGAAGCTTTCTTGAAATTAAATAAATGACGTGCCGCGTTGCTAGTTCATGCATACTATCTGCTTTGAGTGAGTGAAGCTACGGGCTGAGCTCTGTTATCTCAGGCGAAGTGAAACGGAGCGTGCCATGGAGGATAATGGGAGCAATGCCCGTTTTTCATTTAAATAGTTTAATGAGCTTAAATTTGCACATAGCAACTGTTTTTTGAAAAGCTGGTTATTTATAAATTAAATATTTAGTGTTTTAGTGTAGTACAGAGTCTGAGTATACACCCCCCTCCAACAGATTATTTTTTTGTTAATGCATTTTTTTCCTGAGGACTTTAGGAGGACATATTACATTTGTTTACTATATTTTATTTATCAGAACTTTAATATATTTTGATGTTCTGTTGTGACAATAAAACAAATTATCATATTTTAACTCATAAATAACTACAACTAATGTTAGGGAAATCTGTTTTGTTACGCGTTTCTGGATTTATATATCGGAGTTTTAAATAACCAAATATTTGTATTGGTCTTAAAAATCCTTTATCATCGGGCTCTACTCTAATCCATTCGCTATTAACAATCAGACCTTCTAAGACATTTAAGATGAGTACAATGTGTGCAGTTAGCTTAACTTGAGTTACAATCTTAAACTTTCCATGCAAGATTAAAGTTTTCCTGGTTTATCTTTGACAAAAGACAATGTGGCTCATGTGATGAAACAAAAGCTTCAGTGTGTTTTCTCTCTCACATAGTCAACATATTAATCATCATCAGCTGCGACTGGCCTACTGTTCCACAACACCAGCACAATCACACAGTCATACAACATAGCACACATGCTTACCCTTATCCAGAAACTGATTCAAGGGGTCAGAAATGAAACAGTCCAGAAAAAAGAGAGAAAGACTTGAAAATAAAAAGGCATTGCTTACCTGTACACAACATTTCTATTTTGGTGAGGTTCATCTGTAGAGAGTCATTGATCCAGACCAACATGTCATGACGACTTAAGTTGTCACTGGTCACTGAAGTCGAGTACACGTTTACAGCCATTGTCGGTAACCTGCTGACACAGAGTAGAGAACAAGTGTGAGAAAAATGTGTATGATGACTTAAACTAATCACAGCCAGATGGGTCAGCACATAGTGGCTGAGAGTTCATTCACCGTTTACCTTGTGTCATCATTACGAGGAATCTTAAACTATAAACTGCTCTGTGAATAACGACTAGTTATAATTCACCAGCTTTTCAAATGTGAGTATTTGCTGCTTTTCCTTGTCACATACATACATACATACATACATACATACATACATACATATTAGGGGTGAAAAATATGTATCACAATATTTAGTGGCAATATTGTATCGACAGAGACACCAGGTATGGAGCTTTTATTATATATTATATTTATGGTCCTCAGTTTGTCTGCTTGACAATCCCATTATCCAGCAATACAATTGAAATGAAAGGTTTATTTTTAGATAAAACAGATGTTGACAAAGTTTCCTTTTGGGGACGACATTGGAAATTGGAAAAAAGATTATAAATAATATATCACAGAATATTGCAATAGGTTTAAAATTACAATAATATCGTATTGTGACATAAGTATCGTGATGATATCATATCGGGAGGCGTCTGATGACCCCTAATAACGATCATCCACAGTCCCTGCTGGGGCACATGATCAGGTTTGACTAGACCAGTTATTTTCTCAGCAACTGAAAGTAGGACTGGGGGATATGGAGAAAATCGAATATAATTATTTTGACCAAAGATCTTGATAATGAAATTGTAGGGTTGACTATTGGTGCTCTCAAAAAATATTTACAGAACAAGAGTTTTTGGATAAATAATCATTGGTAATGGGGATATAATGCTATGAAAGAACTTCACGCAGCCATCAGTAAACAACAGACCGTTCACCCGGAAGATGCGTTTATTGTTGCGGGTGATTTTAATCATTCAAACTTAAAGTCAGTGCTACCAAAATTTCACCAGCATGTTTCTTGTCACACCAGAGGAAACAAAACTTTAGACCATGTTTACACAAACATGGCTGGAACTTATACCCCTCCCCCACCTGGGACAGTCAGATCACCTTTCTTTGTTCCTCACTCCCAAATATGCACCTCTCATCAATCGCGTGAAGCCATCAAGGTGTGGCCTGCAGGAGCAGATTTATCACTTCAGGAAAGGTTTCTACACACAGACTGGAGTATGTTTGCTCCTCAAGCCACCAATGGCTCTCACACGGACATTGACTGGTACACCTCCTCTGTACTGGATTATATTAATACCACCATTGACAATGTTACAACCCAGAAGCAGATCACCACATACCCAAATCAGAAGCCATGGATGAACAGGAAAGTGCGAGTCCTATTGAAGACACGCAATACTGCCTTCAGATCAGGAGATACACAAGTCTATAGCACATCCAGAGCAAATCTGAAAAGGGACATCAAAGAGGCCAAGCACTGCTACAAGCTTAAGATAGAGGGAAACTTTTCCAACGCTGACCCTCAACGCATGTGGCAGGGCATTCAGGCCATCAGTGACTATAAACCCACTCACTCCACCCCCGCAGCCACTGATGTCAACTTCCTAAACGAGCTGAATGACTTTTATGCTCGCTTTGAAAGAGACAACAGAGAAACTGCCACCAAGCTCAAATCCTCAGCCGACCACCCGCCAATCACACTCTCCTCCACAGATTTCTGCAAGGCACTGAGCAGGATCAGCACGCACAAGGCTGCTGGACCAGATAACATCCCTGGACGCGTACTCAGGGAATGTGCGGAGCAGCTCGCTGGGGTTTTTACAGACATTTTCAAACGGTCTCTTGCCCAAGCAGCTGTACCAACATGCTTTAAATGCACTTCCATTGTGCCAGTGCCAAAACACTCCAGCCCATCGTAATGAAGTGCTTTGAGCGGCTGGTCCTGGCACACCTTAAAGATTCGCTACCATCCACATTGGACTCACACCAGTTTCCCTACCGTAGCAATAGGAGCACAGAGGATGCAGTTTCCATGGAACTGGACTCTGTGCTCACACATCTTGACAATAACAACACATACGCACAAATGCTGTTTGTTGACTTCAGCTCAGCATTCAACACTGTCATTCCAGCTAAGTTAATAGGCAAACTTGGAGACCTGGGCATCAACACCTCCATGTGCAACTGGATTTTGGACTTTTTGACTAACAGACCCCAGAATGTTTGATCAGGCTCCAACTGCTCCACGTCCATCACACTCAACACTGGTGTACCACAGGGCTGTGTGCCAAGCCCGTTTCTCTATTCCCTCTTCACCTCCGACTGCAAGCCTGTGTACGAATCTAATTCCATCATCAAGTTTGCGGACGACACTACAGTGATTGGTCTCATCAGCAACAACGATGAAACTGCCTATAGGGAGGAGATCAAGCACCTGGCCACATGGTGCACTGAAAATAACCAGCTCCTCAACACCACCAAAACAAAGGAGCTCATCTGGGACTTCAGAAAAGAGTCAAGAGGCACGCACAACATCATCCACATCAATGGAATGGCTGTTGAGCGTGTCTCCAGTTTCAAGTTTCTGGGGATCCACATCTCGGCGGACATGACCTGGTCAACAAACACCTCCTGCCTGGTCAAGAAGGCTCACCAGCGCCTTTTCTTCCTTAGGACACTGAGGAAGAATCAGCTTTCCTCAACTATCCTGGTGAACTTCTATCGCTGTGGTATGGGAGCTGTTCTGTGGCAGAGCGCAAGGCACTGCAGCGGGTGGTGAAAACCGCCCAGTCCATCACTGGGACTCCACTACCCGTCATCGAGCACATCCAGAGGAAACGCTGTCTGCATCGAGCTTGCAGCATCCTTAAGGACTCCTCTCACCCAGCCCACACACTGTTTTTTCTCCTGCCCTCCGGCAGGCGGTTCAGGTGCCTCCGGACCAGGACCAGCAGACTAACAGTTTTTTCCCCAGAGCTGTCTCTTTATTGAACACTAACCCTCATTGATCCCACTCCCTCATATACTGATAGACTCTCCTCTCCCTCCTCACACCTGCCTCCATTTTGTTATCTGCAATACTATAATGTTTACTTGCACTGCTGACTGTTACTATAGTAACAACTGTTTATATCTGATCTTGCACTACTTACCTTGACTGATATTTCAATTTGCACTGTTGACTGTTTATTCACAGTACCAATTGTTTGCATATACATCTGCAATATCGTACTTTAACTGTAATATGCAATTACATTCCACTGCACTTTAATTTGGATAGTTTCTGCCCAAACTTTATTTGTACTACCTTTAAATCTAGCCCGATCCGGCAGCTCTCTTTACCCTGTCTGTCCTAGTTAGTCATGCTCTCCTAGTTAGTTATGCTCTCCCAGTTATGCTGTAATAGTTTTAGACTGCTGGGGGACTTCCTTTGACACACTGAGCTCCTCTCTCCTCTATCTTTTTATCCTTCTATCTTTCCATTTGTGTGCATCCATGTCCCAGAAATGCTTGTTACTAACCTAGCTCTGGGGAGTCATTCCCCGGAGTCCTTATGTTCTTTTCCCCCCAGCATGTTTCCTTGGATCAGGGAGGCTCCAAACCATGGTAGCAGCTGTAGCCATGGTCCCGCTACACGTCCTGCGATGCCGTGTTCATCCTGCTACGTCCTGCTGTGCCTTGTAATGCCGCACAATTCCCTGCTAAGCCATGAACTACTACAAAGAACTACTACAAACCTATCTTTTCTGTGGATGTTATTGCCACTCTTCATTCTAACCCCAACCAGTCGTCAGACACCGCCTACCAAGAGCCTGGGTCTGTCCGAGGTTTCTTCCTAAAAGGGAGTTTTTCCTCGCCACTGTCGCACTGTTGCTTGCTCTGGAGGGAACTACTAGAACTGTTGGGTCCTTGTAAATTCTGGAGTATGGTCTTGACCTACTCTATCTGTAAAGTGTCTTGAGATAACTCTTGTTATGAATTGATACTATAAATAAAATTGAATTGAAATCCATTGTTATACTGCTCATTTTATCCTAACTTATTTTATATATCTGTAAAAGTTCAGTTTATAGTAATAGCCATCTGTGTGTGTGTGTGTATATATATATATATATATATATATATATATATATATATATATATATATATATATATATATATATATATTCACCTGTAAACTCTGTACACCATCCGTATATTATGATCATTGTATATTTCTGTAAAAATTCTATTTATAGTAGTATCAACCTGTATATTATATTTAGTACATAGCCACCTGTAAATCCTGTTCACAATACTTGTTATCTATATATTATATTCATAGGATAATCTAGCCGTAAAATTCTGTTTATAATAGTATTCATTTCTATATTTATTCAGTACATATCCATCCTGCACTATGGAACCATTGTATATCCTGCACTTACTGCTATTGCACTTTTGGTTAGACCTAAACTGCATGTTGTTGCCTTGTACCTGTGTAATGACAATAAAGTTGAATCTAATAATGATTAAACGTGTAAAAAGAAACCTAGCTAGAAGAGTCTGACAAGTTCAAAAAAATTGCATCACTTTACTGTAATCTAGCCTTTAAAACTAGGAAAAGGACACACATTGTATTACAATATGATATTCAAAATCTAAGACGATATCTAGTCTCAAATCATAATGTTGATATTTATTTTTAGTCCAGCCTTAGCTGGTAAAGTAATACCTGGAACCTTATAGGAATAAAAGTTCTCACCAGATGTATAGAGGGGTTTGTACAAATACAGTGCTGCTCAGTAGTTTATAAACACCTGCTAAAGTTGAATAAAAAAAAAAAAAAATCGTGAACAGGGTGAATCAAGCAATTTCATAACGATTAATCGTGCAGGTCTAGTGCCCAGCATAAGTGTATGCTAAAGTTGATTAAAAAGAGGAATAAAAAAATCATCTTTAAGAAATTGATCTTAATGCCTTAATAAAAATAAAAAAATAGCAAACTTTAAGGACACCAATTTTCATTGTGAATGAATAATGCATTGTAAATAAATTAATGTTGTTCCTAAAAATACAGGGGGCATAAGTTTACACACCCCTTTGTTAAATTCCCATAGAGGCAGGCAGATGGTTATTATTAATAACCAGTTATTTCATGGATCAGGATACTATGCATCCTGATAAAGTTCCCTTGGCCTTGGCATTAAAATAGACCCCCCACCCCAATCATATATCTTATGATCACCATACCTAGAGATAGGCCTGGTGTACTTTCTATATAATAATCTTTCAGTGCAAATGAAAGCAGCTATTAAGCTAACTGAAATAATACCATGCCAATCTCTATGTATGGTGAAGGGTATGTGATGATGATGTGTGTGTGTGTGTGTGTGTGTGTCTGTGGGGGCTATTTTAATACCAAAGGCCAAGGGAACTTTATCAGGATGCATAGTATCCTTGATCCATGATTTTTTTTCTTTTTAGTCAACTTTAGCATGGGTACATAAAATAATGAGCACCACTGTATCACTGTATCATAGCCTGATTTATACATGTTATTCATAAAACACGGGCGAGGATGTGTTGAGGCTGTTGCCAGTGTTTTCTCAGTGTTTACGGAAGATTAAAAACAGAGAAGTCAAAAATATCCTCTGTAAAAACCTTTGACACAAATATGTCAACAAAATGAAACAAGAATTGAGAACCTGCTTTATCCAACGTTCACTTTAAGATGTCTAATTTGCATATTTAGCTAAACATTCAATTTCAGAAAAATTTATGTAACGGGAACTTTCATGGTGATATATGTTAAACTGTTTTCCCTTAGTCTCTTCCCTTAATCGATGAAATAATCAACCAATTTATTTTTGTCTATAATTGCCAATAATAATTATAAAAAAAAAAAAACGTTTGTTGCAGCTCTTCTCACTGACATGCCGGATTAAAGCAAGTAACGGTTACAAGTAACTATAGTAACTATTCGCTATATGAAACAGGGCCCCAGATAGAAACTTGTAAGCTATTGGTCGCGGCCATAGACTGTATATAATATTAACGGTCTATGGTAGCGGCAGTTAGCTCTCAATTAGCATTGCGGCTACCCAAAAGGACATGACAAGTTAACCCAACAAGCTACCACCTCACAACTGATCCAATTTGTAGCCAATTTGCTTGTAATGGTAACCAACATGTAGCTTTAACTTAGCCTTTCTGTCACCGGCTAAACTCGACCACCTGCTAATGTGAGTCAGTTTAAATCGCAGAAATTGAGACGTCTTCCCCGCCCTGAACTAACACAGCACCCCGCTAGCTTGAGTTAGCTAGCTAGCTCGTCACTGCGACAGTATCGGAGCTTTTAGGCACTGGCTTTGTCCGCATTTCAGCAGTTAGCTAGCTACGGTAGCGGGCTACCTATATTGGAAGCCTCGCCCTAGCTGCTTTACTTGGGAAACAGATATCTAGCTAGCTAGCATTTTAGCTAACACAGTTTAGCCGCCTTCTCCAACAGCCGCCTTTCACATGCCGGCTAATAACGTTAAAAGACACAGCGTTTCAGCCATTACACCTACTTAACGTTACCTTGAGTGGATTGGCTTTCTCAGATCTTGGACACGGTGCTTTATTTTTCTGGGGTGTAAGTCGGTGTCATAAAAAGCACTATATGTAATTGTTTCGACGGAATAGACACTTCTGCTTTTTCTTCCTCTTCTTCTTCTTGGCAGCTCACGTTCACCCTACCGGCAGCGGAAGAACCGATTTGTTGACGTCAGAACGGAACGGGAAACGCCTATACGGCACCCCGTCGTGATGCTTTTCTTTTGCGTTGACGTGAATAATTTTTCTTTTATTCAAAATAAATAAAACAAGGACATAAACAGTATGTTCTCTCTCACACACACACCAAGGCATAACATATTTGTAGATCTAATTTTCACTTCATGACCTCTGAGTCCTCAATGGTAGCTACCAACCTTAACACCAGATAACTGTCAGCATATAAGACATGAAATAAAGAGCCCATCCCTGGGATCATTGTGAGAAGTTTCTTTTATTGGTTTTGTCATCAGTTCCAAGTAAAATTATCCTTATTTGCATTCTATCACTTACTTAAACACATGTCCCACCATTAAAAAAATATCAATAAAAACAAGAGTAAAAGTATCTGGTACAGTACAAAGATGACAGGATGGATACTTTGGTTTTGCCTCCACAACATTCACACCTTCATACCTATGAATCCATCCCCCTGGTTTTATGTGCAAAAATAATGTACAGCCCAAATACAATGTTCATGATACAATCATCAGTCAGAATAGATCACAGTACTTTGCCCCTAATAATTTATACAATAATCAGTCAATTAATCAGTCAACATGGCGTGCCGACCCCCAATCTACTGTAGCTAACACACTGACTATGGAGAAGTAGCTTATATAACCACACATCAAAACATCTGAACTATCCCTATAAGGCAATAACAATAAAACAAACATTGAACAAAAAAAAAATCACTTGACATTTAATTATTTCATTTTAGTTCCCCTGATGAAGAAAAGAAACTTGTACCAATACTTTTTAACATCAAATAAGCTGCTGGTCGGAAAATGGATAAGACAGTTTGTGGACTAGTTCTTCCTTTGCGTGAAAACAATG
Source organism: Percina caprodes (assembly GCA_013375575.1). Lineage (NCBI taxonomy): Eukaryota > Metazoa > Chordata > Actinopteri > Perciformes > Percidae > Percina > Percina caprodes. The sequence goes on from JABXJD010000189.1 coordinate 259,513, forward strand.
AATGATATATATGAGGTTTAATGCCTCTATATCCAGTATGTCACAACATCCCCATAAAAAGATGCCTGAACTATGATAGCGCGCCACAAAAACCTTGTATCTTCTCAAATATCTGAATACAAAATAATGCTAGTTGGGCATTTCTCCAGGAAGCATGATTAGGACGTCAAAGTAAAGTAGCGAGGCAGCTCTCAGTTTAACATGATTCACACTTTAAAAAAATAACAAATGTTGAGGTGGTTTATGACTTCTCACAATCACCATGTAAACATTATTTGTAATCTATTTATTAAAAATGGTTAAAAATCTCAAGGATATATGCCCTATTCAACCCATATATAACCTGAGGATATGTGATCACTATTCATGTGAAATACTAATGATACAAACAAATAGTTTAGATGATTACTGGAGGAAATCACCACGAAACCATGAGCAGGATGGAGCATAGTCTGCCATTTTTTGTGGCTTTGGAGGCCAACGTGACGGTCGGCTGTGCAGACAAACAGCATATGTGATGTGATCCAAGAGACTGGAGTGCATAGTTGACAAAATTTCCCCCGCGGCAGTGATCCACAACAGCCCGTCTGTGAGCTGGACTGCAAAGTTAATTCATGCTCCACTGAGGTCTCATACAAAGTGTGGTGTAAAAAAAACACAACCTCCACACAAACACACATACCAAATATTCCCATCCTCCCCTATCTCAGTTGCTGCAGTTCTGGAGAGGCAGGGGAGGATGGGGAGGTGGAGGACATGGTTAAAGGAGGCAGCTCCTCACAGGAAAAATAGTCCTTGAGGGGAGCAAAGAGGTGACGGATGACAGGCACACTCCACGCCTTTCCCAGCACCTTCTGCCTCTGCTGCCGGTTCATGTTCCTCACGTCGGTGTAATGTTTGGGGAAACCAAAGATCCTGGTGAAGAATAAAGGAGAAGGCACACCGTGTTATACAGTATACTCATCTCTGCTCCAGGTACAGTGACAGTAAACAGAATAGTAATAGGTTCTGGGCAGACATTTGAAGCCACCTTGAGCTCTAAGATATTGAAATTCTTTATATTTTTTGGAAGTTTTATCAACCTAATGATTAACTGAAAAATATAACGAAAATAATCGTTAGTTCTATGGAGTAAGAACACTATCAAAAAGATGTATGCATAACTTTATGTATTCATATTCGTATTTTTATATTCATATTTTTATACATTTGTGCGTAAATTACATAGGCAAGCAAAATTACGTTTTCATACATGTGTGTTTTTATGTGAGTGTGACTCTAGAAGCTATGACTGTAAACATTCACGAGTACAACTCTGATTTCTACGACTACGAATTCAAGTTTACGGGTACGAGTAAAAAAACAGTTGAAATGACGTCACTGCCGTCACAGGCCGGGGTAATCGAACCTTGATTCCATTTAATGCGCATGCGTCACAGGTGAAAAATGGCTAACCAACTGGAGGCTTCTAGCCCAGGCTCAGCACAGGTAAAGTAAAAAACGTGGTTATTCAACATTTTTCATACAATTTTACTACTTTGATAGCACTTTATAACGATATACATTTCTGCAACTCATAGACGGTTAGCCATTTTTCACCTGTGACGCATGCGCATTAAATGGAATCGAGGTTCGATTACTCCAGCCTGTGACGGCAGTGACATCATTTCAACTGTTTTTTTACCCGTAAACTTGAATTCGTGTTCACACTCAAGAATTTGTAGTGGTAGAAATCAGAGTTGTACTCGTGAATGTTTACAGTCATAGCTTCTAGAGTCACACTCACATAAAAACACACATGTATGAAAACGTAATTTTGCTTGCCTATGTAATTTATGCACAAATGTATAAAAATACGAATATGAATATAAAAATACGAATATGAATACATAAAGTTATGCATACATCTTTTTGATAGTGTTCTTACGCCATATAGTTCCAGATATAGTTATATTTAACAAAAAAGGGTGAGGTGGGAGTCAGCGTGTCACTGGGTCACTATGTGAAAATAACTTTCCTTTCTTCTGTTGAAATGCCATAATGCAATTTGCTGTTCTGTATACCTGTATTTTTTAACGCTAGAATGAGGCTTTTTATATGGTACACAATTCTTTTTACTACATTGCAAGATACAGCACGCACGCAAACCTACTTTTCCAGTTCTGTGATCCAGAGGTTGTCCCCCTTGCCGTTCTGGAGGACTGGCAGCAGAGAAGAGCTTTTGCCCTGCTTCAGAGAGTTTGGATTGGTGGTTATTGTCCTTACCTTGTTGACCTGGAATACAAAAAGAGCGAGTAATTATTCATACCTTAACCACCAAGGAATTCGGGTGGAAAAAATAAAAACATAAAAAATAATTGAAAATCATATGTATTGTGATTTTTTTACCAATCATTCACATAAATTATGTTCTGGTTCTACGGTACCGCAGACGGCGACTACATCATATCCTTCTTCAGCAAAACAGAGCAGAAAACGCAGATGTTCTTCTTAACAAAGTAAATAAATATCAGACTGACTGACATGTGATGTCATCCTTCTTAGAAAACATCATACATCATGATGTATTCTGTCTATAAGTGTTTTATTCAACTTTTGTTTTGTTAAAGTAAAAGTAAATCGCAATACTCAATACTATCAAATCACAATACTTCTAGAATGAATTTAACATAGGGGGTGTATACTTATTTTAAGAAAGAACATTCATTTATTTACAATACATTATTCCTTCATAAATAAAATTGGTGTCCTTAAAAGTTAGATTTTTCCTATTTTTTTAATTAAGGCATTAAGATCAATTTCCAAAAGATGATTTTTTTTTATTCTTCTTTTTAATCAACTTTAGCATGGGTGTATTCACTTATGCTGGGCACTAGCACGATTAATTATAAGTATATTTATGTTATAAAATCGCGATATTGATTTACCCTGTTCACGATTTAATGACTTTCATTTAATTTTACGAGCCGACTGCATCACAAACACTACTACTTTCTCCTGTGAGTTTTAAACAGACTGTATAAAATAGGTTTTAAAGCGCTACAATGCTCTCCCTTCTACTCATTGGAGCCTCTCTGTTTACGGGCTGGTGGTGATGAGCAATGTGCTACAGGTGCCAAAAATAAATCTGTTTAATACTGCCAATTTATTTTCTTTTGTCATGGTAAAAAAAAAAAAAATCGTGCCAGAGAATCGTGAAATCAATTCTAAGCCAAAAAATTTTGATTCATATTTTTCCCCGCATTGTGTAGGCCTTGTGAGGACTGTAATTGTTTTGAGAAATAAAGGCACAGGCTCAGTCACTGACCCTGGCTTCTCTGCCAATCTCCAAGCAGTCCTGGAGATCCAGCTTGTCATTCTGGGATGCTATAATGGGCCTGATGGGAGATAAACAACAAACACACAAAAATAAAACAAGTTAGAATTTCAAAATAAACTTGCATCTTAAACATTATACGTATTGATGAAATTGGATGGTTGATCATTGAAAAGATACATCGATCCAGAACATATTACACCAGTCTAAAACCATTAGTGCTGAGTAATTTAATCCTTGGAATTCATGTCTGTTTGAGCGTCTCACCTGCTCATTCCCGGGATGTTTCCCCAGAAGTAACGCCGTCTCTGAGCAGGGCTGACTTTGACAGCATCCACCAGCACCGGGTTGCACTGTCAAAACATTAAACAGCACATTGGTGAGAGAAAACAGCAGAGCAATGAGAAAAGGAGGAAGGGGTGGAAAAACAGGGAGGGAGAGGAGGAGAGAAAAACACAAAAGGATAAAAAATAAAAAGAGGACCCCTTAAGGTAAAACCAATGAGAAGTTGACAAGGCAAACCTCGAGGAAGCGGCAGATGTTGACTCGGTCGTGAGTGTTCATGAAGACCACGTTCTCAAACAGCCAGAAGAATGGCCGGGGGTCTTCCTCTTTGGGCTTCAGCAGCTGAAGGATGCGATAGAACTCAAAGAACAGCCTGCCAGTGCCCTCTGCCCAAGAGAGGAGGGAATTGCAGCAAAGAAAAACATCTTAGTTGTGTATTATAGAGAGGCAAAGTCCCTCTCCTTCCAGTGGGCCCCATGGGACATTATATCATATATTTGTACTGTAATAAACAGGGTGAGTTTGAATTGAGCCACGAATAACACATAATCTTTGCCAATTTAAAAGATACTTTGGAAGTGAAGAAAGTGTCAGTTCGTTGCAGGTTTGTCGTAGTACCTCTCCATCCTGTCTTGCCCAATTGACGTTAGCTTGCTGCTCGGCATGATTGCTAGCACATGGAACATTATTTTACTGGATGTAAAAGCGTCTTTTTATCGGCTGAGGAGTGTAACATTTGGCAAGATCCGTTGCTTGTGTGAGTAATTTTACATCCTGGTACCAAACGCACATACTTTGAAGTGTGTAGTGTTTCTAATTGTGTATTTTCGGTCTTACATTTTAACAGTTTTAATACAAACCGAGACTTTGCTTACTTGCAAAATAATCTTTTACAATTGGCCAATATCATATGTGTAATTATGGCTCAATTCAAGCCGCATTTGTCTCCCCCCGATTTACTATTGTACATATTTTTTTCGATATAAGGTCCCATGGTGGTCCACCGGACATGGAGGGACTTCACCTCTCTTTTGCCAAGTAGGTTTTCACAAACAAAGGGTTTGCCTTGGTATTTTGGTTAATAACCTTCACAATAAACAAACAAAAGTCAAGAATCATGGATATAAAACTTAAATTTACAATTAAAATGTTTGAAAATGTATGTTTTAAAATGGAAAGGTGGACAATGTATAGTTAGCAATAATTAGCCTGTGCCTATGTTAATGTAAACTAGCATGTTAGTTAGCAGTAATTAACCTGTGCCTATGTTAATGTTAACAAGCATGTTAGTTAGCAGTAATTACCTTGTGCCTATGTTAATGTTAACTAGCATGTTGGTTAGCAGTAATTAGCCTGTGTCTATGTTAATGTTAACTAGCATGTTAGTTAGCAGTAATTAGCCTGTGTCTATGTTAATGTTAACTAGCATGTTAGTTAGCAGTAATTAGCCTGTGCCAATGTCAATGTTAACTAGCAGCAATTAGCCTGTGCCTATATTATCTCCTAACATATACCTACGTACACCAATGTCTTCCTAATAAAAATGTCAATAAAGAAACAAAAAAAAAAAAAAACACCTGTGTGGTGTTCAGAAGCTTTGAAGCTGACAGGTGTCAATCACAGTTCCATACCATAGAGGCCTTTTCTGAGTGGGTTGACAATGGAGAGGTCATTGCAGGGGCTGCCACCAATCAGCAGGTCAAATGGACCCCACTGCTTGATCTGGATCGTCAAAGAGGAACAAGGAGCTGGTTTAATTCAAACAAGGCTTGCGCTACACAGAAAAACCTATTCTTTTGATAACAATTTGACACCGAAGAAGTCTTCATGTTCTTTAGTTCTTAGGTTACGTTAAGGCAAACAGTTAACTTTTTTTGCCAAATAAATAAATAAAAAGCATGCTGATATTTTTTGAAAATATCCTAGAAATGTGGGAACATAGGGCCTAATTTTCAGTGAAAAACAAATTCTTGGAAATGTGGGACCACTGGGTTGTGGGAACATAGGGCCGACCCCCAAAAATGCTTTCAACTGAACTAAAAACTATGACACCAAAACTGTGAATTTTGTAAACCATTCCACGCCCAGGGTGTAAGGATGTGGATGAATGGAATCAGAACATACGTGTTCCTCAGTGATGAACCGGACATCACCAACGTGGATGATCTTCCCATCGTGGCCAACAGTCGCCACAGCAATCGAATCCTCGCAAATCTCCGAGGCAACATATTTCTCTACTTTAAAGCCGAGATCCTTCAGCACCAGGTAGCCTGAAGAAACACACGCATAAATTTACATATATGTATAAATAAAGTAGAAGAATTAGTATTTGTTAGGTCACAGCAGTTTAGAAGAGCAGGGGTGGCGTTCTCACCTGTTGCTATGCCATCAAACAGTGAGAGAACTCGGATCGGTCTGCGCTGGTTTGCAGGGATGGACGGATAAACACGGTGAGGCTCCTACAAAGAAAAAAACAACAACTATGTAGTAACTAAGTAAGTGAGATTCCTCACTGGTGGAAACTTGTATTTGTATGATGTATTGTGTGTATTTGTGTTGGACTTCAGCCTGCAAAGCAAATTGCCCCTCAGGGACGTTAAAGTTTTTAAATCGTAAAAAAAACGAAAAAAAAGGAAATTTCATATGACTAAAGTTAAAATTAAGATCCTTGTTTGTGCAATTTGGTTTTTAGTAAATTTTATTTTGAAATTACAATGCTTTGGTTTGTATACAGTAGATGCTCCTCATGTATACAGTATTTATGTTATGTTCAAAGTTACTAATCAGGCGCCCGGCTAGCACAGTTGGTAAAGCACGCACCCATATATAGAGGTCTGCTCCTCAACGCTGCTACATGTTGCTCCCCCCCCCTCCCCTTTCATGTCTTTAGCTGGCCTTTTCAAAATAAAGGCCTAAAATGCCCAAAGAATAATCTTGAAAAAAAAAAAAAAGATGAAGAAAAAAACGTTACTTATCTGTTCTTCCTGTCGCCCCCATGAGGAATTCTAAGTAATGACAACAACACTGTTGGCATGTACTTTGACTTACATTACCTTGCGATACATTACACAATATTACAGTTTATTGGAAACTAGCATTTACAGTTTATCAGACCCCAGATGAGACAAGAAGCGAACGCTGCAGTTCCTACACATTGTTTTCAGGTAACATTCATTTTTTACGTTCAACAACCGCCCCCCCTCTCGCCACAGCTGAAAACAATTCTAGAGGAAACACTGGAGTGAGTTCTCCTCAACCCCGTAGGGGGAGAGGGCCACAACATCATGACTGCCAACAAAACTCTGTTCTTGATCGGGCTTTAACTTCTGGATATTCGGCAGCGATGCCACAATGGACAGAACTACTTCGCTCTCATTTTTCTCCGCCGCCATTACGGTTAGCACACAACCTTAATGTCATTGTTCTCAGCCACTCCCTCGCTTCTGATTGGACCGGTAAATCTTTACCGGTCCAATCAGAAGAGACATGCGCCGGCCCCCCTCCATGCTACAAGCAGTTACTCAACACCGTTTGTCGGCATGTAGCATACTGTAATAAATGTTAGCTCTGTGCCGCTAAAGGTTGCATGATGATTGAAGATGGGATGTAATGTTATTATTGGTTGAAATTGGCTGGAAGAAGCTTACATAATACATATTTAGTATAGTTGGATTTAAAAATAAATTTGTTTGAATTTACAGTTATGGAAGTAGGTCAAAAATGATCTGTTAATCACTCACAAACTCCATGGCGCTGTTGTTGGCGAACAAGTCCTGAACACGGACGCTCCAGTCCTCTCTGGGGATCAGAGCACCGTGGGGGCGATGAGGCTGACACAAGTAGCAGATCCATGGGTCCAGCAGCTTCAGGGCATTAAACGTCCCCTGACCGACAAGGATGCTGAGACAGTCTGTGCAATAACATCTGCAAATGTAGAGGAAGAGACGAGGAGGACGGAGGTAGAATAGCAATAAAACAAATTAAAGAAAATGGACCTTGATGCTTAATTAAAAAGTCAAGAAAGAGTTAAAGAGACAAACCTGCAGCAGCTATCGTTGCCACACAGTATGACTTCCAGTCCATAGCAGCAGATGGTACAGTAGGACTGATATCCATCTTCATCATAACGATACAGAGTTTCTGTCAAGTTATTCTACAGGGACACAGACCACATCACAGTTTAACAGACTTATAGCAAAGGAGGAAATACACTGTTGAGCTTAAAGGGATAGTTCAGATCCAGGGTGGTTGTGTGAGCTACTTCTCCGTAGTCAGTGTGTTAGCTACAGTAGATGGCAACATGGAAGCTAAGCAATGTCCTGTCACAGGTAAATGCTTTTTAGACATCTAGGACAAAACTATATTAGGTGTTATTAAGTGTACACTATATTTAGAATATTTTCATTTTGGGGTCAGACAGCTCCTTACAAACTGAAGCCGTAAACTCTGTTCTATTCAAAACCACTTTTTTTTACCTCACAGAATGCGGGAGAAGCCGGTCTATCGTTTTAGTTTTGGTTGGAGTTACTGTGCGACTTTGGTGTTGTAAAAGTTTAGGACCAAACTAACTAACTAACTGAAGGCAGCAGCAGTAGACCAGCAACTCCTATGTACTGTAGCTAACACACTGACTAAGGAGAAGTAGCTCATACTGTCACACTACACTCCAGACTATCCCCTTAATGTTGTCTTTTTTATTGTCATTCCCAACCATCTTCACTGGCATCAAAAACTCCGAACTAATCCTCCCTTGTGTTGTCTTCCCAGTCGTCCTGCAACTTTTTCTTTTTCTGGTTTTAAAGCTTTTCCCATGTTTATGTCACTTTTCCTGACTTTTTGAAGATTGTCCTGACAGTTTTTGTCACTTTTTTGAAGTTTTTGTCACTGCCGTTTTTTAAAAAGAATTTCTCGACGTTTTGACACTTGACATTTTTTCCTACTTTTTCAACATTTTATTATCAATTTTCTTTCAAATATTATTAAATTGAATAAATCACCCCAATTCAATGAACATAGTGAACTGATCATTTATTCAACTTTATTTCAAAAGTCTGTTCAAATTTGGTAACCAAAACCAGACATTTTTGGTATACGAACCTTGGGTCAGATTTTACTGTGACGACATCAGAAGGGTTAATAGTTTACAAACACATTCACAGTGCACTGAGGAATCCTGTCGATCACTGCTAGTTGTGACATAAAGAGAAATGGACGATTCCTTACTTTACACTCCAAGCATAGGCTTCCTTTAAACAGAGGGTGGGATATCTCAACGTCTTCAGTTCCACAACACAAACAAAAGCCTGCAGACAAAACAAACACAGATACAAATGAGGAAATTATCTAGAAGCCAAGCCAAGCCATCCATCCATCCATCCATCCATCCATCCTCGTCCGCTTGTCCGGAGTTGGGTCGCGGGGGCAGCAGCTCTAGCAGGGGAACCCAAATTTCCCTTTCCCTAGCCACATTAACCAGCTCCAACTGGTGGATCCTGAGGCGTTCCCAGGCAAGGTTGGAGATATAATCCCTCCACCTAGTCCTGGGTCTTCCCCGAGGTCTCCTCCCAGCTCGACATCCCTCCATCTAGTCCTGGGTTTTCCCCGAGGCCTCATGCCAGGTGGACGTGCTTGGACCACCTCCCTAGGGAGTTCCCCAGGAGGCATCCTTACCAGATGCCCAAACCACCTCAACTGGCTCCTTTCAACGTGAAGGAGCAGCAGCTCTACTCCGAGCTCCTCACTCTATCACTACCTCAACAACTCATTATCAAGAAGCATGCAATTAAATTTGAGTTCCATAAAACAGTATGCTTATTATTTGCCGGAGCTGCTCCCCTGCGACCCGAAACCGGATAAGCGGACGAAGATTGATGGATAAAACAGCATACTTTTTATGTTTTTTTTTTTTTAAATAAGTATTTGACCCCTTGCTGATTTTGCAGGTTTGCCCACTTACAAAGAATGCAACAATCTATAATTTTAATCATATGTACATTCTAACAGTGAAAGACAGAATCCCAAAGAAAATTCCAGAAAATCACATCATATGAATTTATAAAGATTTATAACCATCTGATGAGGAAAAACAAGTATATGACCCCCTACCAAACAGCAAATATTCTGGCTCCTACAAGCCAGTTAGTCTTTCTTTAAGACACAGCCCCAATCCCAACCAATTATATACATCAAATACAGTTGTGGTCAAAAGTGTACATACACTTGTAGAAAATCACAATGTTATGGCTGTCTTGAGTCTTCAATAAGTTCTACAACTCTTATTTTTCTGTGATAGAGTGATCGGAACACATACATGTTTGTCACAAAAAACAGTCATAAAGTTTGGTTCTTTCATAAATTTATTATGGGTCTGCTGAAAATGTCACCAAATCTGCTGGGTCAAAAATATACATACAGCAACAAAATATGTCAATTTTGGTGATGTAGCGAGTTGTGTCAATCAAATTAGCTTCATGTCATGGCCTCTTCACTTCTTCTAAGTGATTCTGATTGACTACAGCTGTTGACTTCTCATGAGCCCATTTAAATAGGGCTCATTTGACCCAGTGATTAGACTCAGCTACAAAAGCTACAATGGGAAAGTCAAAGGAACTCAGTGTGGATCTGAAAAAGCGAATTATTGACTTGAACAAGTCAGGAAGTCACTTGGAGCCATTTCAAAGCAGCTACAGGTCCCAAGAGCAACTGTGCAGACACTTATACGCAAGTATAAAGTGCATGGAACAGTTGTGTCACTGCCACGATCAGGAAGAAAACGCAAGCTATCACATGCTGCCGAGAGGAGATTGGTCAGGATGGTCAAGAGTCAACCAAGAATCACCAAGAAGCAGGTCTGCAAGGATTTGGAAGCTGATGGAACACAGGTGTCAGTCTCCACAGTCAAGCGTGTTTTACATCGCCATGGACTGAGAGGCTGCCGTGCAAGAAAGAAGCCCTTGCTCCAGAAAAGGCACCTTAAGACTCGGCTGAAGTTTGCTGCTGATCACATGGACAAAGATAAAACCTTCTGGAGGAAAGTTCTCTGGTCAGACGAAACAAAAATTGAGCTGTTTGGCCACAGCACCCAGCAATATGTTTGGAGGAGAAAAGGTGAGGCCTTTAATCCCAGGAACACCATGCCTACTGTCAAGCATGGTGGTGGTAGTATTATGCTCTGGGGATGTTTTGCTGCCAGTGGAACTGGTTCTTTGCAGAAAGTAAATGGGATAATGAAGAAGGAGGATTACCTCCAAATTCTGCAGGAAAACTTAAAACCATCAGCCCGAAGGTTGGGTCTTGGGCGCAGTTGGGTGTTCCAACAAGACAATGACCCAAAACACACATCAAAAGTGGTAAAGGAATGGCTAAACCAGGCTAGAATTAAGGTTTTAGAATGGCCTTCCCAAAGTCCTGACTTAAACCCCATTGAGAACATGTGGACAGTGCTAAAGAAACAGGTTCATGCAAGAAAACCATCAAATTTAGCTGAACTGCACCAATTCTGTCAAGAAGAGTGGTCAAACATTCGACCTGAAGCTTGCCAGGACCTTGTGGATGGCTACCAAAAGCGCCTAGTTGCCGTGAAAATGGCCAAGGGACATGTAACCAAATACTAATGTTGCTGTATGTATATTTTTGACCCAGCAGATTTGGTGACATTTTCAGCAGACCCATAATAAATTTATGAAAGAACCAAACTTTATGACTGTTTTTTGTGACAAACATGTATGTGTTCCGATCACTCTATCACAGAAAAATAAGAGTTGTAGAACTTATTGAAGACTCAAGACAGCCATAACATTGTGATTTTCTACAAGTGTATGTACACTTTTGACCACAACTGTACACCTGCCTCACCTCGTTACCTGTATAAAAGACACCTGTCAACACCCAAACAACCAGCATCCAACATCACCACCATAGCAAGACCAAAGAGCTTTCTACGGACATCAGGGACAAGATTGTAGATCTGCACAAGGCTGGGATGGGCTACAAGAGAATCGGAAAGCAACTTGGAGAGAAAAGATCAACTGTCGGTGTAGTTATCAGGAAATGGAAGAAGCACCACACCACCGCCAACCTCCCTCGGTCTGGGCCTCCACACAAGATCTCGCCTCGTGGGGTGTCCCTGATCATGCGAACGGTGAGGAATCATCCCAAAACCACAAGGGGGAACTGATGAATCAACTGAAGGCAGCTGGGACCACAGTTACAAAAGAAACGGTTGGTAACACACTACGCCGTCATGGATTGAAATCCTGCAGCGCACGCAAGGTCCCCCTGCTCAAGAAGAAACATGTACAGGCCCGCATGAAGTTCGCCATTCACCACCTGGACGACTCAGAAGAGGCCTGGAAGAAGGTGATGTGGTCAGATGAGACCAAAATAGAACTTTTTGGCCTCAACTCAACTCGTCGTGTTTGTAGGGCAAAGAACACAGAGTTCAACCCAAAGAACACCATCCCCACCGTCAAGCATGGTGGTGGCAACATCATGCTTTGGGGGTGCTTTTCAGCCAAGGGGACGGGACAACTCCATCGTATTGAGGGGAGGATGGACGGGGCCATGTATCGTGGAATTCTGGACCAACATCTCCTTCCCTCAGTGAGAGAGCTGAAGATGGGTCGAGGATGGGTGTTTCAGCACGACAACGACCCTAAGCACACCGCCAAAGCAACAAAAGAGTGGCTGAAGAAGAAGTACATCAAGGTTCTGGAGTGGCCTAGCCAGTCTCCAGACCTGAATCCAATTGAAAATCTTTGGAGGGAGCTTAAAATTTGAGTTGCCAGGCGACAACCTCGGAACCTGAATGATTTGGAGGCTGTCTGCAGGGAGGAGTGGGCCAACATCCCTGCCGAAATGTGCACAAACCTTGTCACCAACTATAAAAACCGTTTGACATCTGTGCTGGCCAATAATGGCTTTTCTACAAAATATTAACATGCTGTTTGTCCAGGGGGTCAAATACTTGTTTTTCCTCATCAGATGGTTATCAATTTTAATAAATTCATATGATGCGATTTTCTGCAATTTTCTTTGGGATTCTGTCTTTCACTGTTAGAATGTACATATGATTAAAATGATAGATCGTTGCATTCTTTGTAAGTGGGCAAACCTGCGAAATCAGCAAGGGGTCAAATACTTATTTCCCCCACTGTAAATATTGAATAAGAAGATTCACTGGAGGATTATCATTTCTTACAATGCTATGCACATGTAAAGCACACAACCACATATCACCCAACTGCTCATTTCACCACTACAAAATAAAATATTTAAGCATAAAAGGCAATGAACTTTACACAGACCTTCAATGTCCAGGTTCATGTCCATGATCCTACGAATAGTCTCTTCTGCAAGTAGAGACAAAACAAAGTAGAGAATGATTTTCAAGTATAATTCTAACATTGTTCATTATTTTTTATTTGTCATTGTTTTTTCTTTCAATGGAACATTTTACTTGAAATCCAGCCAACTGTTCTTCAGTTCAAATGTAGCCTGTTCACAAAGTGAATATTTAGACATTACTAAATTAAAACATTTTGCACCACACAAACTAGTTCTTTACGTAGAGTCGTGACCTAGTAATTGCACCCAGTAACCAACTGAGAAAGCGCATGACCCATTATTTGGTTGAAAAAATCCTTTGCGTTAAAACTGTGTGTAAAACTGTTTTTGTCAACAGAGTCTGGTGGCTTTGAAGAGAGCTGCAAACTGATGTCATAAAATGGCGTATGTATGACACTCCGATTCGTATGCCATTAGTGGCGCGTTATCAAGACACATACTCGTGTTTATCAACGCCGTTTGGCCGCCATTGACTTAAATTACCTTGTGATAGCGAATTCACACCATAGCGAGTAGTATGAAGGGGCCGAAAATCCGCATAGGGAGTTTGGTCGGGGGCGTGGATGGGTAAAACACGGGACTTTCACCCAGAAGACAGGGAATTTGTGTCCCACATGTCACGTTTCCTAAACTCAATCACTTTCTTCTCGCAATAACACGGTGACGTGTATGTTTACGTCCGCTGTATACAGCGTAGACGTACAGTACACGCGGATAGCTCAAAATGCGTACACATAACACGCCACTTGGCTTAAGAAAGTCTGCGTGTATGAATACGCAAAGTCATGACGTCATGTTGAGAACAGAGATAACAGCTTCAGTTCCCCGTCGTAAAGAGCTGTCTTACAACAAGGTTAAGGGGTGAAAATATTCTAAATATAGCATCCACTTAAACTGATATAGATGTTTTTAGTGTGTAAAATGTGTTGAGCTGCTGCCCCAAATTAAAATTCTGTTTGGTACCTCTGAGTTTTTGGTCCGGCTGGGTGTAACCGCTGGTTGTCTGTTGGACCTTATTGTAAGATTTGGTGAAAGTCCTCCTCTTTTGCGGCACAAAGTCAGGTGACATGTCATCCTCAAATCCATCAAACGGACTGTTTTTCTTCTTCTGAAGTTTCCCTCCCTTAGGCTTCCCTTTCCCCACTCCTTTGACCTTCTCCCACCCTCTTCCCCAGTCATCTCTCTCTCCCTCCCATCCTCCCATCTCTTGTTTCCCCATCTCTGCTGCCAATCCTACTCTGGATCCCTTCTCCTTCGTGGCTCCTTTAGGTGAGTCACATTCTTCTTCCCATGCTTCCCATGTTTTTCCACCTACACCTCTTTGACACGTCAACCTGTTAAGACAGACCGACACTTCTTTCAGCTCAAGGTTGCTCTTGCTGCTCATCAAGGTGGAGGATCGGATAGGGGGATGAGAGGAGTTGGTCTTCAGGAAGAGTTTCTGCTTCACTTTTGGTCTTTTGTTTGTTCTGGTAGCACCTGGACGGGAGACAATCACATATGTAAGCATCAGATATTTTACACAACAGTTAAAGTTATGTACAAAGTGGGTCGTGCATGTATGATAAGACCTAGATACAGCGTTCGAGGCGGGCCAGGTTACTATGAGAGTCAAAAAAAGTTCACTTCTGCATATTAGATTAGCGGTTGATAGCTGCTTCTGCAATATGCAACACTAGAATCCTCCACCGTCCAAGCAGGAGCTTCCTGTTTAGCGCTTCGCTGACATGAAAAGGAATTAAAATAGTAGTAGTAGTCTATAATGCAATCGAGAAATGTGGATTTAACATACAACAAAAGATATATATTAAAATATATATATATTAATGCTTCAATTCTGCTGAGTACCTCTGAGTTTACCTAATTTTACCAGTCTGGATATAATGAGTAAATCTATTCAGAAATCATCTTACCGTTTGTGGCAGACGGTTTCAGGCCGTCTGGCCCACTGGGTTGAAAGCCTCCAAATGCCCAGTCTAACATCTGTTTCAGAAGCTCATCTCGGTCCTCAACACATGCAGAAAACTGCTTCTTACAACGTAGAGCTGCTTCCTGATAACACACGTAAATAAACTTAAGCAGGAGCATCTTATCAACTTTTGCTATTTATGTGCCAAATTTGATCCTACATACAACATTAATATGAGTTCCCCTATGGTCTGCCTATGGTCCCCCAGTGAATAGAAATGGTGATAGGTGTAAACCGCGCCCTGGGTATCCTGCTCTGCCTTTGAGAAAATGAAAGCTCAGATGGGCCAATCTGGAAGGTTACCTCCCCTTTCTCTGCTTTGCCCACCCAGAGAATATGGCCCACCCATGAGAGAGAGACATCATGGCTTTCAAAATGAGCAAAGTAGCAGTTGGTCAAGGCCACACCCCCATTCTCCACCTTGCCCCCCACCCCTCTCTCCTCCTCAAAAGCTACAGACTAAGAAATGGCACATACTAAGGAAAGCTCATTGTGTGACTGGATCTAGTGACTGGAATTCTGCACCAAGGCTGAATTTCAGGAAAGAGATTTCAGATACAGTATTAGGGGATCACTAAGGTCTATATAAAAATATCCAAAAAGCAGTATGTCATAGGACCTTAAAAGGAGAATTTCGGTTGATTTCAACACGTACAGTGGTGTGAAAAAGTGTTTGCCCCCTTCCTCATTTCCTGTTCCTTTGCATGTTTGTCACACTTAAGTGTTTCGGAACATCAAACCAATTTAAACAATAGTCAAGGACAACACAAGTAAACACAAAATGCAATTTGTAAATGAAGGTGTTTATTATTAAAGGTGAAAAAAAATCCAAACCATCATGGCCCTGTGTGAAAAAGTGACCCAAAGAAATTCAGGAACAATTGAGAAAGAAAGTAATTGAGATCTCTCAGTCTGGAAAGGGTTATAAAGCCATTTCCAAAGCTTTGGGAATCCAGCGAACCACAGTGAGAGCCATTATCCACAAATGGCGAAGACATGGAACAGTGGTGAACCTTCCCAGGAGTGGCCGGCCGCCCAAAATTACCCCAGGAGCGCAGCGACAACTCATCCAAGAGGTCACAAAAGACCCCACAACAACGTCCAAAGAACTGCAGGCCTCACTGGAACACTGCATTTCATAAAAAGAACATTATACCAACAGTAAAATATGGTGGTGGTAGTGTGATGGTCTGGGGCTGTTTTGCTGCTTCAGGACCTGGAAGACTTGCCGTGATAAAAGGAACTATGAATTCTGCTGTCTACCAAGAGATCCTGAAGGAGAATGTCCGACCATCTGTTCGTGTACTCAAGCTGAAACGAACTTGGGTTCTGCAGCAGGACAATGATCCTAAACACACCAGCAAGTCCACCAACGAATGGCTGAATAAAAACAAAATCCTGAATCCTATTGAGATGTTGTGGTATGACCTTAAAAAGGACGTTCATGCTCGAAAACCCTCTAATGTAACTGAATTAGGACAATTCTGCAAAGATGAGTGGGCCAAAATTCCTCCAGGACGCTGTAAAAGCCTCATTGCACATTACCGCGAACACTTGGTTGCAGTTGTTGCTGCTAAGGGTGGCCCAACGAGTTATTAGGTTTAGGGGGCAATCACTTTTTCACACAGGGCCATGATGGTTTGGATTTTTTTTCACCTTTAATAATAAACACCTTCATTTACAAATTGCATTTTGTGTTTACTTGTGTTGTCCTTGACTATTGTTTAAATTGGTTTGATGTTCCGAAACACTTAAGTGTGACAAACATGCAAAGGAACAGGAAATGAGGAAGGGGGCAAACACTTTTTCACACCACTGTAGCTGTTGTTGTTTGTAAATGTGGAGTGCTGTCAGTAGAGAAAAACTAACCAATCGGTGCTGCCTACACCGAGTCTTCCTCCTGCTATAGTTAGCACCAAACAGACTTAAACAGGGCAAGTTTTAAACCTGTTTTAAGCCTTTTAACACGTTGAAAATGTCATTAGAAGTACCTCCCCATGTGCAATGATTCCTTCCGAGTGAACACAGTAAATCTGACTGCTGGAGAGGAGCCAGAAATGCATGAAAGTTGTGCTAATTCAGCTGTGTTAAATTCCTGTGTTAGATTAGGACCGTCTACTAACTACAACACAGAAAAGAGATAAAACCAAAATATGTAGGCTATCAATCTAATGATTAAATAAGGTAGTGTCTCCAAACTTACCTCAATTATAACTTGTCTCCTGCTAGTTGTACTACAGCATGCAGTTTTAAAGAAATAAGTAAGCATATGTTTGCATTTCTTTTTCTGAGTTGAAGTTTGTAGACGATCCCGAAGCTCTCCTTGCAGTATCAACACAGGAACTAAACACAGCTGAATTATCACAACTTTCATGCATTTCGGTCACATCTCCAGCAGTCAGATTCACTGTGTTCACTCAGAAGGAGTCACTGCACATGGGGGGGCACTTTTAATGACATTTTGAACATGTTAAGAGACTAAAAACATGTTTAAAACTTGCCCTGTTTAAGCTTGTTGGGTGTTAACGCTACCAGGAGGATAACTCGGTGTAGGCACCACCGATTGGTTAGTTTTTCTCTCTAATGACAGACCTCCACATTTACAGACAAGAGAGTTACATGTTGGAATCGACCGGAATTGTCCTTTAAAGCCAACAGCCAGTCGTGTTCATGTTGATCAGAAAAAACAGAGACCTGCAAGCACAAGAAGATGGCTTCTCGGTAGGTAACAAGGATGGCGAAGGAGTTGGAACAGAAGTGCTGGGTGAAGGCAGCCAACGGTTTCAGAGACTGCAAACCGACCTGGATTCAGAGCCGAGAAATCAGAGCATAGGATGGAAATATATATATATATATATATATATATATATATATATATATATATATATATACACACACAGCAAATTAATATTAGCAATGGTAATTTGTTGGCGTTGGACAAACTTAAATCCCAAACTCAACAAGCAAGAACATATTACACAACACTTTGTAACATAATCGTGACAAATTCTATCAAAAATATGTTTTAAAAAGCTGTCATTGTGATCATGTTTTCAGTGATTCACGCCTTCATATTAATATCGATATGTAGTCAGTGTTATAACTGTATTTTATCTGGTACCAAACACAGGGATCCAGTGGTAAATTGTCTCAATATCACTGTACTGTCACCTTGAATATGAAGCATTTATGTACATGATTATTTACTATGTGAACTGACATATCTGACTCACCTGAGAGGACACGTTCTGACCGTACCACGTGACCATCCTGTTCTTTGGATGTTGAGTCTCTTCCATCAAGGGTACGATGACGGCTGGCCAGGGAGAGAAGCCCTCCGGCTTACTCCAGACCAGCTCCCCCATCACATCCTATAAAACACAGACAGCTTTTAATGCCACCCAACAATTGTGATGGCAACTTCAGTACAAAATATGTGTTTTTATACTTTTTAGAGTGAGACTGTTTGAAGAGATGAATGGTTTAATTTAATAGTAGATGTAAAGTTGCAGCAGCAGTTTACCAGCAGTTCTGTGGAGTTGTTTGGTGTGCTTCTTAAAATGACTCCGTCGTCGTCATCATCATCATCATCATCATCATCATCATCAGAGACCTCAATGACCTGTCCCTGCGGTGTTCTCCCATCTGCAAAACAGTGATAATGGCTGAATGTCTTCATACACATATCACATTAAAAGAAATGTGAAGGCTTTGCTTCTTTCTAACTTGAAGCAACTCGAGTTATGATTTTTTACTAAATTTAGTAACATCATAGCTGAATAACAAAACCTCATACTTTTTTTTACTTCTAGTACATACATACTGGGGCTGTCCTTAAAAAGTATGTACAGTTGCATGCCCATAGCATGGACATACTTCTTCTTCATGACATTGCTCCTTTTGCTCATTTTGGTTGTGCAAAGGATTGTGGGTCAAAAAAGCCAGAAAAGCATGCTGGCTTGCATACTGCAAAATCTGCAGGTCAATACTGTAAGTCAGACTCAGTGGTGAGCGTAACCAAAGCAGAGGGACAGACACAGAGCTGTAGCCAAGCCAAAGTAGAACACTTCATTAATTCATTCACCTTAATTCATTAAATTTATTGCAGATACAGATAATCTGCAAACTGTAATTAAAAAAACGGCCCAATAATCAGCTAGGGACAATAATCGCTCTATCCCCACTGTTTACAACATTGTGAGCCGGAGATAAAAAATTCTATCACAATTTGTCTCATTCTTTTTCTAGATTATTAACAATATTCCACATTTCTTACTTTTTGATGTGATTAGACTGTTGGTCTTGCATTTTTTGGAATCTTCGGTGACATCAACCACATCTGATGAAAATAGTCACGTTGGTTATTATTATCCCAAACTTTTGGAATTACTGTTAGATTGAGTTCATTATTTAATTAGAAACATAGTGCGCTATGCCCTCACAGTGCACAGCTGGCAGTCTTACCGGAAGAATTGTCTGTGTAGTCGGAGTCCTCCATAGAGCTGCAGCGTTTGGAAGGAAGATGTAGACTGGGTTTGGCCTCAACATCATCATCATCATCCTCTGATAAAATCCCTTCTTTCTTCACTACTTTCTTATTGCCACCATAGTCTGCATGGACAGGTGTCCTTATGCGGGGTATTCCTGGCCAACCTGTTTTGGGGGGGTCCTTACTGGTACAAAAAACCTTGATGATCACACATTGAAGAAAGACAGACAGACAGACAGACAGACAGACAGACAGACAGACAGACAGACAGCAAAAACAGCAATAAATTTCATGAATCTTATTAACTTGAAAAAAAATATGTTCACATATGATATGTTCACATTTGTTCCACATTGGAAATATACAGACCCGGGGTCTCATTTATAAAACTGTTACATAGTTACGGTTAAATATTAGTTGTAACGATGCTTTGTTAACTTTTTCTTTTTGCGCTGTTTCTGTGCAATGTAACTAGCAGAGGCTTTGCAGCCCAGTTGGACTGTGTAAATGGTTTGTTGTTTAAGGTTTAGGAGCAGAGGTGCAGAGAAATAGGGAACAGTAGACCAGAAGCCAATTAATATGATATTGTCTTCTGTAGAGTAAATAAATATTGGAAAATCTTCACACCCTAATTACATGTTACACGTACGTCCCAAAAAATGGCTTATGAAAAAAAACAAATTCCGATTTATAAAACTGTGTACGCACATCTGTACACAATGTTCCCTTTATAAATCACAGATTACCTAAAAGTGTGTGTATGTGAATCAGCCTCTTATCCCCTTATCTCTATGCTAATGGTTAACCAAGTTTAGTGGTCTAGTGGTGAATTAAGATTCTTTCTGAATACAGCATGATTGTATTGGTACATTAACCAGTCAACTTCCTTAACAGGTTTTGCTTTTAGCACTCACCTTAGCAAACACCTGTGTCCTGTGAAGAGAGCTTGGTAGAGCCAGGATATCAAGGAAAAGTCTATGCAGGGCAGAGTGGGGCCTCATGGCAGACAGCATCTGTATAGACAACATGAGCAACTCTTGTAATGAAATTTGATAGCTACTGAACAAGCACTTTATATACACTACTTAAAGTGCTCATATTATGCGTTTTGGCTTTTCCCCTTTCCTTTATTGTGTGATTTATCTTTTTGTGCATGTTATAGGTTTACAAAGTGAAGACGCCCAAAGGAAACCCCCCAAGGGACCTACAATCTCCAACAGAAAACACTGTTCACCAACTGCTCCAATCAGCTCTACCAGCCTTTACTTCAGAGACAGACGTTATAATGCTCACCTAGCTGCTAGCATGCCCTTACCTAGGTACTGTCGGGGCACGCCCTCATGCTCTGCTTCTGTCTGGCTAGTAGTCCTTACCTAGGTACTGTCAGGGCACGCCTCATACTTTGCTTCTGACTGGCTAGTAGTCATTACCTAGGTACTGTCAGGGCACGCCCTCATACCTGAAACTGAGCATAATATGAGCACTTTAAGATTCTGAATAACAGTAAAACAGAAAAAGTAAAATAGATTAGGTGGGAACATCTTCTACTCATTCTGTATCCGCTGGGCAACCTTGATCCATTGTGTTGTCAGTTTACCTTTGCCCAGCAATGAGTGCGTTCCTGCATTACTGTTTTTCTGAAATTGTAGTAGTCGCGGTCCAGGGGATGTCTTCCTAAAGCCCCAGCGGAAAACAGACCCAGCTGTACACACATCTCGGACAGCGCTTGGCTGGACAATTTATAACGCTGAAGAGAAAACACAGATATCATAAGAAGTAATGTACAGATTAGATTAGGTCAAGCATAGAGATATCACAGGTTTACATGTTTTACATTTCAAAAAAAAAATCTACCTAATGCAGATTCAACGATTAAGCTGCGTTTGTTTCTGATTGAAATCAATCGTCTTTTGAATGATAGGATATTGATTCAATATTTTAAGAGGTTCTGTTTTATAAAGTGAAGATATTGGTATAATATGAAATTAGACAATCCAAGGACTTAATGTCCAAATAACGCTTTTTCCCTAATTTAATCAATATTAAATTGGAAAATAAATTAGGACTTTGCTTAGTATATACAGTAATAAATCTTCTTACATTGATATTGTCAGAATGCTTCAGCAATGGGTCTATATTCCTCAGTGCCACTTCTCCAAGATGCACAGGCAGACTCTCTGCTAAACTCTGCAGCGTTGCTTTATAGAAAGTCGCTGCATCCTGCAGGAAGTCCAACCTTTCTTGTTCCCCCAGATCCACAACAGCGGTGGCCCACATGAATTCTCTGGCACGAGCACCCACATGCACCTCTGCTACGGGCAGCATCTCCGTCCTATTTTGAAGGAGATGCAGATCTCGCTTTCTGAGAAAGCGCCCAGCAACGGAGGGTCGAAAAAGACTGGTTGCGTAGGAGTGAACCAGCATAGAGGCCAGCTGGAGCTCCACAGGCACGAGCGCTGTGCCACCCTGCTGATATTCTTGGAGAGCTCGGAGGGGTTCCAAAATGGAGGCGAGAAACATGAATCGCAGTTTGACCTTAGCATCCATCAGCCGGCTTCTGATCTGGTCAACATCCTCTGCTTTCATTAGTGACTTGTAATAGTCCACTAAAAGCCTCCAGCTGCTGGCCATCTTTTGCACAGCATGGATGACAAACACACACTGTGCAGATATAGGATGGGATGGGTTATAAGACTCTGCATCAGCAAATAGCTCTTTAAGACCCCTACGGACCTGGGGGCAGGTGTAGTAGTGATAGTGGATGTCTCTAACCAGGTCAACCACGCAATCAAAGGAAGCCAAAAGTCCGGCCTGGCATGCTCTTGCTGCCATCCCAGGGAGGCCGCAAAGTGATACTAACCTAGAGTTAAAAGCCTGAAACCGAGAAACAAACACCTGGCTCACCCCCGGGTGTGCAGCGTTACAGTAAAATGCAACAATGTTGGACAAAGGAAAGCCACGTTTCTTCAGCGTCTCAATCAGACGCTGTGCGTCTGTATCTGCAGCGCGTGTGTCTGTAACAGCGTCAGCGTCCGTTGGGGTTTGTGGATCAACAGCGTCAACACTCAGCTGCAGAGTGAGCAGCAGCTTCACCACACTGACCCCTGACCTCTGGTCCATATAGCCAACCAGGACAACACTCGCGTTCTGTCCTCTACCCAGCTCTACACCCACATACAGGTAGAGGCAGTACGGCGTGTGGCAGCAGGCCTTACTGATGTCTACAGCATGGGTTGGACTCAAGAAGGCAGAAACCTGAGTCTCTCTACTTGTATTGAAGTGTGTGCCCACATTGTCATTACAGTATCTTCTGATGAAGTGCAACAAAGTAGAACTGGTCCCTTCATTTCCTTTGTCCACTGCTGCTTCTTCTTGCTTCACCTTCTCCGCTGCCTCTTCTTTCACGCTTGTCTCCATTTTCTGCTCCACCTTCACACCTGTCACTTCCATTACATCATCATCATCATCTGATATCACCAAAATCATTTCTGTGTTTTTGTTCAAACTCTCCGGAACTTTTTCTTTTCTTGGTTCTTCCACGGCTTTGCCCTCCATCTTTACAATTATCTCCAGTTTCTGAGGAGGGGTCTGGGAGCAATGCCCATCTATAATGGGAGTAGAAATACATCAATAGTGCTTTTCAGACATGGCACATGTAAATCTGTTAAAGTAAACACAAACCTTTTGTTTTCCAGACATCCGTCTCTGTTACATCAATGTTCATTTTGACTTTCATGAGACATTACACGACTGTTAAAGAAAGAGGGACAATGCTTGCACAATATTTATCACCTGGTGCATGAAAGGCGGTGTAAAATATATTTTTTTATGTCTATTTTTGATACAAGTCTCCTCAACAGCTTATAATTGTCTCATCCACTGTTTCGTGCACAAGTTAATAATAATTAAGCAATATGTTTATTACGGCACTCTTAATAGGGTAATCAAACTGCATTTCATATCTCATATGTGCGTATTTAAACATGCGCGGATAGAGCCCTGTGTTGATCCGATGTTCAAAGTGCTGGGTTAGGGTTAAGGTCTGACTTTGTTAGATTGTTGTTGTGACCTTTGAGTAAAAAAAAGTGTGAGGAATACAATGAAGAATCCCGCCATAAACAAACAATAATTTAACAAAATCTTACTACAATGTAAGTATGACCCAGACAACTGTTATATATTTTAGGGCTTTGAAAAATATGCAATAATAACGCAAATTCCTTTTAACGCCACACATTGTTTGACGCACGTTCTCACAAACACACACTGGGCCTAGGCCGCTTTGTAGCTTGGGAAAGCCTGAAGAGATGCAGCAGTATGTTGTGGGTTGCATAAAGGGACTTGGCTTGGGAACCAGGGGGTCTCTGAGAGGTGCCAGTTTACTTCTTCAGGAGACCAATACGGAGTGGACGACACTGCATTGTGATGGCAGAACAACCACCAAATCAATGATGAATATAACGCATACCGTAATAGCAGTACATCAATGTTTTTTAGACAGGACCTTCTTGTAACACAGCCATGGGGGCCGTCGGCTAGTTAGCTTGGTTATTTCACCACATTTTAAATGCTACGTTGGTTTAAGAAAATGAGCCAAACAGCCGACTGGTGAACAGCGGCAGCGCCGGCTCCAGAGATGGATAAACTAGCCAGCCCTAACATTAGGTAATCCAGCTTTAGAGGAGCTTCCCACAGTTCTCATTCCTGCAAAGTAGTCTGTCAGCGGAAGGGAGACCACAGTGTGAGCTGGGTAGGGACTGGGTTGCCCCATATGTTTATATTTTCCAACCGTCAGCTAGGCCACTGTCAGACAAGCAACCGGGCTGATGCTGAGGCAAACCCCCGTTCTCCTCCATCCGCTGGGGGATGAGATTAAAGTACAAACAGCCTAAATTAATTATTTTCAGTCCTTGTTTGTGTTAGCCTACTATTTTCTTTTTGTTCCCTGTTCTCGTGAAGTGTCCTTTGGTTTCGGGAAAGGTGCTATATAAACGACTTACATCGCCCCTGCAGTCCTTCGAGAGAGACTTGCGCCAGGGCCCTGTTCATAACTGCATGCGGTACTAGTTATTACGTTGATTGCTACAGCAAACTCTTGCTGATGTCTTGGCTTGTGACAGCTACAAAAGATCATTACAACAGCAGGTGTGGTAAAAACACTACCGCTTTAGTCCAACAGGGCCGCTAGAATCAACACAAACTGAAAGTTCCTCGTAGCTGCTTTACCTATGAAAAATCATGCGATTGATCTTGATTACGTATTTGATTTGATTGACAGCCCTCATATAGCTCAATCAACCACACCTTTGTTATGTATATTTGTGTTAATAACTTATTTATCCACTGCTCCCACCTGAGTCAGCAGGAACCATACTCTGTCCACCTCTGGCCTCCAAGGCATGGTACTCCCTGCCCTTGGCGTTGTTCTTGTCAAAGAACGCCCTAAACCAGTGCAGGAAGGTCACGGCCACATCAGATTTCCTCTCCATCAAATCCTTGACGGGGATGTGCTGGAGAGAGGGGAGAGGCCCGTTAGTCTCATACTGTGTTTATATCCATTGGTCAATTCAATTCAGTTTTATTTATAGTTTCAAATCACAGCATGAGTTATCGCAAAACACGTTACAGATAGAGTTGGTCTACCACGGTAGCAATTATAGTACCAATAAAAACAATACGTTAGCTTTAATGAGTGTTTCTATCTGCTGGTTTGAAAACAATTACTAGGCCTGTTAAACAGACATAAATCAGAATATCATCAATCAGTTCTTAGCCCAACCAATACTGGATTTTAGAGGCTGATTCTCAAATCAATATTTGATTTTAAACTGTCTAAAAAGATATGTCAGCTGATATTCTTTTTTAAAGTGAACATAAGCAAACACTTTCAAGATATGGATCCTTATTTGTGAGCAACGAATGTGCCAAGTGCAACACTTTACACAATTTCTAAACTAAAGCATTTCTATAATGTGATTTTTTTTTTTATTATTATTCAACATAAAGACTCCAATATATCTACAATGAGCAAATATCTGGCCAATGTATTATTTATAAAAGTAATTCTGTGCACATCCCACCTTCTGGCAGGTGCAGGACAAATGAGAAATAATAAAAAAAAAAAAAGAAAGTGTAATGCTTTAAGCTCCCATATTTAATGCAAAGACAAATGTTTCAACCCTGCTTGTCTTCTTCAGGCAGTTGGTGGATACATTTGATAAAGGGATATATATAGGCAATCAGCTGACCCACCATGTGACTTCAATTAGTTTGATTTATTATTTAACAACATACTGAGCAAATGTTATACTTTTCAGATTTACCCCTTTTGTTACAACACTCACTCGCAACACTCCGACTTTTCTGAATGCAGCTTGTAGTAAACTGTAGTTGTGAATAACGTCCACCATGTCGTTGCTTTGGAACCGGACCCTGGAGAGGTCCAGGGACTGCGGAAACAACCAGTCCATCAGCTGGCAATAGGCTGCACCTGGACACACACACACACACACACACTCAATAATATGCAGCCAGGTGATGTGAAAAAGAGCATGAAAGCTCAGCCCACCCTCCACAGAGCCAAAGTATAAACACAATTTACACAATAACAGCACAGCTCATGATGGTTTGTTGAAGTTTCATTCACACGCTGACCTACCTGTGCATACCTGCCCAATCTTGGTGAAGCCTGTCTGTAAAGTTTCATTGAGCCATGCCAGCAGCTCATAAAGGTTTGGCCGCCCAATGCTACCCACAGGTACATTCACTGCCACGTTCAGGTCCATCTCCTCCAGGGATGGACTAGCAAAAACACCACGGAAAAATAGATTTACTTAAGAGTCAGACAAACATTGATCCATTACTAAACAAATCAACAAGTCAGACTTAGAAGTCACATTCTTGGACCTTTTTCTTACAGCAATTTGGAATCCCAAGGACTCCATTTTTTAGGTATTTGCAACTTCACCATGTGTTAGTAGGGGATTTTGGATCCAGTTATTCAGCCCCTAAAAGCACCAGAAAGCTTAAATAAGGTGTTGTTGAAATATGGAAAAGGTCATGAGGCTTCTGGATATTGTTCTATGCTTACACAGAACCTGGGGACTTGGACTGGGATACATGATAACCTATGTAAGATTGCAGGGACCCAAATTTCATTCAGACCAAGATTATTTGTTCTGGGAGATGGGTCAATATTACGTGTGATGGATAAGCATGTAAGAAGCTGGGTCCAGACAAGTTCAATGATAGCCAGGCAGATTTTTTTTTTAAAGGATGGAGGAATGAGGGGGTGCCTTCAATCCAGGAGTGGGCTTGTGTGGTTAGGGTGGTGGCGTTTTTCAAGATATAAACAGTTTACCTGATTGGACATTTACACTAGACAATGGGGAAAGTAATTGAAGAGTCTGGTGGACTCATAAAAAGCTTTGTGCTGGATAGCATGTATGCTGGGCTTATGGTTTATTTATACATATGTTCTTTTGGTTTATAGATTGTCTATTTTGTTATTATTTTGTTGTAAGGTTTTGAATATTGTGGTTGCTGTGTCATCTTTTCTTTCTTTTTTGTCTAGCCACAAATCACACAACAAACAATTCTACTTCCATTTCAAAACAATATGTCAAACACCCTGTACATGCTCACAAACTGTAGGGGCTTTTCTCTCTCCCGCGAAAATGCTGCTTTCAGGTTGCGTCAAAGTGCCGTTAATCTCAGCTCCAACTGATGAAAAGCAAGCTACTACTAAAGAACTCGGGAGTTGGCGTTGTGCTTCATTTTATTTTCCTCCCTTTAGTCAACCACCTAGTAATTTGATCTGTCCTCGTGTTAAGAATGACAATTAGAATGAATGAATTAATTTCCTTTACAATGAACAAGAAAGCAACTAACGGTAACGTTACTTCTCATCATTTGTTTGCAAACACGTTTAAACTAGTATGAAATATTAGAGCAACTGCGTTTCCAAATTAGCCTAAACAAATGTATTACCTGTATTTGCAATTGTGGCTGAAGATTCCCCCCCGGAGGCATTGCGCGGAGGTGCCTCTTCGTATATTCCGTCTGCTAACAACCAGCCTACGAATGTACTGTATGTGAATGAAAGTTGCTGTGTAGTTGGATGTACTGTCAACACGTTAAAGAACCCAGAACTACGTTCTTTACTAGCTGTCAAACTGAAAAACTTAGCTTTTAGGAAGACAAAAGTGGATACAGACGTGAAATTATCAGCAGAATGAAAAGAATACTTGTAGGATCCTGACACTAACCTAACGTTATGCCCAACGTTAACTTACGTGTGCAGCAAACATGTTGTTTCCAAGTCAAATATCTAAATGCCCGTTTCAGGCTAACGCTAACTATATGTCTGCAAGTTTCCGTTAAGCTTAAGTATTTTGACATTATCCACGTTAGAGTGGAGTGTGGATGGTTACAAGTCTTAACTTGCCAACTTTAGCTTACTTACAGCTAACTTGTCCGCTCTGGTAGACAAATGGTTATAAAATAATCCTTTGACATGCTTACATCTAATGTTTTGTCTAGCTGCATGTATTTTGTTAGAT
This sequence comes from Percina caprodes, assembly GCA_013375575.1. NCBI lineage: Eukaryota > Metazoa > Chordata > Actinopteri > Perciformes > Percidae > Percina > Percina caprodes. The sequence goes on from JABXJD010000189.1 coordinate 287,478, forward strand.
TTACAGCAGGTAGTTGTATATTGTGGCGCCGACTGTGTTCTCTCAGATGGGCGTGGCTTTGAGAGTATGACGCCAAGCACCCTGAATGCAACCATTTTTGTGTGTATGAACGGTCTCTGTCGTCGGTACACGACCCGTCCTACCTACACAATCCGTTCTGCGCACGTGCAATATGTTCGCGCATGCACAGATGATAATCATGATGTACGAGGATTTACCAGGGATTTACGGTACTGCAGGATCTGTTCCACAGTAGCGGTCTGCTGTTAGTCCCACCGCAAAGCTAACGACGTTAGTTTAGCTAACAGCTAATTCGGCTAACCGCTAGCTGACAGCTTGATTCAGCCTAAAATAACGTTACTGAAACTAAACAGTGGGAAAAGCAGGCTACAGCTAAATTAAGACTTTACAGTAATAATACAGACAAGTATTGAGTAATTGTATATTAAATGAGCACAAGTAAAACTAACGTAACAGCTGTTATATATTTAAACAGTTATTTTAACTTTTGAGGGTCTTTTACATGCTGTCTCAGCTAGTGGTTAGCCGAATTAGCTGTTAGCTATGTTAGCTTTCCGGTGAAGGCGAACAGACTTTCTTTAACTGTCTATGGGAACAGATCGTGCAGTGTCGTAAATCCGCATTCATCATGATATGATCTGCGTATGGAAGGACGGATCGTGTACCGACATTAGGCTCGTTCAAGATGAACTGCACCTTGCCTGTAAAGTGGACGAGAGCAGGCGGCAGCAGCAGGGGCGGTGACAAAAAGCTGCGGTAAAGTCCGACAGTTTCCAGACGATTTCAACCGGCTTCAGACTGAACAGGAAGAAACAAAAACATTGTGGTGCATTCCGATTTAATAAAATGTAATCAGACCCACAGATCAGCTGGTACACAGTCTCTAGTTGTTTTAATTATGACAGAGTAGCTCTTAAGCTGAACCTCATTTCTCTATCCTACCCCTTCCCCTCGTTTTTGCGCGTTCACGCGGGACCTAGTGGTGTCCCAATACCTGTGTCGACCAAGGGGTAGGGGTAAGATCGAGGGGTGCATGGCCTTAGAAAGCAAGTCAGAACGCGAGCTGACTTGTAAACACAGCAAGCAACAATGGCTGCCGCATCGACCAGATGGACCCATACATGTAAGTATTTTCGGCTTAAATAATTGATTTAAAAGTTCTGTTGATTGTGTGGGCATGGGGTAGGGATAGGGGTAAGGGGAAGGGGTAAGATAGAGAAATTACATTCAGCCTTAAAATGTTCTACATGCAATCTGTTGCTGATTTTAATTAACAACAGACTGTAGATGATCAGTGATCTGAACAGATTTTAGTTTCTCTGACTTCTTAACGTCACTATCTGCCACACAACACATGTTCTGTACAGAATAAGTCTTTGAATCAGACAAATAGCAGTTAAAATCCCTCCGATTAAAAAAGAATAAAAAGTTTATATAAAACTTCATCATGTTGAGTCGATTGTGAACCAATCAGCTGAGAAGCCGGCGTTTCCCGGCATGCTCTGGGTCCAGCCTGGGTCTTGCAGTCGGTGAAAAGCAACTGCGCTGCCTGCGTCTCAGAACTGCGGCCGCCTCGCTCTCGTGACATTATCGTTGCCTACGTGTGCATGACGTCAGAGCAAGTCGGGATCAAGTTGGACACAAATCTAACCGGCATGCAACGGGCTCCGATCGCCGGTGATCGATTCTGCGCAGACCTGGCTCATCTCGAATGAGCCTAGTCTTTATACAAGTCATACTACAGCGGGAAGAGATTTGACCAATAGAATCGATGGATTCATGTCAGAAAATACTGGCGTCATACAAGAAAAACAAGGTGGTGAAAACAATAGGCTTGTTCGAGATGAACTGCGCCTCGCCTGTAAAGTAGACGAGAGCAGGCGGCAGCAGCAGGGGGTAGGGAAAAAAAGCTGCAGTAAAGTCGGACAGTTTCCATCCGATTCCAGCCGCCTTCAGACTGAACAGGAAGTGACAAAAACACTATGGTGCGATTATGATTTAATAAAATATAATCAGACCCACAGATCAGCTGGTACACACTCTCTAGTTGTTTTATTATAACAGAGTAGCTCTCAGAATGTTCTACATGCGATCTGTTGCTGATTTTAATTAACAACAGACTGGAGATGATCCATGATCTGAACAGATTTAGTCTCTCTGACTTCTTAACATCACTATCAGCCACATAAGGTGTGTTCTGTACAGAACAAGTCTTTAAATCAGACAAATAGCAACTAAAATCCCTCCGATTAAAAAAACAATAAAAAGTTCATATCAAACGTCATCATGTTGTAAACCAATCAGCTGTTAAATCAGCTGAGAAGCCGGCGTTTCCCAGCATGCTCTGGGTCCGCCTGGGTCTTGCAGTCGGTGAAAAGCAACTGCGCTGCCTGCGTCTCAGAACTGCGGCCGCCTTGCTCTCGTGAGATTTCCGTTGCCCACGTGTGCATGACGTCAGAGCAAGTCGGGATCAAGTCGGACACAAATCTAACCGGCATGCAACGGGCGCCGATCGCCGGTGATCGATTCTGCGCAGACCTGGCTCATCTCGTACGAGCCTAAGAACTCTGAGCTCAAATCAGCTGTTAGCAGCTTAGCTAACTGTCCATGTTAGCAGCGAGTTCCGCAAGAGAACTCTTCCATTATGGTCCGTGTTACTGGATGGAAAGCTGTGGGACTGGATGCGAGGCCGGGTCCAAACAATATCACATAAAAAACAAGTTATAACAATGGACAAGAATATTGAATCCCTGGTAGTAATGTCACCATGACAAAATACTGTATACATAAAAGTCGAATTTCACAGTGCGGAATGTACTAAAGGATGAACTTTTCTCTGGTCAACATAGTCAACAGGTCTACAGCCCCAAACCATGAAACTCTTTGGTTAGTTGAATTCAATTATGTCTTGCCCCTTGCTCAGCTTCTTATTTTATTAGCTAGCTTTACTATATTTTCATGCCTATTTTACGATTTCGCTACCAAAAAAAAGTTCTAAATATGTTGTATTTACTATGTTTATTTCCTGCCATTTTGATTTAATTTCAGAGTGTGATTTTATTTCACAAAGAACTCATACTTTTTTTTCAGAAGCTAGTTATCTTAATTCAAATCCCAACGATTAAGCTAAATTTGTTTATTTTAGGAACCGACTTTAACTAAACGTTTAGCTAGCTAGCTAGCTAACGTTACGTTCCAGCCGACGCGGCTACAACGCAACCTAAAATGTAACGCTAGCTAGCTAAGCTAACATAACTTTACAGCACACGGCGGGTTTGTGACGTTATATGATGCAAACACGAACTTGTCTTTTACAAACAATTGGGAGTTTTGAGTTAGCTATAACGTTGAATTATTTGGCAAGGGTATTAAGAAAAAGAAAATCGTGTACTCACCCTCTCTGCTTCGGTCCTTGTGAGTATTTAAACTAACGTTACCAGTCTCAGACTCCCCTACTCTCCACAACCCATAAACACACCCCTCGATACTCAACTCAGCTAACATTAGGCTAGCTACCACTCTGCCTGTTAGCTAGCTAGGTGATGGTGATAATAACGTAACTAACGTTAGAATAAATAACGTTACCAAAAAAAATGCAACAAATTGTTAACTTTAGTCATGCGTTTATTATTCTTTAAACCCCGTGTTAGCTTTCGGAGCTAAGTATGCTACAGTTAGCAAGATTTCCTGGGTAGCCTTTGAAGCCAATTTTAGGTCAACTGTACGTAGTTAGATACCACATTGGCCGATGCTGTTAAGTAGAATGATCCATCGAAGCTCACGCCATATTGATTGGAAAAACAGTTCTAGGCTCATGAAGAATTTCCTTTCTAAACAAGGACACAACAGAAATTCTAGCTAATTGTTGGGAAAAATGTCTTTAAACGCCATCTTCAATGGTAGTTACATTCTTCCAAACCCAACAGTTTAAAATATGGATGTGAAAAACACACTAGACTAGAATTACTCTTTAATCTTCAGCACATTGCCCAAATTCTTTATTTTCTAACACAATCATGCAGACTGTATGGCTAGCTAGGCTAACTGTCGCTTAATCACATATTAGCCTATATGTAAACTTTAATGGAGAATACTCTTTACATTGTCCCACTTGTTCTCTTATATTGTCCATATTTAATGCTGGTCTCTAGACTTTAGTCTTGCACTGTTGGACTTATTTGCACTACCACCATGACACACTCTCGTAGAGCGAGACGGTTATGGCTGCAGTCTGGAGCGTTCCATGTCATGCCGTCCCGTCTCATGCCGAGGTGTGTCCAACGGTAAAGTCAGAGGGTAAAAAATACGAAATCGCGAATAATTTTCCAGATGGAGTCACAGGTAAATTCATGACCACGTTTGTTGCAATCAATTGCAAAACGTTAAAAACTGTTAAAGTAACAATTTTGCCATACATTTCTGAATGTTATTGGGACATTGGAGGCTCCAGGCTGCAGCCATACACTCTTGCGTAGAGCACCATACCTTATAATGCATACTCACACACACACACCATCTCTCATAACCTTAACACGCATCACTGCAAGCGTCTCATGCTTATACATCCCTTAGTACATTCATGGGGATTTATTATTTAGTATCTTTTCCTTTACTGTCCATACAGTATTATTCATGTGGATTTGTCATTTTAAATAATAATCAATCAATAAAGTGTCTATCTATCTATCCATCCATCCCCAAGATGACAAAGCTGCCGGCTGTCTAATCAACCAAAAGATAAATAAGCAGTCTAACAAAGGGGCTAACAACTTTCAGGTCGGACAGGAGCTGTGCTCTCCGTGGTAAAACCCGGGGTGGTGGTGTTTGCATCTACACTAACAACAGGTGGTGTAACAATGCCAAGGTGGTCACAAGTCATTGCTCTCTGAACATTGAGTTTTTGACCATAAAATGACCCTTTTTTCTGTCCAGGGAATTTTCCACCGTCATCACTGCTGTTTACATCCCCCCCAGTGCTAACTCCAAGGAGGCTTTGAGTGTGCTCTACCACTCCATCAGTGACTAGCAAACTACACATCCAGAGGGTGTCTTCATTATTGCTGGGGACTTTAATCAGGCCAACATGAAGACAGTTATCCCCATTTTTTTACATCAGTATGGAAAGTTTGCAACCAGTGGCTCAAACACACTAGACAGAGCCTACACAAACATTAAGACAGCCCCCCGCCCCATCTTGGCTCATCAGACCATCTCTCTGTATTGCTAATTCCTGCATACAGGCCCAAGTTCACCAGAGGAAAACCCACTGTGAAGCAAGTGAGGGTCTGGCCTGCAGGATCAGTGTCAGCATTACAGGACTGATTGAGTGCACAGACTGGGACATGTTCAAGAAAGCTGCAACTGAAAACCAACGCACAAATGTGGAGGAGTGTGCTGAATCTGTGTCTGCATACATCCAGAAATGCATGGAGGATGTCTGCTACCAAGATAGTCACCTCAGAAACCCTGGTTGACCAATGAGGTACATGTAAATGTGCTGTATTTATATAGCGCCTTTCTAGTCTTAACGACTACTCAAAGCGCTTTTACATCATACAGGATACATTCACCATTCACTCACATTCATACACTGTGGCCGAGGCTGCCGTACAAGGTGCCACCTGCTCATCAGATAAACATGCACACACATCCACACTCCGATGCGCAGCATCGGGGGCAACTTGGGGTTCAGTGTCTTGCCCAAGGACACTTCGACATGGGACTGCAGGGCCAGGGATTGAACCACCAACCTTCCAATTGGCAGGCAACCACTCTACCACTGAGCCACAGCCGCCCACATGCAACACTGAGGGTACGAAATGCAGCGTTTAAGGGTGGGGACACAGAGTCGCTCAGATCAGCCAGAGCCAAACTGACTGTGCCATCAGAACAGCAAAGCGTGCCTATGGTCAGAAAATCCAGGGATTCATCCACAACCCGACAAACACCAGATGCATGTGGCAAGACATCCAGACCATCACAGACTACAAGGCTGCTCCTCTGCCCTGTGAACACAACACAGACTTCCTCAACACACTCAGTATCTACTTTGGCCAGTTTGAAGCACTCAACAACACTCCTGTGAGGAAATCCACACCTCACACAGATAAACAGGCACTCAGACTTGAGACAGCTGATGTCCGTAGGACATTAAGGACACTGAACGCACGAAAAGCAGCGGGTCCCAATAACAAAGTTGATCACCATCTCTCTTGTCTTGTCCACGTTCAGCAGCAGGCGGTTCTTACCAGACCACTCCACAAATTCATCCACCAGTGCCCTGTACTCACCCTCCTGTCCATCCCTTATACACCAAACAACTGCAGAGTTATCAGAAAACTTCTGTAGGTGACATGACTCTGAGTTGCACTGGAAGTCTGTGTTGTATAAGGTAAACAGAAAAGGAGACAGCACAGTCCCCTGTGGGCCCCCATACCACTCACCACCACATCAGACAGAACACGGTCCAGGCGGACAAACTGGGGTCTGTATGTCAGGTAGTCGGTGATCCAGGAGACTGTGGACGCACCAACGCCCACCATCTGCAGCTTCTCATCTAGTAGCAGTGGCGTTGAATGCACTGGAGAAATCAAAAAATGAAGCTTGTCAGTGGGTGGGAGAGGAAATGTGCTGTAGTGGTGGGGGGTGTTCAACACAATCATCCCCAGCACCTGGTGAGCAAACTGCCCCCCCATTGACTGAACACCCCCCTGTGTGACTGGCTGCTGGATTTCTTCACAGACAGACCCCAGTCTGTGAGGACTGGAAAAAACACCTCCAGCATCATCTCCCTCTGAGCCCCCTGCTCCTCACCCTGATGACCCACGACTGCTGTGCCAGGTTCAGTACAAACCACATCATTAGGAGGAGGTGAGACACCTGGTGGAGCTCATCAGGGACAATAAGGACCCCCCCCTCACCACTTTCTACAGAGGGACAATAAAGAGCATACTGACCAGCTGCATCTCTGTCGGGTCTGGGGCCTGCACCGCCTCAGACACAGAACGTGTAGAGAGAGTGGGGAGGACAGCGGAGAAAGTCATCGGGACAGCACCTCCTTGCGTCCCTGACACTGCTCGCAGACGCTGCTTGATCAGGGCTCAGCCAATTAAAGAGGACCCCTCCCAACCCAACCATGACCAGGGCTCAGTCAATCACAGAGGACCCACCCCACCCCAACCATGACCAGGGCTCAGACAGTCACAGAGGACCCCTCCCAAATTAAATGTATATTGTTCATTTCGCTGTTTTCACTGCAATACGTCCTGCTGCTACTGATATTTGCACTAGTCAAAATCGTCTTATAATAATTTTAAATTTTGTCTTGCACCTGCCTTATATTACACATACTTATATTTATACTGTTTCTCTTTTTACTTGTCTTCTGCTCTTTTCTTTATTCGGAGCCTTGTAACAAAATCTTGCTCAACTCTATATTGTGAACGTGCAGTTGACAAAGTCTGTCTAAGTCAGTCTTTTTTATTAGAGTACATCATTACAATAACGTCTGTCTAAGTCTAAGTATTTGTTATTACAGTACATTATTACAATAAAGTCTGTCTAAGTCAGTATTTGCTATTACATACATTATTACAATAAAGTCTGTCTAAGTCTAACTCAGTATTTGTTATTACAGTACATTATTACAATAAAGTCTGTCTAAGTCTAAGTCAGTATTTTTTATTACAGTACATTATTACAATAAAGTCTGTCTAAGTCTGTCTTTTTTATTATAGGGCCTTTTTTATGTAGATTCCATTTAGTCGATCAGAAAGGTAACCAGCTTAAACAAGCAGATTTGATGGAAGGATTTTGAGAAAAAAAACATTTTTCTTAATCACTCTTATTCACATGTAACAGGCTGTGCGTTTTGTTTTTTACTAATCCTTTGCACATTGCTGTGCAATAAAACATTGATTTGATTACATATATACATAAAGTATGAATTATTTGTAACGAGCACTGAGACAGTTGTCATTTTGCACTTGAGAATAGAATAGAAAGCCTTTCATGTCATACACATGTGCAATACCTGTGTAACGAGATTGAAGCAACCCTTTTACAGTGTCAACAAGAAGGAATATAACATGGAATAAAATATAAAAATATAAGTAGTGCAAAAGAAGGGGGGGTGCACAGTTCCTGAGACAACTTTATACATATATAAAATAGTAAGTAAGATAAATATGGTTTGTATACGCAGTGTGAAAATAATATTACAGTTATGAAATTGCACAGTTATCTGTGTATCAAAAGTATTAAATATTGCACAGTAATGAAATGAGTAAATATTAAATATTGCACTGTAATGAAATTGCACAGAATTTCCAGTTGCCAAAGTAATAAATATTTAAATATTGTACAGCAATGAAATTACACAGGATTTCAGTGTCTTCTAAAGTGTTATATATTAACTATTGCACAGAAAGTGGGAAGAAGTTCAGAGTGGCTATGGCTTTTTACATAAACGTCCTGTTGTGAACCTGCAGTGTTTTAAGAGTGTGGCTCAAATGAACAAAAATTCTCCCATGATTAAACTACTATACTGTTTTTATGTGAAAGAATTATATTTTAATACTATTGTAGTTGTCGGATTTGATTCCACTGCACTCCTAAAACCTTCTTATGCCTGTTTCAAGTTATTTATCATGTCAAATTCCAACCATTGTCAAGTCTTTATAATACATTTGGGGATTTCTCAACAGTTGCTCAGACAAGCAATTTCAAGACATTACTTTATGAATAAGGTATGTAAATGTGTCATTATTGTTATCATTTAATAGATTGATTAATGGAGACATTAAAAAATAATAAGTGGATTCAGCGGTAATGAAAATAATCCCTCCTAGAGTAAATATTCAAGAGACAACATTTCACACAGGACACGTGGAAGTGTTTTTTAGCAGCCAAACTGCATTTTATTGAGTACAACTTTTGTATAGGTTGCTATAGGAAGTAAACAAACATAAAAAAATACATCAGCGCTTTTCTACTATTCAACTGAAGTAAAAAAAAATAGCACAGAATCTGTTTTTTTTTAAATGCTTTGGTACTAGATTCATAAAAAGGCAAAGTCAAAAAAAATCCGTAAATGGGATTCTTATAAAAGATAGAGCACTAAAATGGTTTCAGATGTCAAGCCTACAAATACACTCAATGGTTTACATCTAAACACAAGATATCAAAAAGCTATCCATTAAATCACGCTATAACATTATACATATAAAGTAAGAACGCTTTATACTGTTAATATAAAAAGTCTTAAAAGAGCAGAACGGGAAAAATGAAATGAAATCCTGATTTGTTTTTGCATACGATTTTCAAGCAAAACATTCAACAAGCTCAGCAGTATTAATATAGCATGTAAACAATGAGATTTTTTTTTAAAGGAATTTAAAATCAGACTAGAAAACCAAAAGGTGGCACTTTAAGAGGCCTTTTGAGGGAGCACCATGAAGGAATGATTTCAATATGAAGGCTTGTGCATTTTGTGTTACAATAAAAAAATGTAGTTCTATTCAAACAAGAGACTTAAAACACTTGTAAACCTTTATATCAATATGTTACGCAAAACGTGTAAAAAAAAAAATTCCAGTGATAAAATACAAGCTTTGGGAGCATAAAGCTACAATATATATAGTCACACAACAAAGATCCTAATGGAGGAGTGATGTACAGTTGCCTCTTTCTCTGAGGTAATGCCCACTTAGTATGATTTGGTGACAGTCAACAGCATCTTCTAGATATAAAAAACGAACAAAAAAAAAAAATATATTTTAAAGTAATACGGTAAGTTTTGTAAGTATGGACATGTCAGCAGAATTGGTACCAAAGTGAACTGTCCACCTGTCTAGTGAGCTAAATTTCAAGCATACAGTATGATCTTTTTTTAATATTTATTATTTTTGAGTTTTATGAATCTACATGATTGCAATAAATGTGTTGTGTTTGAATTCTCACAAAAAAACACTTCTTCTCGCAGCAACACATTCTGTACTACACATTCAGTATTATTTTTTCACAATTGCTTGTAATTATTGATGCATACTGTGTACCAAAGCACAGTGTCAACCAGCATTATAGAGAACATTTTTGGTGGAGGTCCTCTTGTCAAATGTTTTGAAAAACTCCTTTAAACCAAAAGTAGTCAGTGGTACGGTAGTTTACAAAAAATATTGCATGTTCACCAGTGTTTCCCACCATTTTAAGGAACAGTGACACACACTCTTTCCTGGATTCAAATGAACTTTTCTAACCAGGATAAGCCACAAGTGGAGACACTGCATCCAGCCAGTCCAATGAACTAAAACAATGTTATTTTAAGATAAGATCTGAACTTCTACAGTAGGATAAATGTCAACTGCCTTTAATTCTTAGCTGTCTGGAATCTGGAACGGTTTGCAAAAGACAACAAAAAAGAACTTCCTATGTGCTGTATCTCTGTTTTTGCATTGGCTTGTTTCAAGTACTTGTATGTAGCTATCAGGGAGATGGCGCAGTAACATTATAACTCAAAAGTGTCACGCTATCTATACGAAAAACATTTGTATATGATCTTTAATAAAAGTTTTTTCTTTTTTAAAGAAGCTATTTTGCTCAAATGAGCTGATGTCAGAGCAAAAGACAAACGGTAAAAAAAAATCTATGAATTTGATCTCATTTTGATATAATGACAAAATCCTGCTTCACCTCCAGATTAGCTTGTATTAGCTCACTCTCACTTGCTCCCACTGCCGTGTGTCTTTTCCTTTAGAGTGTGTCTTTCATTGGTCTTTTGAAAAACTCAAACATGATAGCATGGTTTTCTTTCCAAATTCAAATCGATATATCTATAGTAGACTATCTGATAAATATTTTAATAGATACTTTGTCAATTTTAGTCCAGCTCTGTGTCATCTTTGTGTGGGCAGTGTGTTTAGATGAAGGGCGTTTGCACCCTCCATGGCGCCAGTGCACAGAGCTTTGAGCAGCGAGTTCTGTTTGCCGGTGCCATGGAGGGAAGACAAACACACTTCATCTAAACACACTGCCATGACAGACACATCTCTTTAAGCAACTTGTCATTTTAACAAAGATTAAAGAATATTTGTGTTAGCTTTACAGCACCTGTTTGGCTTAGACCCAGGGTATATGTTGTTAATTTCACAAAAATAATCATTGATTTATCCTGATTAATCTTTTATTATCCAGTGCAGTTGTGTTTTTTTTATATCTGAAATTGGACAGAAACCCCCAATGTCATGTTTTGGCTTTTCTGGCCCGAGAGTGAAACAGCTGTAGCCCAAAAACTGTCCATCTAATGACTTTGGTTCAAGTGTTTAGATTAACAGCCTGCATCAGCATTTTAATCATCAGTTAAATGAGCGTCCCGTGAAATGTTTTACTCTTCCTACAAAAATTAAATAACATTAAAAAAATTAAACGGAGCCACTTAACAGCTGTACCGCCTGTGCCATGTTGTTCTCTATCTTTCTTAAACTACTAAGTGTTGTCAACTTACAAACCATGCCTTCCAAGGGCATTTTAAAACAAAAGGAAAATCCTGTTAAAATCAATGTTAATGAACAAAGCAGAAGAGCCAGATTTTGTCATCTTTCCCTTTTAACTCTGCTAAACATCCAGACAGGTCCCATTACTCTACTGACCTCAGGGACACTGGCCTTTGACCCTTCCCTTGTTAGTGATAAAGCACACCCTATGATGTATTTCTGTATCTCTGTGTTAGTGTGTATTACGTGTGTTTAAGGCCGTAGTGTGTCATCACCAGGAGTCCAGAAAGAGCTGGACTAAACTAACAACTACTTTCACTGTTTTCCAGCTACACTATTTTCTGGCCTGCCAGTGGAGAAAACTTTCAGCTCTTTGCAAAATGATTTGGCTGGCAGATGATGAATGCTGGAGCCAATGTCACGATAGGAAAGCTGGTGTGTAATCATAAGTGGCGTCTGTTTGCTGGTGGTGGGTGGCATCTATTCGCAGGCAAAGTAGTCTTTCAATGGTGCGAACAGATGCCTGATGACGGGTACACTCCAGGACCGGCCCAGGAGCTTCTGTCTGGCACCGCGACCCATGTTGGACACGTCTGTGTAGTGGACAGGGAAGCCAAAGATCCTGCAGGGAAATAACCACAATTACAATCAGTGTCACAAAGAAAATATCTTTGATCATCTGTCTGCGATGGATCTGAAGGGTCTTTTGACAACTTAGACATGAAAGGGGAGAGAGAGGGGGATTGACCTGTAGCAAAGGGCCCTTGGGCGGTTCGGAATCGGACCTGTGGCACCCTGTGTCGGGGTGAGCATCTGTATGTGGACGCATGCGCTACCAGGTGTGCTACCCAGGCGCCCTGTCTATAGTTTTTCCTCCTCACCTCTCTAGCTCAGTGCACCACAGTATGTCCTCCTTTCCATTCATCAGGACAGGGAAGTGTTGATCCTTTCCTTGTTTGATGGAGTTGGAGCGAGTAGTGATGGTGCGCACCTTCCCGAACTACAAAACAACAAATACACGGTCAAACAAGCGCGACCTAGAAGCCATTTTGCAAGTAAAGAACTGTGAAGCGTAACTTAATTCTGTAGAACTATCAAACCTTTGCAACTCTGCCGTGATCCAGACAGTCCTGCAGCTCCAGCTTGTCCATCCCAGAGGCACACAGAGGCCTGAAACCGAGAGGAGGAATCACACATATATATAGTGTATATATATATATATGTATACACTACATACTGTACATAGCTGCTGGTAACACTCATGCCAAATATAAAATTGGTCTTTAGTGTAGATTACAGTTAAAGTTTAGCCTTAGATTCTGTTGTAACATGACTGAAAAGACATCAATGTGCAGAGTTGATATGGTTTTGTTTTAGAAATCATGACTCCAAAGTGTTTCTAAAGCCCTTTCACACAAGCACTGCAACCCTGACGTTGCCCAGAGGAGCGCTATTTGAGATGCCAACATGAATTGCGTTTATATACACGGCAACTTTCTTAAGCCAAGTGGTGTGTTATCTGTGCGCTATTCTTTACACACATACACGCCACTTGCCGTGTTATTGCGAGAAGAAAGCTATAGTTGAGTTTAGGAAAAGAAGAACGTGACATGCGGGACACAATTCCCGGTCTCCTGGGTGAAAGCCCTAGCTCCCTACGCAGATTTTTGCCCTTCCATACTACTCACTACTCAATAATTCACACACAATCACAAGGTAATGTAAGTCAATGAAGGCCAGTTTTGATATAAAAAAGCGAGTGTGCATCTTGACAACACGGCAATAATGACATACAAATTGTCGTGTCATACATACGTCATTTCATTACATCAGTCTGGAGACGCAAATGTCCAAATCAATTGGACCAGAACCCATGAGCAACTCATTGTCCGGAGAATTCACAGGGAAAGAGAGCGCTTGTTGATGACGTTTCTATCAAGCGTCCGCCGCCAAACCAGAAGAAAACAATCACTCAAGGATGAAGAAGAATAAGGGTGATTTACACAAGACGCTAACAAAAAGGAACTTCTTTCGGTAAGCGCTGACGCCAAAATCATCAGACAAATCCAAGAAACGGCAAAAGACTAATTGGTTGTGACCAAATTATGACGCACATCATGTCCTGCCTCCTGCACACTCTACCTAGTACCGACTATTTCCAGTTAGTAAGAACGCATCTGATTTGGACAATCTCCTGTTGTGTGCTACATGTGAGAAAGGAAAATATTCATATGAGAAAACTACTTGAGATGATGAGTTGTTTTCCTTACCTGTTCATGCCAGGCAGATTTCCCCAGAAGTATCGGGCACGGTGAGCAGCAGAGACCTCGATAGCATCAATCATCACAGGGTTACACTGCCAAAATAAAACAAAAAAAAAAATTGTATTCAGAAACTCATGGTCTTCATTAACATCACTTCAAATGATTCAATGATTTGTTTTTAAATTCAGTTAAGTCTAAATTAAGCTTCAGGTTGACTAATGTGAATAAAATGAAAGAATTTTCTATGGTAATGGACGTCTCTGGTTCATGTTTTTGATATTTGCAGCTTAACAGTCTACGTGACTCACCTCCAGGAATCGTGAGATGTCCCTCTTGTCGTTGACGCCCATGGCGACCACATTCTCGAACATCCAGAAAAATGGCCGGTCCTCTCCTTCTTTGGGCTTGGCCTCGCTCAGCAGACGGTAAAACTCAAAGAACAGCCTCCCTGTGCCTTCTGGAGACAAATAAAGCACCGTCAGAAAACACAGACCGGATGTCCCAATAATGGGGTTTAGGGTTATAAGCACCTCCCAGTGGCCACTACAGATAACATTTATAAGATGAAATATATACAGTATATATATACACTCACCTAAAGGATTATTAGGAACACCATACTAATACTGTGTTTGACCCCCTTTCGCCTTCAGAACTGCCTTAATTCTATGTGGCATTGATTCAACAAGGTGCTGAAAGCATTCTTTAGAAATGTTGGCCCATATTGATAGGATAGCATCTTGCAGTTGATTGAGATTTGTGGGATGCACATCCAGGGCACGAAGCTCCCATTCCACCACATCCCAAAGATGCTCTGTTGGGTTGAGATCTGGTGACTGTGGGGGCCATTTTAGTACAGTGAACCAAATTTGAAATGATGCAAGCTTTGTGACATGGTGCATTATCCTGCTGGAAGTAGCCATCAGAGGATGGGTACATGGTGGCCATAAAGGGATGGACATGGTCAGAAACAATGCTCAGGTAGGCCATGGCATTTAAACCATGCCCAATTGGCACTAAGGGGCCTAAACTGTGCCAAGAAAACATCCCCCACACCATTACACCACCACCACCAGCCTGCACAGTGGTAACAAGGCATGATGGATTATTTATGTGGGAGTAACAACTTACATTTATAAACACGCTCATACCCAACCCAACTAGCATCTATGCAAACAGAAATTATGTATACGTGTTTATTTGCATATAGAGCGGGGAAGTGAGATCCGAGAAGTGGTCACTCAGGACGCATTTGAAGGCACATTCTACAGACAGGTGAAAACACATGCAGCTACAGCTGTCCACTTGTGATTGGATCACTTAGGTCAGATGTTAATGCCAGTTGAAAACAGCCTCTAAGGTTGGATGTAAAAAGGAATGTAATGATATGCTGTATAATTCATGACTTAGAATGACAGACACAGCCTCTGACATGACTTCCTCTGGCAGCTACCTACCATAGAGCCCTTTTCTGGCAGGATTGACAATTGACAGGTCGTTGCAGGGACTTCCTCCTATCACCAGGTCAAATGGACCCCAATCCAGAAGCTGAGAGAGACAACAGCACCACCAAGTGTTAGACTGAGGCAGGGACAACAAAACCACACTGGAACAAAACATTTTCCTGTTTTTTATGTCTTCTCTGCAACTGTACTTACAAAACGTACTAATTATAATCTTAAACGTAGTTGATTAAACTTTGTATGTTTGCATTCTTACTATCGCCCCTGTTGCACATATTTTTGTTCTTTTTCATGCCCTGGAACGTGATTTCCTGCACAACTGTACACATTAAAAACAAAGACTTTAATAACACATATTGTTTTTACATATTCTAACGGAAATTTTATTTTTTCTTTATATTGTTTTTTTACAATTACTCAATCTAATTAAGTTGATTATTTTAAAGACTAATCAATCATTTGTTTTTTCATAAAATGTCTGAAACTATAACAAAATGCCCAGACTATGTTTTTCCATCAAATTTTTCGATAATCCAAATAGGGGCTGATTCATTTTCTGTTGAGTGACAAATTAATGAATCACCTTGGCTCCTAATGTAATTTATTTATTTAACCAGTAACAGGCACAAGCATGTTATCCCGCCATCTAAACTCGGCTCAGCCGTTGTCCTCTCACACACAAACGCCTCCTTCCCCCGAAACACAAGATTCCTTTTACAGGGGGACAATGAGGGAGGAGAGGAATGAAAGAGATGGAGAAAAAGAAAGAAATAGGCATTAAGGAGCAAGCAAGCAAGCACACACACACACACACACACACACACACACACCAAGTGAAAGGGTGTTTAAGGGGATTTACGGAGGTTGAAGCTCTATGTCCTCTGAACTCAAGCACGCAGTTGCAAGCCCGTTTGGTGTGAGTGTGTGCGTGTGTGTGTGCATGTGTGTATTATAACACTACAAAACACTAGCCTACTACAATATTTTCTTTCTGAGAATTATTTTGATTTAACAAATTTGTTAGGGTTTGCAGACTGCTAGGTTTTGTTCTTGCTAGTTAGCAGTGAGAGGAACACATTGTGGATATTGTGAATTGTATTAACACTAACCCATATGTGTGTTCATAAACATGTTAGTTGACTGCTATGAATATAAATATACGTATATGTACTTGAGTGTTTAGTTTATATTGGCATTTATATGTTCTAAGGTGTTCAGTTAGACTATAGCATATTAGCATGAAAGTCGTCTAGCCGCGTGCTAACAATCACTACGATATTAGTGTGCTCACACTGTTTATGATTTTTATTGGGTTGTCAAATGACAGTTTAATGTTTGAGTTACTCTCAAAGTCCAGTTCAAACCAAAGATTTGCGACGAGACCAAACCGTTTTAGAACGTTGCAGGGAAAAGTTGCAGCAGTCTGAACTCGTCCGTCTCAGCTCTACTCAAACCAGCTAATGGCGTCGCTGCAACTCAGCTGGTGGGGTCTCCAAAGGCTGGTTTTAGGACATAAGAGACGTCTCCTGTTTCTACAGCCAATAGAGAAGTCAGCTGGTGGAGTCTCCAGAGGCTGGTTTTAGGACATAAGAGACGTCTCCTGTTTCTACAGCCAATAGAGAAGTCAGCTGGTGGAGTCTCCAGAGGCTGGTTTTAGGATGTAAGAGACATCTCCTGTCCAACAGCCAATAGAGAAGTCAGCTGGTGGAGTCTCCAGAGGCTGGTTTTAGGACGTAAGAGACGTCTCCTGTTTCTACAGCCAATAGAGAAGTCACCTGGTGGAGTCTCCAGAGGCTGGTTTTAGGACGTAAGAGACGTCTCCTGTCCAACAGCCAATGATTAACATGATTAGGTCTGCACGATATGAAAAAACTATCCAACTGCTATTATTTTGACTGATATATGACTGCGATATGATTCACAATATTGAAGGGAATGAATGTTTGTATTATTATTCTCATTTTCATTGATTAATATTAAATCTTACCAAATTCAAATGATTATAGTGTGATTTTTTTACGAGGTTCTGTACCAAACAAAAATGTTTTCTGTAGTCTGTAGGATAGGATCTGTAGGCCAGGACGTCTCAGCACCACCACAACACTTCATTGAGAATGCTTTGACACATAATTTGCCTTTAACAAATATTGCGTCCCCCTATGATTTGGATATTGCACTAGTTCAAAATGTAGTCTAAACTGTATCGTCTTATAAGAGAGAGATGCACATCACTACTAACACTCACAACATTTGCTCTCTTACGTTTTTCTTAGAAATGTTCCTGACATCATGGACATACTGGATCTTTCCTTCATGTCTGACAACTCCCACTGAGATGGAGTCCTCACACACTTCTGATGCCACATACTGGTCCACCTTAAAACCCAGGTCCCTCAGAACCAGGTAGCCTGGAAACACAGTTTGAATTACAACCTGCTGCGTTTTGGATTAACAAAACATGAATCCTTGTCTGTCTCTTTTCATTCACATGTGTCCTCACCAGTAGCAATGCCGTCAAACAGGGAGAGGACTCTGATTGGTCGTCTCTGCTCTGCAGGGACTGCTGGGTAAATCTTTGGTTTCTCCTGGAAGATAAACAGCACAAGTTGCAACAAAATAAGAACAAATATGTTGCAGGCATCTAGGAGAGTCGTTCTCATCATCTGGGCAGTTCAATCATCTTTTTTTGATCAAAAGATATTATTCTCAAATGTCAGCGTCAGACATATTGCTGGAAGACTGATAAACTGCTTTGATGATTCCATTCAAACTGGAAAAGTGTCTGCCTCAGAAAAAGTCTTTAATGCGCCCAGCACCCCACTGAAAGCCCACACTCACTGTTTCAAATAAAAACAGTTCTTTACCACCTACTCCAGTCTGCCCCTGAGTTCTGTCTCCCATTCCTGATAAACGCAGCCAATATAATCCAAAATCACAGAACAGGATATGATCAGACAACCTCTGTGTTTGGTATATATATATAGGTCATTTACGGTGGACATTTTACTCAACAAATTACAGACATGGCAGATCCACACAGGATTAAGATCACATACGACCTCTGCAATTATACAATTATAAATTATATTTATATAAATAAAAGTAATACTGGTCCCCTATTCGCCAGGTACTTTTTGAAAGTGCTTGCCCTTTTCTAATTACGACTCTCAGATAGTTCTGTGTTAAACCATCAGTCAGGTTACCGCTTTTATACTTTTCTACAAACTGAAAGTCTCACAAAGTTAGAATTTCTGCAGGGTTGTAGTGCTGGATTTGGTTGTTCAGGTGTTGTTTTTATTTAGTTGACCTCCTGTATGCTGCTGATGCGACCTGCCCCCATACAGCAATACTGGAGGATACTAATATTCAGATCATTCAACTTTTGGCAAATCTTCTACAAAAACACAAAGTGACTCACAAACTCCTGCCCGTTGTCGTTGGCAAAGAACTCCTGCAGCTTGAGGCTCCAGTCATGCCGTTGCTTCAGGACACCGTACTGCATCAGCGGCTGGCACATGTAGCATCGCCACGGGTCCAGATACCGAGCGTTGTTAGACGCCCCGGGATCGACCAGGATGTCCAGACAGTCCACGCAGAAACACCTGTAGAGATGAGAGGAGGAGGGGAACGGACAGAGAATCACATCAGTGGAGGAGCAGTTTGTGTGTGTGTGTGTGTGTGTGTGTGTGTGTGTGTGTGTGTGTGTGTGTGTGTGTGTGTGTGTGTGTCGGACCTGCAGCAGTTGGCGTTGCCGCAGAGCAAAACCTCTCGACCTCCACAGCAGACGGTGCAGTAGGACTGGTAACCGTCATCGTCGTACATGTAGGACATCTCCAGGTACACGTCCTGAAACACACACACACACACACACACACACACACACACACACACACACACACACACACAGCCCGGACATAATGACTACATGCTAAAGTGCAACATCACAGTTTGTATAAACTCAGGGATCATGACACGTTTTTACATGTTCAGGTGCAACTACCCCATGCTCAATATACAATTTTGACCTCTTCAGGGTTTGTTTAGCTTTTTAGCACTTTCAAGGTACCTAAACCCAAAAATGTTAATACTTTATCACCATATCAAGGGATTTTGTCATTTAAAACATTTTAAAAAAATAATACAGGTCCAAGGCACTCTTCTAGTAAAAAAGCCATTATTTAGATGGCTATTTCATATTGAAATTGTTAGTACATTAAAATAGAGCTGAGTAACAAACCAGCAGAGAGAGACACAAACATCCTTCCTCAGCATCTTCTCTAACTTTAACTAAGAGGGATTTGGACAGGTCTTCTTTTTTCAAGTCAAGCAATTTATTATATAAGAATATTCAAATTCAAGCACATTCCTGACCTTCAAAATAACAGTTCAAATGAATGTATTTTCCAGACTTTCAAGACTTTATCAAGCCTTGCCTGTTATAGCGAGAAACCCAAAGATGTCTGTATTTCATTTAGAGTAAGTGTCCTGTTACCAGAGCTCTGGAAGTGGAGCACCTAAATGAAATGAAGCCATTATCACTTCTACTGGTGACACCTGAGTGTTTCCCGCTGTGACATGTCAACATGTGGGCCAAGATCCCTAAATGCACCACAAACATTATCCATGATGGGGTGGCCATTTTGTGCGTTTCGCCATCGAAACAGGAAGTTGGTGTAACTTGAGTGTACATTGTCCCATTGGCTCGAAACTTTTCAGGATTCATCAGAGTCCAACCCTGACAACATAAACATGCCGATATTGGCTTAAAGTCATAACGCCCTCTAGTGGCAACAGGAAGTAGGCCTAAAAGACAAGGTGCTATACTTTAATGAACTCCTCCAAGAAATTTTATCAGATCAACTTCAAATTCAGTCTGTGTCATCTAAAGACCTTAACATGCAAGTTATTAAAAGAAAAACTTTTTGTCAAACGGTGTGGGTGTGGCATGGCGGCCATTTTAAGTGTTTATCAATGAACTTTAGTGTATATTGTCCATTTTGACTGAAATTTCTCACGATTAACAAGAGTCTAGGCTTGAGGACATCTACAGGCCAAAAGTGACTTACTCATGCCATGCCCCTTACATAACATTTGAAAGGTAGGGGTCTAAGGTAGAGTCTTATGTCATTGAACTCAGCAGAGAGTTCCTTCTTCATTGGAGATGGTTTGGCCTGCCTCCCTATGCTTTAACCACGCCCCCTTTCATAACTGGTGACCTGTTTAAGGTAGAGTCTTGTGTGAGGTATCAATGAACTCAGCAGAGACTTCCTTTTTTATTGGTAAAGGTTTGCCACGACTCCTATGATTCGGCCACGCCCCCTTTCACAGCTAATGAACTTTATGACGTAGAGTCTTGTCTGCGTGAGGTATCACTAAGCTCAGCTGGGAGTTCCTTTTCATTGGTGACGATTTGCAGTGCCAGAGTGCCGCGTAAATGCGGTCGGAAGGACACACGCAGAGGCGTGAGGGCCCGTCCAACGCTGCTTGCAGCTTTCATTTTTTTAGTTTTTGCTCTACCTTGCACGTTTGGCACAGGCCTCCTTCAAACAGCGGGTGGAAGGTTGCTGTTCTCGTCTTTCCACAAGAGAGACAGAACTCTGCCAAAGCACACACACACACACACACACACACACACACACACACACACACACACACACACACACACACAAAATCAATGAACAGCAGGAAAAGTGAATGACAAGGAAATGACACACCAAAAGTTCAGCATAAAGATAATGTATTTTTTGCATAAGATAATGTATTTTTTGCATATTTAAACATAACATTGATTTCAGAAAAATTAACTGAAAAAATGGTCTTAAAGCTTTGGCGCATAACCTTTTGATATTAATGAACGTCCATTACATTCAAACCATTAAAAAATGAGTTGCTCCAAACCTAATTAAGACTATCAGCTCTACACAACTCTGTGTGACTATGTTCAGAAGATTGTGGCTTTCGTGACTTTTCCGCGCAGATTCTTGAGTGAAGATAATGACCTCTTTATTACTGCTGAATCGCTTCCTAATTTAAAAAACTTAAGAAATAATGCCGCTAAAAGCAATTTGCGTGAACTCGTTGCTATCGCCTTCATTTTGACAGCCTAGATAAAACATTGACCTTATTTACCATCAGGCACACAGAAACATGCAATGTGAAAGAGTCTTTACCTTCTATACTTCTTTTATTCTTCAGAACTTCATTCACCATTTGTTCTGAGAAGAAAAGAACAATGTCAAAAAAGCATTAAAACACAAGCACATTAGGATAAGAGCCTGGAACACTGGGGATTTGGGATTATACCTGACTTCTAACTAGAAACCTGATTAGGAGATTGTAACGGGATTTTTTATGCCATATTTATTTAATTTACTGATATTTTGTTTGATTGTTTTAACTACTACTGCACTTTTTGTCTGCTCAGCCTGTACATTGTACTTTTTGTCACATTCCTTGTGACCAGGAAAACTCATGCTTTGACTGAAAATGTTATTTCGCTATCTGAGCTTCTTGTCTTATTTGTCTTCTGTAAGCTGTGCTATATGAGCTATTGTTTGTCATATTTGTAAATAAAAATCTAAACTACAGAACACAAACACATTTTCCCTATGCAGTCAAACTCAAATGAATGGCCTCTTCTATACTACACTACACTACCAATAAAAATTGATTAAATAAAATTTAATAACTAAAAACAAATACCAAACTTAATTTTTGTATCATTGTAGTTGTTTTTCATAACTCCATATTGAGAACAAATACTATGAGAAATGACATTTTACTACTTGTATTTTATACAACACAAAGATCACATACGTCATGATGCAAAACAAACTCAGAGACCATATTTCAATATTTTATGTGATAACTGCAGCATTCTGAGGTGTGTTTATGTACCTCTGCTGTAGGACTCCTCGTGGGCGGCCTTGCTCTTGCAGACGCTGGCTTTCGGCCGCTTGGCGCTGGGGAAATACTCTGGCAGGGAAACATCGAGGACCTGGTGGTCCAGAGGGTTACTGTCTGCAGGGAGACACCAAAACAGACTTTATTCTTTATTATATAAATTATATATTCTTTATTTATTAGACTTTATTCTTCATCCTTGCTTAATGGCACTTTATGAATGAACAGCATATGACTAGGGTTGGGTATTGTTTGTATTTTTCCAATACCGGTGCTAAAACTTTCCAAAAAAAAAAAGAGAACAAAGCGACAGCCAGTGACATTAATTATTTAACACTTGTTTATTGCTATGGCCCTATGGTTTAAATTGAAATCATGTATTTAAAACGTAGGAACTTCTTTCACCAGTCAATTGCTGTTAAACAACAAAAAGACCTCTAGATGGCTGAAGGGAAGTTTACAACAACAGCTTGAGTTTCTCGTGGTGCAATTGAATGCACCATGAACTCCCATTGACATCTCAGACTCCTGTGTTTACGCCAGCTACTAGTTAAATGTTCTGTGTTTGTCTGTTCAATGTTCCACACTTAATTAAAAGAAAAACACATATTGCTGGCAATTTATATCCATGTTCTCATCCCTGCAGAAGAACATAGAGCATGTTTAATGGTGTCTCATGTTATTATTAAAGACTGCATTAAAGTCATTATCATCAAGTGCATTTTAATAATAACTATCTTGCACTAAGTTACTAAGTGCTTTCAAGAGATATTAAACAGATCCACCGATGTTCAATATGGCTTATTGTGCATACCATAGGCATGTTCAATAGGCCTACTTTTTCCAATAGGGCACAATCATGTTAACCTTTTCACAATAAAAGCCCTAGACATATAACCTACTAGTTGCTACTACTTGCTAGGTCTCCAGACCTAAACCCCGTCACTCCACTCAGCAGCTGGGAAACAAGACAAGACCCGTCCGCTGGTCTGGAGGCACTGCAGCATTTGTGCTCAAACTGCAGACTCTAGCTAGCCTACTATACATTCACATGCGCTGTATCTTCACCGCTAAATCCTCTCCTCTTCTCCAATCGCTCCTTCCCATCTGCTCACATCGTATCGCCTGTCAGTGATGCGAGCTGACCAAGGTGGGGAAGATCTGTCAGCTCGACATCCCAGTGTTTTTTTTGTTTTACTGATTAACGTGATTTAACCAGATGTTTGGCCCTGGGCTCTTTAGAGGCCCTGGGCAACTGCCCAGTTGACCATATAGGTAATCCGGGCCAGACTAGAGGGCAACACAGGCATTTAAATAGCACCGAAATGAGGCACCAAAATCTGTGTTGTCCTGTATATTATCATGAATACGTATGTTGTATAAGACTGCTGCCCCACTCACCGGCGGTGTGCGTAGGTTTGAGTCCCTCCTCGCCTTTGGGCAGGAAGCCGTCATTGGCCCAGTCCAGCATGGGCTTGACCTGGTCGTCTAGATTGTCAGACTCACAGGGAGGAAACTTTTTCTCCGCCCGGATGCTGGCCATCTGTATTGAAGAGATGTGACACAATGTGTGACAAAGAGACAGAAGTATTCAGATCCTGTACTGTGAAAATACACCATTACAAGTAAAAGTCCTGCATTTAAGGTGTTACTTATGTAAAAGTACAGAAGCATTAAAAGTATGCAGCAGAATGTCCTGTTGTCCTGGTATGTCATTATATATTATTTTATTCAATTAGCATTACTAATGCATTAATTTGCAAGTAGTGATTATTTACATGGAGTCTGGTGGGTTTGGTGATGGTGATTTCGGGGCTGTTTCATGTTAAACTAAAAGGCTCTTACTCTTCAACTAAAAAGTCTATCTCTGTAGGGATCCATCCCATAATGTTGTCAGACACTTAGAATAATAATCTGTCTGTCAGCGGCAATAACACAACTTTTTGTGGACGGAAAGGGTTACATTCCAGATGTTTTGCTGCTGACTGTTACAGCGTTCACGCTCAATACCGGACCATTTTAAAACAATTTTGTTCACATTAGTTACTTATGCTGCATTCCAGGCAACCCGTAACCCGTGTTTTACAACCTTCTACCTGTGAAAGTGCCCTGGAACGGCAGACAAACCCATAACTTACTACCTGTGAACTCATACCAGATCATTGTACTCCCAGTTACACCCAGATAAACAACACGGGCGACACCTTTTGATGCCGTACAGACGCTGGTGATTAACAGTGAGAAATAGAAATAAATATACATAAATACAGTAGGCAATGTTAAGTAATTCTGTACATTGTAATCATAACAATACACATATGATTGTGTACTACTACATGGATTATTAAATGAAACACAAAATATGTCGTCGACTAGAAATCGCTAGTTTTAGCTAACGCTTGCTAACATCAAAGGTAGCCGCTAGCTTATGCTAGCTAGAAGAGTTTGTGGTGACTTTGAGCACAAACCTTAAGAGATTGAACATTTTCTTATTAATTATCTGTGGTGTGACTACATATTTACTGCCTGACTCTCCACCTTTATAGTGTTGTCCATCTGCTTTATAATCTAACTTGTATCTTCTCTCTTCTCTCGTTATCCTCTCTTTCACTGAAAGGATAAGATAAATGTTTTCTTGGCAGGTTAAACACAGCATATTTTTTACAGCAAACCTCAGATATGGAACATATTCAGCCACACCAAGGTTATAATAGTTTAGGACTCACAACTTGGTAGCATTCCAGGCAAAGTCACCACAAACCCTTCTAGCTAGCGTTAGCTAGCGGCTACCTAACGTTGACGTTAGCTACCGCTAGCTGATACTAGCAATTTCTAGTCTGCAACATATTTTTGGCTTCATTAATAAACATAACCTGTACACAATCCTATGTGTATTATTTTGATTACAATGTGTGGAATTACTTTACGTTGCCTAGTTATACTGTTTCTCACGGTGTCTGTACAGCATCAACAAGGGTCGCCATCGTTGTTTATGTGTGTACGGCACCGTGCTTACCTCCAGTGCTTGGAAGATCGCCCTGCGGTATGACGCCAGCTTGGTGTACGAAGCCTGGCTGAAGAACTTAGGGAAGGCGGTGATGGAATCCAGTTTGTCTGCGGAAACCTGGCGAGAGAAAACATTGTTGCGTCAAACAAAGCATGACATGTGCAACTATTGTTTGATTTCCTTCTCCCTCCCTCTTTCATCCTGTCTGTTTTTTTCTTTTTCTTTCCTCACCTCAGAGAACTTGCCGTCTCCAAACCACTGCAGCCACCTCATGCCGTGACTGGCCTGTCGCTTGCCGGTGGCGCGCCACGTCACCACGATGCCGGGCCACCAGGAGAAGCCCTTGATTTTCCCCCACACCAGCTCGCCTATGCCAAAACCCTTGTTGTCCTGGATGGAGAAGAGGATCGAGTCACAACAAGAACTTTGTGCTATGACAGAGCTAGCAAAATATCAGCAATTTGGCAATATTTTATACAGGAAAATGTTACCAGTAAATGGCAATGTGTTTGTATGCAAAGCTTGAGTTTAGGGCGCCTGGGTGTCTAATGGCGTTTTTTCCAATGCGTGGTATCTACTCGACTCGCCTCTTCTCGCCTTTTTTGGTTTTCCATTACGAAAAAAAGTCCCTGGGACCTGCTACCAGGTAAGTTTTTTAGTACTACCTCAGTCACTTATGACTGCTTTTTTAGCAAACAAGAATGCAGAGTGTGTGTCTGGAACAAACGCGCCATTTAAAAAAAAAAAATCTAGCCAGACACCGACAAATTATCTACTCTGCACTATTCTCACTTTTTAACTATTCAATATTAAGGGCTATTGGGGGCTTTTGCATGTCGTTTCCAATATTACAGACTGTTAATTTAAAAAAACAAGACAATATATCAAAGAAAAGATTTTATTTAGCTATTCAAGTAGCGCATCAAACTCTCCCATACATTCTTCCTCTGCACCCAGTGACAGTGTCACCACCGGCTCTGCTGTCCCAGATGCATCCCAGTCATTGTCATAAGCCTCTCCATGACTCTCATAAACATTTTATAAAGCACAGCAGGTCAAAACCAGAGATTTCACCAATTATACATCAAACGCCCAAACAGACGGTCTGTGGCGGCGATTTTGCAAAGCGTGAAGGGCCTGAAACACAAACATTACACAGCATACATATTTTGGTGTGTAATCATGGTTGCTAAAGTTCATGCACTTTATATAGCGTATAGTAAATACTGACTGTGACCCTGAACACATGCAGATGTTAGCTAATGTTACCAGGAAATTTAACTTACCCTTTTGTGTCAGCAAACAATAGTCATGTTGACGTCCGAACTCCTGTTTTTTTTCAGCAGTGATTTTTGTTGCTTCTTTCAGCTTCTTTTGAAACAAAAATTTTCTTCTGGCTGTGGCAAGTGGCCACATGCCGAGAATCAAAAACAACACACCTCTGCTGTTGTGACTCGCCTTGACAATTACATCATGGTAGTTACCGGCTGCGTAGCTATGGTGACCAGCCACGCTGAGGCGTTACTCAATCTGCAATGGAAAACGGACGGAGAGTGCGTCGAGTCGAGTAGAGACGAGGCGAGGTGAGTCGAGCTGTTACCAGCAGTGGAAAAACGCCATAATGTGGTAGATCGTGCACCCGTATGCAGAGGCATGTCATTCCCCCTCTCTCCCCTTTCATGTCTACGCTGTCCTGTCACAAGCAAAGGCCTTAAAAATGCCCAAAGAATTATTTTAACCCTTGACCGTGCAACTTTTTTTTCAGTTTTTCTGGATCAAAATTAAAAATTATTCATTATTACATTTTAAAGACATTTTTGTAACTTTCTCCAAGTTTTTTGTCACTTTTTCTAAATTTTTTCACTTTCCCTGACCTTTTTCAAGGTCCCATGGCATGAATATTTCACTTTATGAGGTTTTTTAACGTTGATATGCGTTCCCCCAGCCTGCCTATGGCCCCCCAGTGGCTAGAAATGGTGATAGGTGTAAACCGAGCCCTGGGTATCCTGCTCTGCCTTTGAGAAAATTAAAGCTCAGATGGGCCGATCTGGAATCTTGCCCTAGGTGTCCAAGGTTACCTCCCCTTTCTCTGCTTTTCCCGCCCAGAGAATATGGCCCACCCATGAGAGAGAGACATCATGGCTTTCAAATGAGCAAAGTGGCAGTTGGTCAAGGCCACACCCCCAGCCTCCACCTTGGCCCCCCCTATCCTCCTCAAAAGCTAAAGACTCAGAAATGGCACATACTGGAAATGGGACTGGCTCCAGTGGCTGTTTTCTGCACCAAGGCTGAATTTTGGGAAAGAGACTTCAGATGCAGTATTAGGGGACCACTAAGGGAGTTTTTCCTCGCCACTGTCGCACTGTTGCTTGCTCTGGAGGGAACTACTAGAACTGTTGGGTCCTTGTAAATTCTGGAGTGTAGTCTAGACCTACTCTATCTGGTCTAGACCTACTCTATCTGTAAAGTGTCTTGAGATAACTCTTGTTATGAATTGATACTATAAATAAAATTAAATTGAATTGAAATTGAATTGAATTAGGGGACCGCTAAGGTCTATATAAAAGAGACTTCAGATACAGTATTAGGGGACCACTAAGGTCTATATAAAAGAGACTTCAGATACAGTATTAGGGGACCACTAAGGTCTATATAAAAGAGACTTCAGATACAGTATTAGGGGACCACTAAGGTCTATATAAAAGCATCCAAAAAACACCATGTCATGGGACCTTTAAAGATTTTGTTTTTGTCACATTTTGTTGATTTTTTTGTCGTCCTTTAAAATAAAACCTTCAAATGCTCTACAATTTAATAAAACACCCACATTCAATGAAAGTAGTGAACTAATCATTTACTCTACTTGTGACATGCGTTGTACGGTATTTTTTTTTGGGACAAATTTCTGATATAGAAACTTTTGGAAAATGGATCAAATGTGCCCCATGATAACAGGAGGGTTAAAAAAAAGGGTTGGAGGGTATGGCACCAGATTTGCCAATTTCAGTTTCACTATTAGTTATACTGTTAATATTTAACATTTTAAATGTCTTTTATTTAACTTAAGTTTGGCTGCACAGTTTTTTGAAATTGTTATTTATTTCTGGATTTCTTTATTTTTGTTCTTTTTCAGTTATGACTGATAGATAATAGATAATAAAAGAAAGTAATTTGGCATTCATTCTCTGTATGTTACAGAGTTTAACAACAATGACAACAATCAGAAAACAACCATGCAGGGTTAGTAGTAATCAGCTGTTAAAATCGATTTGATTTTTAACACAATGGTATTGGATCGGTGCTCGTTATAGGTTGATACTTCAGGTGTCGGGGAAGGAAAAAATGGTATATATCCTCGACATGAAAGTGTCGTAAATCTGTTCGTAGCATAAATGTCCCGATCTATAAAGCATCACAAACGTAAACTGCAGAGTGTTTGACATCAGTCCACACCTGTCTAACAACCCATTGTTGTCTGACTTCCTCATTTGCTCAGGTGCGTCTTGTCATTTTACTGTTAGCTTACGTATGTCCCTGAAAATTCCATCATTGACCCATTTCCTTTTTCTTTCTCGCTTTCTTTATTTCTCTTGAAATGTATGTATGCTGCTAGTTTATGAGCAGCTGGGATTTCTATGCTTGCAAACAAATCCCAGTTAAGCCCAGGCTATGCGATCCTTCAGTCTGCCTTATGAGAGGAAACCCATTAGGCTTTTGTGATGGCGTCTGATTACTCTAAAGAATACCACGCTCCACTGAGTCCTGCCGGGATCGAGTGAAAACACACTGAGACGCGTCAACATACACAAAAAAAGCATGTGTATTGTGAGATGGCATGCACGCAGACATGAGACATGCAGGAGGAGGACATGCAAACACACACAAACTATAGTGAAACTATTGATACAGAGCAAACACAGACGTGTGTGTGTGTGTGTGTGTGTGTGTGTGTGTGTGTGTGTGTGTGTGTGTGTGTGTCCATCTGCACTAACACAAGGCCAGGTGGAGGAGGCTCTGCGGTCTGGGAAAGGAGTTACCCTGCTCCTCTTTCTATCCTCCACTTCTCCTTTTAAAATATGCTTGACACAGCTGGTTCTCTCCTACCTCTCTCTCTCTCTCTCTCTCTCTCTCTCTCCCTCTCGCTCTCTCTTTTCTTTTAGATATCTGATATATTTCTGTAGGCTCTGTAAGATGACTGTATAGTCAAGCGAAAAAATATAAAATATGTTTGATGTAGATTGGATGAAATGTGCAGGAAAATTTAACATAGCTGAAAATCTGATAGAACCGAGTATATACTGACAGACTTCCCTTGTTCAAGGAGTGTAGGCAGACTTTGTACCAAACATTATTCTGGCCTGGCTTAACTTAAGTTCTACTAACTCCACCAAATAGAAGATAATACACATTAAAACAGAGTCTTACTGTTGGAATATTACGCAGGTCTGCATGACTGGGTTAACATGACCGAATAAAAAGATGTCTTATCATATTAGTAATTTCTCATTTGACTGGTACTTTTGAGGGGTTGTGTTTGAATAATTCAATGTTTATTAGGATTGATTTAAACACACTGTATCTGCATTTTAAGACACATTCAGCATGTGCAGACATCCAGTTTTTGTTTCTTTGTACCATCATTTCTTAGAAGAAATTCCATCTGCCCCTAAGGATAGATTCCAACCTTGTTACCCAATTCTCTTGCCTCCATCCTTCCTCCTCCAAACACACATCTCTCTCACACGTCTTACATTGTACTCCGGCTGAATCTCGGAGCTAGACGAGGTGCTGATGCTCTGGGCCGAGTCTTTGGAGTCTTGTTCCATCAACTCCAGACGGGGGGCCTCGGGGACCCTGCCGGACACAGCTACAGCCACAGCCAACCGAGGAGCACCACCACTACCACCGCACTGGCGGAGAGAGAGAGATAAAGAGGGAAGTTAATTAGACTCATATGATAATTTGTGTGAGAGCAAAAGAGAGAGAACAGTTTTTTTTAGATCTCATCTCTTTGATACTGATTTTAACTGTGCAGAACGACTCTTCACCTCAGGACAGTCT
Organism: Percina caprodes; assembly: GCA_013375575.1. NCBI lineage: Eukaryota > Metazoa > Chordata > Actinopteri > Perciformes > Percidae > Percina > Percina caprodes. The sequence continues at coordinate 317,686 of JABXJD010000189.1, forward strand.
GTTACAAAAATACACACACACACACACACACACACACACACACACACACACACACACACACACACAAACACACACACTCACTACTCAGAATTAGGCCTGAAGAAACAGATTCAAATAAGAGAGAATAATTAGTTGATTCTAATGTGTTTACCAGCAACATGTTGTGCTCCTGTTTGCGGCTCTGTCTGCGAGGTTTGTTGTGTGTGTGCCGCGTCAGACCAGCCTGGAAGATGGTCCTGGGTCGAGGCGTCTGTCTCAAACTCAACTGAGATGCACCCAAAGTCTTGTCCTGGAACACACACTCAGTGGATTAAATGTCATGTTTCCCCAAAGATTTATGAACACGATTTCCCCAAAATCAAGCGCATGTTTGTGTTCATACCTTGCTGTAGGAGTCCCAGGTAGCTTCCTCCTCCTCTGACCTCTTCCTGCTTCTCTTCCTGCTTCCCCCTGAACACTGGTTACCATCTGAGAAGAGTCCACAGGAGATGAACAGAAGGTTTGACAGATGGGCGAAAAGAAACCCAATATTTCCAAGAGATAACGTGACGGACAGAAAGCATTAGGAGTCTGTTGTTTTTGTCTCTGTAATGGATAGAGATGGACTTAAAAATTAAACAATGCATGTGAGGTTAAAGTGCTAAATTTCAGCATGAAAGCGATCAGTTTGCAGTGCTGCCTGGAAGGAGACACTGGGGGCTTAAAACACCAATAAACAAGTCTGACACCTCAGTGAATCACTGAGTATGAAGGTTTGACAACAAATATCACATTTAAGTTAAGTTTATCGTACATTCTGTTCCCCTGAAGTTGACGAATCATGTGGTAATGGTTTATTTTACAGATCAGTAAGTTTCTTATAATTCCCTGAAAAGAGCTCTTTGCTACTGTAAAGACAGGTACTCTTCATTGCTAATATTTTGCAGTATTAGTATTTTGAAGCACAATGTATACATTACTGGCAGAGCATATAAGTTAAAAACTCAAAGGGTTGAATGTTTTATTGACATGTAATAATTAGAGATGGGCAATATATCAATATTATAATGATATTGTGATATGAAACTAGCTATCATCTTAGATTTTGAATATCGTAATATCATGATATGACAGTGTATTTTCCTGGTTTTAAAGGCTGCATTACAGTAAAGTGATGTCATTTTCTGAACTTTCTGAACCAGACTGTTATAGCTCTTCTATTATTTACATTTACCCACCTAGTCATTATATCCACATTACTGACGATCTAAAATCTCATTGTAAAGATATTTTGTGAAAGCACCAATTGTCAACCCTATAATATTGCCACAAGTTCAGTTCCAACTGCCATCTCCATTTTCCCAATCATAGTTCTAAATTGCATTTTCCCTTTCCAGAAAGCGTCCAATGACTTAATATCAGTTCCTTTCTTTGAAATTAGCCTACAGAAACTATGAGATCTGTGAAAATAACCCTCAAAGAATAATAAGGGCAATAAAACACAAATAAAAAATACTGCAGTACAGAGACAACATAAAAGACGTGTTTAAATACTTGTTGAACACAGTATACTGTTGAGGTGTGTATGTACCTTGAGGTGAGGCGGCATCTCCATTCTGCTTGGGGCTGAAGGGGGAGGGCGGTTCAGCCGCGGTCAGAGGGCTGTTCTCATTAATCAGCTCCACGCCACTGTCATTCTCTGATAGGCCCTCAGCTGGAGCTGTGTCTCCATTAACCGGTGCCTGAGGAGAGAGGAAGACTTTAATCTAACCAGCCTGACTGTTACTGTCAAGCTGTACACTCTATGCATTAACCCCTGGTCTAAACGCCAAGTGTAAAAGTGTGTTACAACATTTATGTTTTATATGACGTCTACTACTTTACGTCTAGAACTTAATGTAGAAAGTGACAATACACTCCACATCACAGACAGGTCGACTAGGTCGAGTCAGGCTGAGGAGGAGAGACTAGGTTGAGTCAGGCTGAGGAGGAGAGACTAAGTCAAGTCAGGATGAGGAGAGGAGACTAAGTCGAGTCAGGCTGAGGAGGAGAGACTAGGTCAAGTCAGGATGAGGAGGGGAGACTAGGTCAAGTCAGGCTGAGGGGGAGAGACTAAGTCGAGTCAGGATGAGGAGGAGAGACTAGGTTGAGTCAGGCTGAGGAGGAGAGACTAGGTCGAGTCAGGCTGAGGAGGAGAGGCTAAGTCGAGTGAGGCTGAGGAGGAGAGGCTAAGTTGAGTCAGGATGAGGAGGAGAGACTAGGTCGAGTCAGGCTGAGGAGGAGAGGCTAAGTCGAGTCAGGCTGAGGAGGAGAGACTAGGTCGACCAGGCTGAGGGGGAGAGATTAGGTCGAGTCAGACTGAGGGGGAGAGATTAGGTCGAGTCAAGCTGAGGAGGAAAGATTAAGTCGAGTCAGGCTGAGGAGGAGAGACTAGGTAGGCATTATTAATGCTGATACCGATAAATCCGGAAATGCCTAATATTGGCCAATAATATCATTCCGCCGATAAATAATAATAAGGTAAAAGCACTGCTGAGTGAACAGAAAAGGATTAATAAATCATGTCTGTTAGCCTGGTCAGGAGCAGAATAAATCTCCACGGTAACTTATCTACCTCTGCTTTTGTGAAACCGAGTCTAGGTTAAATTAAGCTAGGATACCTGGGAAATCCCGGCCTAATCCACTATCTTGTGAAATAGCCCTGGTATTAGATGTCTGGGTTTGTGCGTCTTGGCAAACTCTTCCATTCATGCTTAGAGACATCTACATCCAGCTTTGTAAACTAAACTGATCATGTTTTATCTGAAGATTCTTTAGATTAACTTACAATTATTTTGTATAATGAGGAGACCTGACCGCGTAAATCATCTGTAAATCATCAAAGCTATAAAGTAGAAGTTCTCATTATACATATCCATAACTTTGCTTATCCCTCTTTCTGTTCAAAATGTAAAGCCAGTGTCACTTTTGCCTGGGGAAAATCTATGGTTTCACCACATTGGTGTAAAGCCTGATATAACTGTGATATAAAGTGTGATACCAGACTCTAATTGTATTTTTGGTTAACATTTGACCCTGCTTTTTTCTATTGTGACCCAGGGTATTGTAGAATTGTCTAAGAACCAGAAGATGGCTGCTCTGATCTGGGCTGCTCAATAACACCAGAGGAAGTTTGGAACTTGAAGTCCTCCTCTTTCATATATCAAGTAAAGTAGGGTGGGTCTAAGCCATGGATGTCTGTTATTCCAAATAAAATTTGTTATAATTTCTTTTAATTTAGGAGATAGATTAGATGGGGGCTTTAGGTGAATGTTTAAGTATTATTGTATTATTTGTCACAACATGGTATCGACTTTGGTATTGAGTATTGTGTACTTTTGGTGGTATCGGTACTGACTACTAGATTTTAGGTATTGTTACATACCTAATAGAAACACATGCGTATATGGGACTTTATATATTGCCCCTCCATTGCTGACTTGGTTGAAAACACATTTGCAATTTATCAGCCATTTCATTCCAGCTTAACCAGCTGTCAAGGTTTTGTGAAATAACCCTCAGGATGCATCAAGTCCACACTATATAAAAGGTAAACTGTAGAGGTTAAGCAGGTTTGAGGCCTGCTATTTCCTGTAGTTCTATAACCACAAACTATCAGCTGACACGCACGACACTGAGCTATGTTTGCAACTCGAGGCGCAATGGACGATTGCTCTGCAAGAAGCCTTTGATGGCTTTTCACCTGGGTCACTTGTTTGCAAAAACCTGTTGGAGAAATTCCAATACCTGCATATTTTACAGCTTATTGTACCAGCAAGTACATTGCCTACTTTTACTGCATCACTGATAACATATACAACTGGTTTTAAGGTTCTGCGCATAACATCTGACACAGAGCATTTTGTTCAAGCTACATCTTGCAAGCAATGGTGAAAAATGACAGAAAGCTTCTGTCTTTTTGTTGAGCAAACAAAAGGTATGAAAACAGAGGTGATAAGACAAATTACTTCAAAGCTAAAGCTCCCGGGCTGAATGTGTTTTTGCAACATGGAGCTGAACCCTACCTTCCCTTGGGGCATTATTTTCATTAATGTAACATGTTCTAGTTCTGCTGCTTTAAAAGGTGCCAAAAATCAATATCAACGCTGCAGTGGAGTACATATATTTAAAGAAATTAACATGTTGGAGACCGTCAGGCGTACCATCGAGTCCACCTGGGGTGAACCTTAAGCACAAGAATAACATAGCAGATAATGGATCTGTGAGTCAGTACAGGTAGCCTAAAGGTGACAGTTTATCTCTGCATCGCTTTATGTCTCACCTCATCGGAAGTGAATAGGAGGCACGGTGTGAACCTGCTGGGTGTGATCTAGTTGCAACCGTGCGCGTCTTAGCTCTTGTTCAGACTTGAAGTTGCAGCATCCCACTTAAAAATACTGATTCAACCTAATGTCTCTTAATGCCCGCTCAGATTAGAAAAAGACAGAGTACAAGAGATGTACGGATATCAATTTATTAAGGTAATACTGAGGGATATTACACTTGAGTGTAGGCTGTATGTAGGCTATGTATGTGGTTGTGTATGCAAAAGAAAACCAAGGAGGTTCTTTGGCTCAAATTGTGCTACATGTACGGGGTACTTTGTAGTACTGCAGGTATGTGAAATTTGAAAAATGTGATTGTAGTGCCTTAATTAAAAAATGAGGAAACATACCCACTTTAAAATAGCCCCACATCATCACATACCCTTGGTGAAGGGTATGTGATGATTTATTATTTTAATACCAAAGGCCAAGGGAACTTTATCAGCATAGTATCCTTAATAATAAACATCGGCCTGCCTCTATGGGAATTTAACATAGGGGGTGTATACTCATGCCCCCTGTATTCATTCACACATTTTTAATTAAGGCAACAAGATCAATTTCCAAAAGATGATTTTTTTTATTCCTCTTTTTAGTCAACTTAAGCATGGGTTCCTATACTCAGGAGGAGCACTGTATGGTTCCCTGGGTCGAGATAGCTGATGTTATACTCCTCAATATGCCCTCAAATGTATGGGCACAAGTTTTCTTGACTTTTAATATCTCCACAGTGGCTGAACAGATTTTTACATTCACCCTGCGTTTGAAATGTCCATCTCCCTCCATTCTTTAGCAATTTGAACTGCGGCGCCCTTACCAAACTCTAGAGACACACATACCCTGGGAACATAGGGGGCTTATCCCTATGTGGGCAAGAGCTACTGTTGCATTAACACTTTACTACTTTAAAACAATTCTTTTCTTGCATAAATCTATTCTGGTGAAACCACAATATCTTAGTGTTAAATGCATAAGTTAGAACATGCCAATAAGAATAGTGTTTTCTCACTTTTAATTGAACTAGATTGCTTTAAACTTTGAAGATTATTTTTTGGGCATTTTTAGGGCTTTATTGACATGAAGACATGAAAGAGGAGGGCGGGGGGATGACATCCAGCAAAGGGCTGCATGTCGGAGTCAAACCGAACTGAGCTATCCGGGCGCCTAAGTTATGCAAACTTAACAGAAGACACAGATTAAATTACAGTGCTATAAATCTTATAAAACTAAAGAACAGGTTTCTAAATATGTAACAAGAATTTAAATAATATGTTAGCCAGCGGATTTTTGTATGATAAAGTGGGATTTTAGTCTTTGTTTTACAAATAATGGTGATCTGGTGCGAAAGAGACAAAGGGGAGAGACGCAGCAGCTGTGAAACAGATGGAAATTTGTGAGATTGTGCTGACTTTTTAGGGAAAGTCACAGCTACGCTTATCTGAGGCTGTTTGTGATTGTTAAACGTCGTAAAACAGGGAAAGCATGTGGTGTGGCGGTCACGATGCCAAATTTCCCCTGTTATAAATGAACTTGGTGAACTTGTGCAGAAAGTGTGTGCTCAAGATGGTTGAGAGTGAGAAAGGAATGAGTGGGAGGGTGAGAAGGAGGGGGAGAGAGAAAGAGGGAGAGAGACTAATTTGTTTTATCAAAAAATTGTTAAATGTGAATATGTTCTATTTTCACACAACCCATCCAGTAATAGAGAAAATAGAGTATGAAAAGTAATAATCAGTTGCAGCTCTACATTTATTCACTTATCTGATGAATCATTATTTTTGATATGGATCCCCAATTTGATGTCTTCAAACTTTGTCCAACCAACCGCCCAAAAGACAATTAATTCACCATTACAAGACATAAGACCCCCCCCCTATACTACTACACATATTTTGTTGCAATCCGCACTCAACCTTTTTAGCATTTTTCTTTATTTGATGCTGAACATTGTATTTGTTTTTTTTTCTTTATTAATTATTTATTTCTTATTAATGTTAAATGTTTGTGTATGTATATATTATATTGAAATATATATACAGTATATATATAACTTCCAGATTTAAAAAACAGATTCTTCATTCCTATGGCTGAAGAGCTTGTTTTTTTATTGATCCATGTGTTTGCTTTTATTGAGATAAGAAGTTAGCATGTTTGTGAAAGTTCTCCTCTGGTCATATTTTAGGAGGATCGGCAGCAGCAGATTTTTTCTAGATGAGGGGGGTTCTGGAGGTGAACGGAGATGAGCGGTGACTGCAGTGCGAGCAGGAAGAAAGTCGCAGGTATTACGACTACTGTGTAAAGTCATAGTCTGTCCAGATAATGTCCAAGTCTATGAAATAACATGGGTTGGAATGGAAACAGTGGTTTCAGGCACCCAATTTGAACGGCATCAGCTGACTGAATGGGCGTCATTACGAACATTGATATGAGGCAGATGCCACTCTACCATTTTTTTCCTCCGTAGTGTACAAGTAGGCGGGGGGTTGGAGGTAAAAAAAAATTGTGGGGGAAACGCTGATCCTGAATTTGACTTTAACAGTCAAAATCCAATCGAAATCTTATTTTGATTGATTTAAATGACTGAAGACTATGATACATTATGACTGCCAATCAAAATGTGAGACATAAAAAATCTCTATATTGTGTTGCAGGTCACAGGCTGCGACTCTGTGTCTCTGCCACAAACTGAGTTGTATCAGTTCTCACTTTGATAATCTTTGTTCAAAATTAAGTTGAAGTAAATCAGCGATAGATAAAATGTGAAAGAACATCTATTAAAACTACATATGGAATAGTTCTTTAAATGATTGTGAGAAATGCAGAAGCAGACTCTCCTGCTTCTAAGGCACAAATTAATATTTGGTTGAACAAGTTGGAGCCAGCTGTCATCAAATTACAATTTACTAAGTTTCAGGAAATATGGTGGTAAAAATGTGTCATGAACACAGATAAAGAGGGATAATAACACGACAGCTGAGGATATATCTATAAATTAAGATTATCCAAAATTCCATCTGTAATATACTTATATTTGAATGGTTGTTGTCAATTTGTTTTGTGATTTTTCCTAATGCTTAGTAATAATAATAATAATAATAATAATAATAATAATAATAAGGATTGAGGATTTGGAGAAACTCCAAACTGCATTAAATAATAAAATAAATAAAATCTTATTTATTCATAAATCTAAAAAGTTCTTCTTTCTTTTTTCTTTCTTTCCTTCTTTTTCATTTCTTTTTCTTTCTTTCTTTCTTTCTTTCTTTCTTTCTTTTTCCTGTCTTTCTTTCTTTTTATTTTACACTAGGGGATTATGTACCTAGACTATGTTTCGGTTACAAGCAGTAACCTCCACTGGTCCTGGACCAGGATATAGTCAGGCACATAACCCCTCAGTAAAACAATGATTTCTTTTATTCTAACACTTGCTATTGTTGGCAATAATAAAAGCAACATATGTAACATAAAAATATTAGAGTGGCATATCACTCGTCTAATCCAGCTCTTGGTAGGAAAACAAATATGCATTTCCCAAAGAGTCTTTCAAATTAGGGCCATTTGACATTGTTTCATGCAAAAGAGGTATGACAATTTAGACTAGAGATGGGCAATATTATATTGATATCATGATATGAGACTAGATATCGTCTTAGATTTTGGATATCGTAATATGGCATAAGTGTCTTTTCCTGGTTTTAAAGGCTGCATAACAGTAAAGTGATGTCATTTCTGATCTTACCAGACTGTAACTGTTCTATTATTTACCTTTACCCACCTAGTCATTTTATCCACATTACTGATGAATATTTCTCTAAAATGTCCTCGTGCAAATTTTTTGTAAAAGCTTCAAAAGTCAACACTACAATTTTGTTGCTGTATCGATATTGAGGTATTTGATAAAAAATACTGTGATATTTGATTTTCTCCAGAATGCGCAGCCCTACGTTAGACCCATTTAAAAACGTCCTGAGAAACGGTAGCAACATGAAACCTAATTTTATCGGTCCAAACCCATCTGCATTTTCTCTTTGTAACAATAGAAAATTCACTGTGAATTAACGTTGGACTGTTAGGACAGAAGCAAATGCCTCTTGTTCCGTTTCTCTTTCGAGATTACTCCAGCTTTCTAGTTACCCCTCCTCTCTAATTTTCTCTTTTCAGCTCATTTTGTTTAAATCTCTACTCCTCTTGCTCTGTCGGTCCAGACTAAACCAGACCAGGTCTGCTTTTGTAAAAGAAGAGGGGGGGGGGCTCCTGTATGCACACAGAGAAAAGAAGCTGAGTTGGCGTCTTTGTTTGCAAATGCTTGGAAAGTAAAAGTGGAAAAACACAACAGAAACCTGCTAAAATGAGTTTTATCCCCTCCTCTCCCCAGATTCACTTTATAGTTTTTTGTATCGCTTTGGTGCTATTATCACAAGTAGGTGTAAAAACCTGACAACTTTTAGAAAAATTTAAAAAACTCAAAGCAGATCATCCAAATGGCTGTAATCACACATAACATTCATTCTTGTTATTGCTAATTGATTTCACTTAGTGGTAACCGTAAAGGGAGGGGTGGGAAAAAGAATCCATTCTTAGATGAATCGCAATTCTCTCTAGAACGATTCAATGCTCGATGCAAATAAGTTAATAATCGAAAGATTCTGTCTCCAGACAAATCAGAAAACAGAGTAACTGAAAAAAATTTTTTTTATATACTGTATATACACATGATCTAATAAAACATACGCAAAATAATTAGGCAAAACACGTATAGGCTGTTGATCTATTCTATCATATTACCTGGGTAATTATCACATGATGCTGGGTAAAGGATGCTGATAGCCATGCTCTCATTGGCAAGCTGTTAGCCAATCAGAGTAAAGCAGCTTAGCTGGTTGAATATTAATGAGGACTGGCCCAAATGGAGCTGAGTCTTCCTGCAGGCTTTCTATACCACGCTAGAATGACATGAAACAAGGTAACCACGGTAACCAAGTTACAGAGTCCATGGTAGAACTTCAGATATAGGTGGCAGGGCATCTTTGAGGCTTTAGGATGGAATGACTACACAATAAAAAAAATCAGTAGACTAAACATTTCATTACAACTTGTGTGGGACAAATTAATTTCCTTGTTTCTGATATGAAGACGAGACGCGTGTGACTCCAACATCTCACATTCACCAACAAAACGTACAGCGAAAGACTGAAAAAAACATCACACCGTCCTGCCGACCTGTAACATTTCAACATCAATGTACGCTGTAATTATTTTTCACTCTGAAGGCGCTGAAAGCGGCTGCTGGTTCAATCCTGTCGGCTCTCTGCAGCGGGCAGGGCTGGTGCTTGACTAATGCGCGCACACACACACACACACAAACACACACGGTGGATGCAGGAAAAACCAGAGATGAGACGTAGTACAGGATGAACTAAATTGAGGACAGCTACGCTCATTATTGTAAGTAAATGATCAGTTAAAGTCCAATAAGTCCTTTATTAAACTGTATGTGTGTCCCAGCCCAGGATAGGAAACTAACTAACAGTATGGGTTAGGGTAAGTAAAGATCAACAAGAGTAGGGAAAGATCAACAAGCCACTGACAGACATGTTCAAATTTGATTCATTCAAGAAATTATTATTCTTTGTCTTAAATCCACCAGCCATTTTCATATTATATCTATATATATATTTGCAGCATCCTGAGCCTTTTTGGTAAGATTACTATAGGAAATCTCAGCCTAGAGTAGTTTTATTCTCCTGAAAACAGGTTTTGTTTTTATTTTTAAAGATCTATACAAAAAAAATTGCAACTGTAACTTTCTCTGTCTCCCGCACCTTCATTGCAACAAACATAAAAAAAAATCACAACTTTTATCGCAATGTTTTTACAAAAGCTCCCGCAACATCAGGCATTTTGGGCCGCAACAATCTGAAAAAAAGGCTGCAAAATCCTGGAGAGACTGATTACCTAATGTGAAAAGTGTAAGCTGACCTTTGTGCTATGTTCTCATGACATTTTCTTTTTTAATCAATGAATGTGTGGCGAGAGATTTTTACAATCCAAATGAATGCACAATGGTTACAAAGTTTACAAGTGTGATGAGTTTGGAGTTTTGTACCAAGTTGTGAAACTGTACCACATGTTGCGATAACAGCACAAATGTGGTCATTTTTTTCTTTTTTAAATAAGTGGTGTGAAATGGAACGTGACCGGAAAATGGGATTTGATGTTCACTAGGTATCTGCGTGACTATTATCATCATCATTATCCTCCATTAATCTGCCTTCATGGAAATCTATTATTCCTCCTCCTCTTTGTGTGTGTGTGTGTGTGTGTGTGTGTGTGTGTGTGTGTGTGTGTGTGTGTGTGTGTGTGTGTGTGTGTAAAGCAGTGTTTAAAGTCTGGCACTGTGCAGATTTCACCGACATGCATCACACACACACATTCCACACTGGGCAACAGTCTGCCCCGCGGCGTCCGACAGCGCTGTCATAACATCTTAGCGAGGCCTAAATGATTAGGACCGTAAATGTACAGCGATCACTTAGACAGGACGGTTCCAAAACGCTGCTTGCCATAAACATCATGTAAATGAGTTTTATGGCTTTAGGAGCGTTGATCTTTCAGCAACCAAAAAACAGAGCAAGCCAAGTTTTTGTTTGGGATGCTGCAAGCCTCAACAACAAAGCAAGTGTGCAGAATTTACACAAAAAACACTAGGGACTAGGGCTGCAAAGGGGAAGTTATGATCTGGAATAATGGAAAAGAAATGTTTGCGCAATTTTAATATCAGACCTTTTTAACAGAGAACTACATATTTAATTTTTTAATTTTCTAGAGAACACTAAGCAACGTCAACACTAACAGGGATGTTGTAGAGCGTCCTCTGGTGGACAGATTATGCAACGTCAACACTAACAGGGACGTTGCAGAGCGTCCACTGGTGGACAGACTATGCAATGCCATAACTAACAGGGACGTTGTAGAGCGTCCTCTGGTGGACAGACTATGCACTGCCAACATTCATGACATGGTTGACTGTCTGTTTTTATTTTATTTTTTTTAATATTCACCTATCAGAATCATTTATTAATCATCATAAATGCCGATAGATCAGGGAAATGCCTAATATCGGCTCTAGTTAGATTTATTTATATTTACCCCCATATATTCTGCTGACACCATCATTGACATTCTCTTTCTGCCCTCAGGCTGCTGCTGAAAGAATGTGTCCTCAGATAGCCATCTACTTAACATAGCCCTAATTCATGTCTGACCCCCGAGGCTGAACCCCTTTCTGCAAGTCCAGACTTTCTAAAAACTGCTTCCAACCAGAGAGAATGAGTTCTAAGAAGCAGAAGCTAACACACAACTTGTTTCAGGTCTATTCCTGTTAACTGTAAGAGGTGTTGAGTATCATTGGAATAACATCTTGTGTAATTAAAAGTCATACTGTATTATTTACAAGTATTCCACACATTTTCATGATAACATTTTTTGCTATTGCAGTATTGCTCTTAATTCTTTCTCTCATTTCTCTTAATTATCAGTCTGGCTCTGGATTTCAACCAAGTGGAAACAAATCAGATTGTACTATCAGTGTATTCTTATTAGAGGTGTTAAAGTGAGATTATGGTCTGTCACTGCATGGATGCATCGCGATGCGGACGTGGAGGATTCTGCATCCATGCACTGACAGACCATAATTGATGCTTACTTTCCATTTGCGGCTTTATTAAAAAGTTTTTGCCTGTTGTCCGTTGTGTTGAGAGCAGATTAGGGTTGGGCACCTTTCACATTTTTATTGCTACTGGTACCTTAAATTTGCTTCAGGTACCCAACGGTACTTTTTTCAGTACTTTTGCAAAAAAATAATTTCAGCTGTAAAAATAATTGCAAGTCTATTTATCCTATTTAACATGATGTTATTTATTTTAAACATTTTACACAAAACTAAATAAACAAATCTAAAAATAAAACTCATCCCAAAGTCATCTCTATATTAAGTCAAGTAATTATTATACTATTCTATTGTAGCCTGATATTTTTTCATGACCATTTTTAATTGCTCTTTAATGTTTTAGGCAAAGCACTTAGCATTGCCTTGCCAGCCTGTCAGTCATTGACCAGGGCAAACAACCCCCCCCCATTTTGTCCCCCAGCTTGTCCCAGAGAAAGTGCAACGTCAACAGCACAGCGACCGCGTTGGGCTTGCCATTAATATCATATCGTCACTATACTTGCAACTTATTTATCGCCCTTACATTGACCTAAACCAAACTGCAGAGACAATGTAGTTTGCATGAGTTTGCTCCGCTGTGTGTGTGTGTGTGTGTGTGTGTGTGTGTGTGTGTGTGTGTGTGTGTGTGTGTGTGTGTGTGTGTGCAATCTGCTCTCTGTCAACATGCAGTGAAGACAAGTAAGCTCACACTTATGCGCTCTCAGGTACTGGGCACCATTTGAGTTAGTGTGAATCTGTCCTATCGTAAACATGGAGACGATTAAACGATGACAAAGAAGAGGGGTGAAAGCTGTGATGACAAGAAGAAAATGAAGTGAGATGGGGAGAAAAGACAAGGAAAGCAAATGGCAGAGGGAAGGAAGTGTCCCTCTCAGAAGGAGTGATATATGAAACTTAAAAAGAGGAACAAGTTGTAACGGACACCAGGAGCCTCTGTGTGTGTGTGTGTGTGTGTGTGTGTGTGTGTGTGTGTGTGTGTGTGGGTGTGTGTGTGTGTGTGTGTGTGTGTTTGCATGCACATATGCCTGCAAGCTATGAAAGTGTGAGAGTGAAAGTTGGTGCGGGTAAGTTAATGTGAAGCAGAGAGTAAAGGTTTGTACGGATTGCGAAAGTTTCAGAGTGTGTGAATCAGGAAATGTGTGTGTGTGTGTGTGTGTGTGTGTGTGTGTGTGTGTGTATGTGTGTGTGTGTGTGTGTGTGTGTGTGTGCGCGTGTGTGCTCGTGTGTTTTCCTCTGAGAACATAAAGAGGCTAGTGTGCTGTGGAAACGTCCGTCCACCCTTCCATCAATCCTTTTTCCTTGCCTCCTTCTTTCCATTTCTGCCTCCATCCTTCTATCTATCCCACATATCCTCCTTGTGTAGATGCAGCTGTCGATGCACACACCATCACAGCCAGCATGCATTCTCAATTAGGCCCATTTAATATGCTGGCACTCATGTCTGGGCACCTGCCTCTGCATTGATACACTCTCTTTTAAAACCACAGCTGGCTCAGAGAGGAGTGTGTGTGAGAGTTTGTGTGAGTGTGTTAATGAGAGGGCTGTGTTTTTTGTAAATTATTTGGCTTTAAGTAGTAGTCGTAGTACACTGTGACCTCTCCTGGCTGTGAGAGATGTAAGAGATGATCATAGGTGAGTGTGTGTGTATGTGTGTGTGTGTGTGTGTGTGTGTGTGTGTGTGTGTGTGTGTGTGTGAGACTCACTGTGGCCGTCATCTTGTTGCTCTCCTCCATGATAGCAGCAGAGTATTTGTTAGAAGGCATTGCTGTCGCAGTCGACTGGTCCAGAGGCTGTCCTGACTCCTTTTCAAACCTGGACGACACACAAAACAAAGAAAGCAATCAGAAAATAAACTGGAGCTGTGGATCCTCAACAAAAGCTCAGAAAGCCTACCAACATGTCCACGTAACATGTCTGAGGATACATACACAGCTATAAAAAAGGTGAAAAACACTTCCTTTCCTATAGTATAACTACGTTTTCAGAAAGTAATGGAGGTGAGAGCAATGGAAACAGTACATTCATTAGTATTTAGAGATGATGAAGACATCCAGAGTGATGAAGACAAGCAGCTGCATGATGCTGAGAGACGCAGGATCAGTCCCACTATTCTTTCTTACATTAAAGTTCCTTTAGTTGTTTTTCAGTTTTTCCATAAATTACTAGAGACTCAATAATATATTGAAGCAAACTACTGTTTTTCGTTCCTTCTGGTTTACCTTATGTCAAATTGGTATATTATAAAATCTATATCTTTTCTTTAAAGAAACTATTGAGTAGTGTGGAGTAACTTAAATTATTCAAACTATAAAGATGAAAAGTTAGTATTTTGTGTATTGGTGTTTGATGCTAGTGTTTTTACTCTCAGTGTGTTCTGAGTGAGAGTGTGTGTGTGTGTGTGTGTGTGTGTGTGTGTGTGTGTGTGTGTGTGTGTGTGTGTGTGTGTGTTTCTGTGTGTGTCTCAGTGAAGAGTAGGGATGTAACGGTATGAAAATCTAAGTTTACGGTTATACATATATATATATATATATTTTTCGGTATTATCACAGTATTTTAAGTGTGTTCAATATGTTCAGAAAGCTCTGATGCGGTGATGCTGATCTTATGATGCTGAAATAGTTTCAAAAAGTGTAACAGTGTTTATTATATTACAAAAATATAGGCAAAAGGCTTGTAAAATGATTGAAAACTGGCTGCTGAACCACCGGCCCACTGTAGGGGGGCCAGGAAGACCGAGTACCAGAAACTCTGAGATCAGGGAGATTTATTTACTCCAACATGAAGTTAACTATGAACTATGAAGTTGTATTTGACGTTACATGGGAAGTTGGATGTGGTTCTAAAATATTAGCAAATCGTAATGCACATTAATAAGCATCTGACTTACTATGAACATTATTTACCCAAACTAAATGTTATAGCCAACAGCATATAACTAGAAACAATACTACAAATTAGATTAATTTCTCTGCAATAATTAACATAAATGTAACATATTGCTCAGTAACACAAGCTATTACAGCACACATATCCATAATGGAGCAAACAGTGTAATACACCTTTAATAGTAATCACGTGGCTCCACAGGCCGGTCTGTTTACTGGTGATTGCACGACTGTCCCTGTTAGTAATGGCGTTGTGGCGTAGTCTGTCCACCAAAGGACGCTCTACAACGTCCCTGTTAGTGATGGCGTTGTATCGTCTGTCCACCAGAGGACGGCATAGTCTGTCCACCAGAGGACGCTCTACAATGTCCCTGTTAGTGATGGCGTTCTATAGTCTGTCCATCAGAGGATGCTCTACAACGTCCCTGTTAGTGATGGCGTTGCATAGTCTGTCCACCAGAGGACGCTCTACAACGTCCCTGTTAGTGATGGCATTGTATAGTCTGTCCATCAGAGGACGCTCTACAATGTCCCTGTTAGTGATGGTGTTGCATAGTCTGTCCACCAGATGACACTCTACAACGTCCCTGTTGGCAAAACTGATTATTTGCTTTTGTTCAAAGGACTTTAAGTTTCATATCTTAAGTTTGTATTTTTATACATTTTATTTATCAGAACTTTAATATATTTTGATGTTCTGCTGTGAAAATAAAACAAATTATTATATTATTTTAGTGAAAACTCATAAATAACTACAAATAACTAATGTTCGGGTAATCTGTTTCTGGATTTCTTTTTTAATATATATATATATATATATATATATATATATCGGCATATCGTATTTTTAAATAATCAAATACATACTATAGAAACACTAACAATGTGAGAGAAGTTTTAAGGGAGAGAGGATGACGCAGACCTCTACTGTACTCCATGAGAGTAAGAGCAGATCTGACATGCCCATACACACCTGAGCTAAACAGATACACAAGCCTGTATATATGTGTGTGTGTGTGTGTGTGTGTGTGTGTGCATGCGCGGGTGCATGTGTGTGTAAATTTAGGAGAGGTCAAAGACAAAGTGTGGTAAAGTCATTTTTTATTTCCACTAGTCTGAAAAAATACATGGTATGGAGGTAAAATAGCCCAAAACTTCAAACTTGCCTAATTACTATTATTATTTATTGTGTCATTACATGTGTTATATGTGTGTGTGGGTGCTACGTTACCTATGTCCTGCTATGCAACGCTACACCCTGTAACACCCTGCAGCGCTCTGCTATGACATGAACTACTACCATTTTCTAGTTTCTGTTTTATTATCTTCATTATGACTGTTATTGCCACTGTTCATCACCCCCCGTCAGACTCCACCTACCAAGAGCCTGGGTCTGTCCCAGGTTTCTTCCTAAAAGGAGTTTTTCCTCACCACAGTCGCACTAAATGCTTGATCTTGGGGGAATTACTAGAATTGTTGTAAAATTGTTGTTTGTAAAATAACTTTTGTTATGATTTGATACTATAAATCAAATTGAATTAAAAATTGAATTGTGAGTCACTAACTAAACTAAATTAGTGAAAGTGTGTTTGTACATGTATTATGTATGCAGTACTTCTGCATTCTTCTGTGTGTCCTCAACATTCTTTAGGTCGTCCACGCTGCTGCACAAGAATGCATATTTTAATGTGCTTGTGCATGTGTGTATGGATGTTTAGGTTTATATTTCAAGAAGGTGATAGTTCAATAGCTTGTTCAAACAAGCCAGTACAGCGAGACCTGCAGATTTCAGATAGATGACTGTCACATTTAATTTTACTCACATCAATCTACCTGGGGACACATAACCTGGGGACACATAGCAACTAATAACATAATATGTTCAATTCATTCTTGCATAGTCAGCACATGTTAATCCAATCCAAACAATGATCTCACTCACTTAGAAACAGAGTTGTTGCAGTATGCAGCCTCACAGAGTTAAATTTCTAAATTTCTGTGTCAACAACAACTTAGATTTTTATGTGCAACGTTTTTAAAAAACTTTTGTTTGAATGCATTAAAGCACCCATATTCTGCTCATATTCAGGTTCATAATTGTATTTTGAGGTTGTACCAGAATAGGTTTCCATGGTTTCATTTTCTAAAAACACCATATTTTTGTTGTACGGCACATTGCTGCAGATCCTGTTCTCACCCTGTGTGTTTAGGTCTCTGTTTTAGCCACAGAGTGAGACATCTCACTAGTTTTAGCTACAGAGTGATACATCTCCCTTGTTTTAGCTACAGAGTGAGACATCTTACTAGTTTTAGCTACAGAGTGAGACATCTCCCTTGTTTAGCTACTAGAGACTTCTTCTAGACCTTCTAAGGGCCACTTGTGGAATACCTGCACAACAGGGATAGGAAGTAGTTCTTTTAGAGACTAGTGGCTGTTGGAGCAGTGTTTGGCCATTGAGAATGAGCTA
Source organism: Percina caprodes (assembly GCA_013375575.1). NCBI lineage: Eukaryota > Metazoa > Chordata > Actinopteri > Perciformes > Percidae > Percina > Percina caprodes. The sequence continues at coordinate 335,108 of JABXJD010000189.1, forward strand.
GCATGCTACGGTTAGCCATCTCATCTCGGCTAGTGACGTAGAAAGTTGTGCAGATGTTGAACAGCTCACCTAGAGACTGAAGACAGAGGACATTCAGAAACATTCACTCAGAACACCATGGATGGTTTTTCCAAGTTTGTATGTGTGTGGAAGCACCCAAGACACAAAATAACACCCTAAATCCCAGAAATGGGGATTTGTTTGGGCACTTTAACGTAGGTTTCTATTTTCTGGTTATCTGGCAAATAACATAAATAATGCTGAAACTTTTCATCAATTACTCCACGGACAATTTACTGGTTACAAGTTTGTCATGAAGTCATTTACTTAAGAAGTTGCTGAACTTGCTATGCTTTTTCTGTTTCACATTGTTGCAGACTAAATAAAGGGTTTTCCAACATTTTGGAGCTAAAATCAAAGTGGATTATTTTCTGAATTAATTGATTAGTTGTTTGGTCTCGCTTTGCCATACCAGTGAGTTTATATACGGCATTGTGAGTACTGAGAAACTTTGAACTGATGGTGTTCTGCCCTTTGACATCGCTATGAATCTGTGATCAGGGACTCTCCCTTTACCCAGCTGCTCACTCAAACAGGATGTCGACTCCCCCTCCTTCTCTCCACGACTTTGACCTTTCACCTACTCACTTAACAACTACCTGCTAACTGTCTCTCAGGTCTGGAAGGAAACAAAACCTCATGTGGCAACTAGACCTTCCTCCACCGCACAGCAAAAGAGGGTCTGGCTAGTCCACACAGCATTCTGGGATGGGAGAAAAACGTGGTCTGGTTTATTGGCATTTCTTTAAACCAATCACAAGCATCGTGGGCGGGGCTAAGCTCCGGACGGAGCCACAGTGCCTCTGCTAAATAGTGTCAGGAAGGAACTTGTTTTGGTGGGTGTATGTGTACATTTAGAAGTAGTTTTAGTTGTCAACAGAAAACTGTCTGGATTTACCCAGCAGAGATCTGAGGACCAGGTAACCATAGTCCTCAGATTGGACAGATAGTCTAGCTAGCTGTCTGGATTCACCCTGCAGAGATCTGAGGACTAGGAAGTCCTCAGAAATCCACCGGTTCAGTCCCGGAAGTGGAACGTTGTGGATAAAGACTATGTGGCGACCAACCAGGTGCAGTCTGCCTGAGAACAAACCTCCTCAAACCTCCTCAGCTATCTACCGATAATTGTTTGGAACTCACCACCTCCTCACAGGTTGAAATTGTCATTTCAAAAATAACGAAAGGCACACGTAATACCACGAGAATATCGCTGGAACTGTATTACATTTGTAGCCTTCTGATCCTTTTTTGTCTTCATTTTTTACACTGCACTGTAAATAGAGCTGCAAAGATCATTGATAATCGATTAGTTAAAAGCAGAGAGACATCATGGCTTTCAAACAAGCAAAGGGCAGTTGGTCATGCCCTCCTCCTCAAAAGTTACACACTCTGCAATGACACATACTAAGGAAAGCTCATTGTGGGACTGTCTCTAGTGGCTGTAATACTGCACCAAGGCTGAATTTTTGGGAAAGAGACTCCAGATATGGTATTAGGGGACCACTAAGGTCTATATAAAATATACTTCAGATCCAGTATTAGGGGACCACTAAAGTTTATGTAAAAGAGACTTCAGATACAGTATTAGGGGACCACTAAGGTCTATATAAAAAAGACTTCAGATACAGTATTGGGGGACCACTAAGGTCTATATAAAAGAGACTTCAGATACAGTATTGGGGGACCACTAAGGTCTATATAAAAGAGACTTCAGATACAGTATTAAGGGGCCACTAAGGTCTATCTAAAAGAGACTTCAGATACCGTATTAGGGGACCATTAAGGTCTATGTAAAAGAGACTTCAGATACAGTATTAGGGACCACTAAGGTCTATATGAAAGAGACTTCAGATACAGTATTAGGGGACCACTAAGGTCTACTTTTATAGGAGAGCCTTTCCTGATCTTATTTGACTTTATTTTATCACTTTTATTTTATTGTATTTTAGGAATTTTATATATATCTGTATTTTAGTCTTTAAATGTTTTTCATGCTTTTATCTTTTTGTATTATTGTCTCTTTACACTTGTTAAAGCACTTTGTAACTTGTTTTTGAAAAGTGCTCTACAAATAAAGATTATTATAATTATTATTATATAAAAGAGACTTCAGATACAGTATTAGGGGACCACTAACGTCTATATAAAAGATACTTCAGACACAGTATTAGGGGACCACTAACATCTATATAAAAGATACTTTAGATACAGTATTAGGGGACCACTAACGTCTATATAAAAGATACTTCAGACACAGTATTAGGGGACCACTAACATCTATATAAAAGATACTTTAGATACAGTATTAGGGGACCACTAACGTCTATATAAAAGATACTTCAGATACAGTATTGGGAGACCACTAAGGTCTATATAAAAGATACTTCAGATACAGTATTAGGGGACCACTAAGGTCTATATAAAAGAGACTTCAAATACAGTATTAGTACCGGTATATAAAAACATCCAAAGAGCACCATGTCATGGGAGATTTAACACATTATTTTAAAAACAAAATTTCATTATCATAGAAACATGATTAATACAGCTCATAATGACATCTGTAAAAATGGGTTATTGGCCATAACAGCAATGTTAATATTGATTATTGGTATCAGTGCATCCCTAAACATTTGTTCTTATTCTATTTTTACTGTTTTTATGATGTTTTTAAATGCTCTCTATGTCCCTTAAATGTTTTATTTAAGGGATTTTACTGACACCAGTGTTTCCTCTATGTTCCTATGTGATTTGAAGTGCATAGCAAAATGGGGTTGTTGTTGTAAACAGTTTCTACCCACAAGCCATCTCTCTGATGAAAAGCTGAGTTATGACCCACAGTGTCAGGTTCAGTTCTGGTCAATAACCCAGTAACACTGTCTCCAAACAGCACCTGTTTACTGGTTCCACTTATTATTCCACTTATTTAGTATTATTCATCATTCTCATATCTCACTTATTATTTATTATTTACTCATCATTCCCATTCTCACATCTCACTTATTATTTATTCATCATTCTCATTTCCTATTTTAGAACTGTTCATACTGTTCATATTGTAATATAATAACATAATACTATTTATCCCAGTACCCTTTGCAAATGTTCCACATTTAAATTATTTTTTTTGAACTCTTCATTGCACTCATGCCTCTATATTGTTTCTGTTTAGAGTATGTATATATTGGTGTGTATATATTGTTTGGTTGTTTTGTATGTGTAAGCGCATTGTGAGCAACTATGCTCCAAAGAAAAATTCCTTGTATGTGTCCTCATACCTGGCAAATAAAGCTGATTCTGATTCTGATTAAGACACTGCTAAAAAACATCCTAAAGGAAAAACTGGATACTATAAATTGAAATACCTGAATGTACTATTTAAACTATGTCTTATGTCCTTTTTTGGTGACCACAGGAAGACGGGAGACTGAAGTTGGAGGGTGCGGTACATCAATCATTCCACTGACTTTTGCTGGAGGGTGAGTGAGGATTGAGTCCGCACCTTTTGAAGCAGAACATTTTAACCATTAAAAACCATTAAACCATTAATTAAAACCCTGTACTTTAATAGCTCAGGTGTTTGAGCAAGATTCCTGCTCATGTTGACAACGTTCTGCACATTGAAAATATAATTTATTCCACCTGTGTGATATTTTGCAAAAAATAATATAACAGGAATAAAGTCACAATATTTCAGGAAGAAATACACCTGCCTTAATAGTCTGCTGTGCATTATGTGATTGCTCTGCTAATATGTAATATATGCATTTTTCCATTATATGGTACCTGCGACTTTACTAGGCTTTCTTGGTTTTCCATGATAATAAAAAGTCCCGGGTACCTGCTACCAATTCCAAAAGGTGACGTGACTTGACGTGACGTGGGCCTGAACCATAGACTGGAAACTTTGTGTTATGTGCCTACATTTAAAATTACATTCAGGGCTACAGTCAAAACACTGGGGGCTGACGGCAAAATCCATTTTAGCGACAGGTATTGCAATATATCTTAGGCTTTACAGTAAATACTATGGTATTTCTGTACACAAAGTTCTCCGTAAAAAGTAAGCATTCAATTAGAAATCATGTATTGTTACTTTAAAGTGAATGTGTCTTGTGTTTTCCTCCTTATTTAATCAGCTTATTGTTTGAAAATGAGAAAAAACATTGATAAAATAATTGTGTTGGCTTTGCATCTTTGCATTAGAGTGTTCTTGACTGTTGCTATGCAGAAACATGTATTAGCTTTCAGAAACAGAAGTGAGGATGGAGGGCAGAGTGAGGGGCCCAGGGAAAGGGGACACAAAGTATGGTTGGGGGGTTCCACATCAAAGTTGTGTCTGGTGGCAAGAGATTAGGGACCGCATTGCAAGAGGGGATTGTTCACTCCCCAAAGGGTTTTACATGAATGTGTGTGTGTGTGTGTGTGTTGGGGGGGGGTCAGCTCCTCAGGGTCTCTTGCTGGGGGCTGCATTCCTTGTCTGTCATGTACTTTATGGCCCCTTCAGACCCAGATCAGGCCACACACTTTCTACATTGTCTACTTTGTTGCCTATTGTACATACTGAACAGAAGGCATGCAGGCTTATACAGTATATCATCACTCAGCAGCAGCCTGGACCAACTGCCATTCTCAGACCAAGATAACTAGATACTAAAGAAGATACTAAATACTACATTACTCATAATAGAATCATGTGTAATAGTTTCATGCTTCATTCGTTTGAAGGTTTTGCAGCTAAACCACCACATGCTCAGGTTAATACATACTATAATATTGTGGTATGGAGACGAGAAAGATGGTAATGTACACTTGTATAAGAGATGATCATAGGTGTGTGTGTGTGTGTGTGTGTGTGTGTGTGGTGGAATTCATTGATCAGTATCAGTGCCAATATCGACCCTTTTAAGTGAGTCAGGTATCATGGCAGGTCATGGACTAAATGCATTTTAAACTGCGGGGGGCAAAGGACAGGTATCGGACCAGATTATTAACACTGGCAGATTAACAGAGGTTGACTTTCCAAAAAAGGTATCACTGTACGAAAAACAATTTGGCATCCAGTAATGCTGTGTGGACTAGCCAGGCCCTCCTCCACAGTGCTGTTAAGGAAGGTCCCACAATGTGAGACTACATTTCCCCCGATGCGTGACAATTAATTGTTGATGATTTGTGAAATGTGAAAACGTATGCAGACAGTGTTGCTTTTGGCTGAGTTGATGCCATAGTGTGCGACAGAAGGTCAGAGTTCAGCTAGTAACCTCTCCTGAAAACAACTCATTATTATACTACATGAGTAATTAAGGATAAAATTGTGAAATACATCTTAGCTATTTATACAAAATGTGTAATCCAGTTAAAACCCTGCAGCAAACTAACTGTTACACCCATCACAGCCTCCAGCCAAAGCTAATAATTTCACACATTAAAGTGATTATGGACTTTTTATTTTTCCTTACTGAACCTTCTGCGTGCTCCAAACATGGCACACACACAGTCTTTTATTGAATGTTCACTTATTTCCAATAAAAGTAAAAGCAAGTGTATTTTATAGTAGTGCATATCTGCTTTTTCTGCCCAGATGAAAGCGGTAAAGAAAACTTTTTAATGATAAATCAATTGTTTCGACTAGTATTCAAACAAAAATACCAACAATTTCATGTTCCAGTCTCTGAAATGTGATGTGTCTCTGTTTTATATTACTGTGTATTGGATTTGGGGCGGTTGGTGAGGAAATGACACCTGAAGACGTCATTTATCACTATAGGGAATTGTGATTGTCTTTTTTTCTACCTCCGGTCATTTATATATATATATATATATATATATATATATATATATATATATATATATATATATATATATATATATATACTAAACGATCAACTGTATGTCATTTAGATTAACTGAAATCATTCCTACCACAGGCAATAACAATATATAATAATATTCACTGTTAGATAAGACTCATATATATAATCAATCAAGACTCATATATATAACCATAATGTTCACTGAGTGTTAGATAAGACTTATATATATAATCAATAAAGACTCATATATATAATCATAATGTTCACTAAGTGTTAGATAAGACACATATACAGTACATCACAATACTGCACTAAGTGCAATTTGTACAAACTCATTTTTATAATAATATTTAAGTAGTTGTACCTTTTTTATCTTTTTTTTTTAAATATTTATTCTTGTATTCTATCCTATTTACTATTTCATGTATATTCTGTATGTGTGCTGTGTGTCATTTAACTAACTCGAGTACTAGTATATTTTAAGTCAAGTACACGAATGTTAAAACAATGAGCATGTTTCTTTAATATTTGGTGACATATTGTTGTTGTTTTTCAATTTAATACAGTAAATATATTACATATTGGACCTTTAAGTAAAAGTAGCAATAAGTATAAGGTACAGTATAAAAATACTCTGTTAAAAGTAAATGCTTTTAAAATACTTCATAGACAAACTTCAAAAGGCTCAAAAAATAATACTCACGTACCAAAATGATCACAGTTTTTGGTATTATCGCAGAATATTTTCAAGTGTCTTCAATGCCTTTAGCATAGAGCTGGGCAATATAGCCACATTGTATTGATATCGTGATATGAGACTAGATAGACTTAGATTTTGGATATCCTAATATCATTATATGGAATAAGTGTTTTTCTGGATTTAAAGGCTGCATTACAGTAAAGTGATGTCATTTCATGAACATACCAGACTTTACCCACTTAGTCATTATATCCACATTACAGATGATTATTTATCAAAAATCTCATTTTGTAAATATTTTGTGAAAGCACCATTAGTCAACACTCCAATATCGATATCAAGGTATTTGGTAAAAAAATATTGTGATATTTGATTTTTTCCATATCGCAGCCCAACCCTAACTATAGCAGCAACTATTTTTCCTGCCCGTTCTGCAGACAGGATAACTATCTTAAATCAACTGTCCTTCGGGATTCTTATAATAATCAAAATATTAGGGGTGGGGGGAAAAATCAATACAGCATAGTATCGCGATCTTTTCAATTTATCGCGATCATTTTAAGATTTTCAGTTGTATTATTTTGCCACAGCATCATTTCACTGCAAATGAGGCATACAGGACAAATGGGTAGCCTACTTAGGTCCATTCTTAATTTTCATGTTTTTTAGGAGTTTGCTCACACTAATACATGTAAAATATAACTTTAAATTAGTAAGAAAGTGAAAATATCAAACAAGAATATGCTTATTAGGTATAAATACAATATGAAAGTCCGGCCCCCGTTGCTTAGAAAAATTCTGTCCCTTTGACCCCTGGTCTACTGGGTGAGCTAGAGGTCGCCCCTTCCATTTCAATTCTAATTTATTTTTATGACTAAGAAAGAAAGAAAGTAAGAAGCATGTTGACATAGCTGTTGACATTCTATTAAGTGTTGGTTGTATTGTCTACATTTGTCTTGATCGTTGTGTCGCTGTATTTTGTGGTATAGCAAGTGTTTTACTAGAGCACCTCAATGGAATCAAGCCTTCAGACTAATTACTTTTTGTCCTCGCAATTTTTGTGTAGAGTCCAACTGATATATGGCCAAAATTAGGGATTTTCCTTTTTTCCACTATCGGTATCTGCATTTAAAAAAAAAAAATTTTAATATTTATTTATCAGCAAATAAAATAAAAACTGACAAAACAGCCTTCAACCATGACATGAATGTTGGCGTTGCATAGTCTGTCCACCAGAGGAAGCTCTACAACGTCCCAGTTAGTGATGGCGTTGCACAGTCTGTCCACCAGAGGACGCTCTACAACGTCCCTGTTAGTGATGGCGTTGCACAGTCTGTCCACCAGAGGACGCTCTACAACGTCCCTGTTAGTGATGGCGTTGCACAGTCTGTCCACCAGAGGACGCTCTACAATGTCCCTGTTAGTGATGGCGTTGCATAGTCTGTCCACCAGAGGACGCTCTACAACGTCCCTGTTAGTGATGGCGTTGCATAGTCTGTCCACCAGAGGACGCTCTACAACGTCCCTGTTAGTGATGGCGTTGCATAGTCTGTCCACCAGAGGACGCTCTACAACGTCCCTGTTAGTGATGGAGTTGCACAGTCTGTCCACCAGAGGACGCTCTACAACGTCCCTGTTGGCAACTCTTTGACTTTGTTTTGTGTTTTTGCTCAAAAGACTTTAAGTTTCATATCTTAAGTTTGTATTTTTATACATTTTATTTAACAGAACTTCAATATATTTTGATGTTCTGTTGTGACAATAAAACAAATTATTATCATATTATTTTAGTGAGAACTCATAAATAACTACAAATAACTAATGTTGGGGAAATCTGTTTGTGTTTTGGAATGTGTTTATGGATATATATTTTTTTTAAATATCTTATGGCCGATATATCGGAATATCGGATTTTTAAATCACCAGATATCTGTATCAACATCGGCCTTATAAATCCTTTATCGGTCGGGCTCTGTATTCTGTATCTGTGATGTGTTTTTTTATATCATCAAATAAATCAAAGTATTCAAAATATTAAAGTATATGGGTTGTAATTATTGATGCATTAATGTGTAGATCACTTTCATGTTGCAGCTGGTAAAGCTTATTTGAATGACTTTATATAGTCCTGGGTAGTCCATTTTGGGGCACCTGGGAAGCTCACCTGGTAGAGCATGAACCCCATGTACAGAGGCTCAGTCCTAGCCACAGCGGCTGCAGGTTCAATTCTGCCCTGCTGCATGTATTCCGCCTTTAATACCTAAGCTGTCTTATTAAATACATGCTACAAAAAACACATCATCATTTATGAACTGATTATTCTTTATTTTTAATTACTTGAATTGCTGTATTGAAACTAATGCTGTCAAGTAAACATGTTGGAGTAGAAGCATAAAGTAGCATGAAATCGAAAATACTCAAGATTCACTTCTTGAGTATTTTCGATTTCATGCTACTTTATGCTAAGTACCTCAAACTTGTAGTTAAGTACAGTGTACTTAGTTACCTTCCACCACTGCTGCAGTGTTTGGGGGCATGAGGAGGTCACCTGAGTGATGAATAAGTCAATATAACCCCCCCCACCCCAACTGAACTTTATCATTCCCTCCCTCCTGACTCCTCCCCTTCACTTTCCCACCGCGTGGCTTCTTCCTGCGCCTTCTAATGATTCCAGGAACATAAAAGAGAGCTTCATTTGCCTGCAAACGTATTTCTTCCTTGCTGTCTAACAACACAACCCCTGCTAATAAATCACCGAGTAACAAGAGAGCGATCATCCAAGAAGGAAGTTCAACCGGTAAACCTGCACCGCACCGTCAGTACATGTCCAAGCACCGGGGCGCGTTCAAAACCAGGAAACAAGAACAGAAATCTTATTTTGCAATGATCCAAATAAACCATGCTGATCACCCTGATTTACCATCAGTGAACCCTGCAGGGACGCCGCAGGGGCGTTGGAATAATCACTGACTAATAATTTTTCCTGCACACTAGACACGGTCATAAGTCGTAATAACAGCTCTATAATAAGAACAATTACGCCCAATAATCATCACTCAGCAGCAGAAAATCACTAACTACATGATAACAAGGGATGCAAGTACTGTACAGTTAAAATAAAGTCACCTCAGACCCCTTCATTAGGAGAGACGCACTATTAGTGAAATACAAGCGAAAACTCCCTGTGTGCACTGCACATGCCTTCAATTCTTCAAAGCAAGTCTGGGAAAGTTATAATTAATGCGTTATAAACTTATTGCAAACACACGTTGAAAGTGTATGTTAATAACTGAGATATATTAGGTGTAACATGTAGACTCCATAGCCTCCAGCTCGGTCGGCCGTGCACATGGGGAACATGTCGACCCAGCTCCAAACCTTACAAGTGCACGGTGGAATAAAAGGAAAGAGAAATACATATGTTGCATAACAACACCGAGGCTGTCTCCACAAACGGCACAAACCTATACAATGGGGTTCAGTGCATGTGTATTTCTATGTGAAGCGTCAATTATTCACTCGGTAAATCCCTGCATAAAAAAGACGAAAAGAAACCGCCCACTGAGCCAAACTTTACTCACATAACCATCCACGCTTTTTTCTCTCATCCACGGCTGGGAAGTGACACGGAAGATGAGGTGATGTCTGTAGCCTAGAGTCAAATTTGTTGAAAAATGGACTTCAAAAAGTTGAGAAAAGCAGCCTTGAACTTAGCGCACTGGTCAGGAGTCTGGCTAGTCCTCGCGCAGGATTTGGGCACTCTGTTGAAGCATGGTGCTGCAGCGCTCTCTCTCTCTCTCTCTCTCTCTCTCTCTCTCTCTCTCTCTCTCTCTCTCTCTCTCTCTCTCCAGTCTTGTCTGCGTGTGCCCTTCTGTACACTGACTGAACCTCACGGTGGGTCGGCTCCTGTTATTTCAAGTTGACCTGATTGGTTGCTCGAGGCTTTCCTCAGGTGTCGACTCCCATTTTCTTTCCCCGCAGGACTTACTTTTTTAACAACTTTCTCTCTCTCTCTCTCTCTCTCTCTCTCTCTCTCTCTCTCTCTCTCTCTCTCTGGCTGTCTCTCTCTCCTTCTGTCTGTCTCTCTGTCTGTCTCTCCCGTACACACACACACACACACACACACACACACACACACACACACACACACACATATACATATATATATATATATATATATATATATATATATATATATATATATATATACCTGTGCAGGAGGTCCAGGTGTTGTTGTGCAGGGGACAACAGGACTACATCGTCAGTGTATAAGTAATAGTAATACTACCACAACAATGTAGAAATACTCTATAACAAGTAAAGGTCCTGCCTTTAAAATCTTACTCAAAAAGTACAAAAGTATTGGCATCAAAATATACTTAAAGCACCAAAAGTAAAAATACTCATATTGATGTACTGTATATCATTGTATTATAATTATTGATGCATGTGTTAATTGCGGTAATGTTACAGCTGGTAAAGGTGGGGATCATTTTAATGACTTTATAAACTGCGGGGGAGTTTAATCCATCAATATGTATTAGTTTATTTATTATTTGCATCAATAATCTGAAACTACAAAGTTACTAATGCTTTATAAATTTCCTTGTTACAGCAGCAGCATTTTCTACAATAACAGCAAAAACAAACAAACACACAAGTAAACACACAACAAGCAAACAGCAGACAGTGAGCAGAAGGTATGGCTGAATGTAAGTGACATCAAATAAAGGTTTTGTAAAGTGCGGTTGCAATGGTACAGAAAAACAATATTGCAGTGTAAGTGAGTGACGTTAAATTAAATTGAATATGTAATTAAAATAGTATAGCAAAAGTAGGTAACCATAAATAATATTGAAAAAGTAAGTACTTGTAACTGGAAAAATATAAATACAGATAGTAAAGATATCCAGAGTGTGTGGAGTAAATGAAACACAGGAAAAGAAACTACAATATTATCAAGTAGTGCAGGTGTTGTAGAGTCTGACAGCGGCCGGGATGAAGGACCTGCGGTACCTCTCCTTACACCGTGGGGGTATCAGTCTGCTGCTGAAGGAGCTGCTCAGGGACCCCACAGTGTCATGTAGGGGGAGGGAGGTGTTGTCCATGATGGATGACACTTAGCTTGGCTAACATCCTTCTCTCCTCTACTTTCTCTACAGGGTCCAGAGGACAGTCCAGGACAGAGCTCGCTCTCCTGATCAGTCTATTGAGTCTGCTCCTGTCCCGGTCCGAGCTGCCCCCCCTCCAGCAGACCACAGCATAAAAGATGGCAGAGGCCACCACAGAGTCATAAAAAGTCCTGAGGAGAGTAATTTTTTTTCAATGTTTGTCCCATTTTTGACATTTTCAACACTACGTAACACTGACTTATTAACTTCAGTTTTACAGTTAGTTTTGGTCACTAAACCTCATTTATAGGAAATTATCATGTTTGAGTTAGAAAATTTCGATTTGATTAATCGATTAAAATAAAGGAATGTATGTTGATGGATAATCACAGACTGGAATATTTAATCTTTTACTCAATACTATTTCAAAACCACTTCTATTTTTTTTTCAAATCCTATAAAATTGAATAAGACGCCCCAAAATTACCCATCAAAATCACCCCAAAAAGCGTTTTGTGGAATCAATCATGTTAATTTGGGTAATTACAGTTGGGTAGTTAAAAAGAACATTGATATAGGAAAATGGGTCAATTTGACCCGAGGACAACATGAGGGATAATAGGCTTGATATTATTTTGCATTATGAGTACTTTTACATGTGGTACTTTAAGTATATTTTAATGCTGAAGTATCAGCATTCAGTTTAACTTGACTAAAATGCGGGACTTTTACTTGTGAAGTTTTGCTAAAATAACTGAGTAGCCTACTTCTTCCACCACTCAATATATTTATTATATTGTATTGTTTCTTTTGATGCCTCGGCACTAATGGACATAACCTTTAAATAAACAATATCTAACAGTTTTAATTGACAGGTTACCGTCTAAAACAGTGTTTCTCAAATGGTGGCAAGTGTACCCCTGAGGGTACTTTGGAGGACTACAGAGGGTACCGGACATTTGTTCGCAAAATATTTTTCAGTTTCAAGGCTGTAGTTGCTTACAACTGTCTTTCTTCTCCAGGTTTGTCATTTTTGTCATTGTTTTTGAAGTTTTTCACCTTTTTTTGAAGGTGTTGTTTTGACCTATTCTTGCCTTTCTTCATTACTCTCTTGAACTCAAAGTTTTTTTCCAAAGTTTTTGTCAGTTTTTTCAGAGATTGTCGCTTTGATTGTCGCGATTTGAATTTTTTTTGTCACTTTTCTTGCCCTAGTTTTGCCTTCTTTCTTTCTTTTTTTTTTAGGTTTTTGCGACTATTTTCGACCTATTCTAGCCTTACTTCCTTCTTTATAACGTCTATTTCTAAGATTTTGTCGCCTTTTTCCATCAGCATTTAAATGTCTTCCAGGTACAAGGCTGTTATTTAGTAAATCTATCGCTGACATCATTGTATTGTTCCTCTTTATATAGTTTAAAAAATATATATCTTTTTTTTACCAAACAGGTATTCACGCTGGTTTAAAAAAAAGCTTTTCAAAGGGGGAACATTATTGAAAAAAAGCTTGAGAAACAATGATCTAAAACACATTTTTAGGATAAATGAAATCTTCTGCTTTTTCTAGCCACTTCTGTTGCCACGCAGGCGCACTGAAGAACCCGGAAGTGGAGTCCACAACAGAGCCTTGTTACATTAACTGTCTATGGGTCCATCCATGGCCGAGCAGCTCTGACTGTTTCCATATAAGAAATAAAAAAAGATGCAGCTTCACTTCACTAAAGACGTTTTGCCGGATTCTGTTAGCACCGACTTTCAGAACCTCAACAAACTCAACGAGCAGGTAAATACAGATGTTCTGTTTGGCTAACATTTGCGAGCTGAGCTCTTACGTCTTTTCTAAGCTCAACTGAGCTTTAATTCTCCTATTTTTAATGTTTGTGAGTATCTGGCAAAGATATTAAGGCTTTAAAGTTGACTAAAAGCGATGCGTAGTTATGAATTTCTCTCATTATCGGAGCTGTCAGTGAACGTACCAGCTGACAGCTCGTGCGGATCACATGACTTGAGTTATCAATAAACACAACATTACAGGTAGAATAAGTAACGTTACTTGAGTAAAAGTAGCAGTACTACTGTATAGAAGTACAAGTAAAAGTCCCTGAAGGAAGTAGAAAAGTATAACTAAAGTGTTTGTAGTCAAAGTAGACATTATGTAGAAATATATATATATTTATTATATTGTATTATAATTATTGATGTATTAATGGGTGCATCACTTTGACGCTGCAGCTGGTAAAGGTGGGGGCTAACTTGAATGACTTCATAAACTGCTGGGGAGTTTAGTCTATAATAATATATCAGCATTTATTTGAAGATTATATTTTGTATTAATAATCTAAATCTGTAAAGTAACAAAAGCTGTCAGTGTATTTCAGTAAAAAATACAATATTTGCCTCTGAGATGTAGTATAAAGTAGCAGAAAATAGAAATATTCAAGTAAAGTACAAGTACCTCAACATTGTACTTAAGTGCAGTACTTGAGTCGAAACTTTACAGGTAGAGTAGGTCTAGACCAGTGTTTGGAGTACTGCAGGGGGTACATAAGATTAAATTGTTTAGTTTTTTAAATATCAGTCATACATAATTCCATGAATATTATTCTTATACTACAAATGATGAATGGAATTATTGATGCATCCTAAACACGTGAAAAATCATTTGTGGTTTTCCAGTTACAAAGTTATTGTTTAGTTAATTCAACACTGATGGTGCAGCACACAACTTGTCGATGTCCCCACTCACACCAGGGGGCACACACTCGACCTGGTCATTACAAACTCTGCTCATCTCAGCAATCTTCTGGTCTATGATCTGGGTGTTTCTGACCACAAGGCTATTTCCATGAACATGTCTTTACCGTCTACCTTCATCAAGCCCAAACGACAAATCTGCTTCAGAAATCTGAAAAACATCAACCCAGAGACTCTGGCATTAGACCTCCAACATCTCCTGTCTGTAAACTGTTTACCAGCCATGGACTCTGTGGATTACTACAACAACACCCTAAAGAGTATCCTGGATCTCCACGCCCCGGTCACAACCAGAACAGTCACTTTCTCCCGATCAGCCCCCTGGTACACCAGTGAGTTACGGGAAATGAAGACATCAGGGCGTGCCATAGAGCAAAGATACAAAGCCACAGGTCTCACTGTGCACAAGCTAGCTTTTCGGGAACACCAAAAGGATTACTCTAAATCATTTACAGAGACACGGTAACAGTTCTACTCAAACGTCATCAGAAACAGTCCCGGAAACTCCAAGCAGTTGTTCTTCACCATAAATCATCTTCTCAAACCACAAACCCCTTCACTCACAGAAACTACAGAAGAGCACTGTAATAATTTCCTGGACTTTTTCAAAACAAAAATAGACTCAATCCACTCTTCCTTTCCTGGATCCTCAACATTACCCACCCCAACTGTCCACTCACAGCTTGCAGTCTCCCAGCCCCTACACTGCTTTCCAGAAATCTCCCAGCAAGAGGTTGAGAAGATCATCAAAAGGATGAAACTCCTCTGCCCTAAGCCCTCTGATTACCACTGTAATAAACCACTCCCTCCAGTCTGGCAATGTTCCATCTGCCGTTAAAACTGCCATAATCAGACCACTTCTGAAAAAACCCACCCTCGATCCAGATACACTTACAAATTACAGGCCCATTTCCAATCTCTCATTCCTCTCCAAAGTACTGGAAAAAGTTGTTGCCGCACACCTCCAGGACCACCTCAAGCATAACAATCTTTTTGAAAAATTCCAGTCTGGTTTCCGCTCTGCTCACAGCACTGAAACAGCCCTGGTCAGAGTCACAAATGACCTACGAATGGCAGCTGATGCTGGCTCACCTTCCCTCCTCATGCTCCTCGATCTGTCTGCTGCTTTTGACACTGTGGATCATGGCTTACTCCTCAACCGGCTACACCAAGCCACTGGACTCACTGACACTGCTCTGAACTGGTTTAAATCATACCTCACTGACAGAACAGAGTACATTTCACTTGGAAGCGCAAGGTCCCGGCAACACACAGTCACCTGCGGAGTCCCCCAGGGGTCAGTCCTTGGCCCCATCCTCTTCATCATTTACATCCTCCCCCTCGGCCACGTCATCAGTCGCCATGGAGTCTCATTTCACTGTTATGCTGATGACACACAACTGTACATGAAATATGACTCACAACCCACTGCAGCAACAACATCATTGTCTTCAACACTCACCACCTGTCTGGAGGAGGTAAAGGTGTGGATGAAACACAATTTTCTCCAGTTAAACAGCTCCAAAACCGAGGCAATCCTTGTTGGCACCTCACATCAAGTCCAGTCATCCTCCATAACTGGTATAACTATCTCTGGTCAAGACATTCCCCTCTCCACAACAGTCACCAATCTTGGTGTAAGATTTGATCCACAACTCACCTTTGAAGCTCATATAAAAAACCTCTGCAAGATCTCCTTCTATCATCTCAGAAATATTGCAAAACTCCGTTCTACACTCACCTTAGCTGATGCTGAAAAACTGGTCCACGCCTTTGTCTCCTCCAGGCTGGATTACTGTAATGCACTTCTCATCGGGATCCCTAACAAGAGTCTGCAGAAACTGCAATATGTTATGTTAATAGTGCTGCAAGGATCCTGATGAGAGTGCAAAAGTACGACCACATCACACCCATTCTCCACTCACTTCATTGGCTTCCCGTTTCTGCTAGGATTGAATATAAGGTCTCAATTCTCACCCACCAGTGCATCTATGGAAATGCCCCCCCTTACCTGAAAGAACTACTCATCCCTCTCACTACAACACAATCCCTCCGGTCAAAAAACTCCAACCGCCTCCTACTCCCCAGAACAAAGCTCAGCACCATGGGTAATCGTGCATTCTGCTCTGCCGCTCCTCGGACTTGGAATGCCCTCCCTGACCATCTGAGGGCACCACAGACTATTGAGACTTTTAAAAAAGGACTAAAAACATTTATTTTTAGCAGAACTTCTGAGTTTTAACCTTGCACAAAAATGTTGTCGCACTATTTATAGATATTTTACACTGATGTTTTTTTTTTACCTTGCTTTTTGATCTTACCTGTAGCACTTTGAGATTTGTTTAAATGTAAAGTGCATTACAAATAAAATGTATTATTATTATTATTATTACCTAGCTACTATGTGTGACTCCCAACAAAGATGGTACACTTAGTGAGATGCCTCACTCTGTAGCTAAAACACACAGGGTGAAAAGAGAAGCTGCAGCAATGTGCAGTATAACAAAAATATTAAACCACATAAACCTATTCTGGTACAACCTCTAAATACAATTATGACCCTGAAAATGAGCAGAATATGAGCACTTTAAGTGCAAGATGGCTACCCACACACAATAGAAATGACAACAACTAGTGATTTTTTACCATTTCATACTTGCTTGAAAAAAAGCTGAGATCAATGTACAGTAAACTGAATTACTAATAAACTACTAATTGTAGTTGTTAGATGACATGCATATTTTTATAAAGCTGATCAAAGTTTATTTAACATCTTCAGACAATAACAGAGTTATGTTTCACTTTGTACAGCAATTTCTGCGTCTGATTGAAATTCTGTTCCAGTTCCTCCTGGAGCCTAAAGAGGTGGACACACACACACACACACACACACGCAAACACGCACGCACACACATGCACACACACGTACACGTGTACATCACAGTACACTGTAAATATACATAAAATATATATATACACACACACAAACAAACAATAAGGCAAGCAATGTTTTCCCTCTGTTCAGTTATCACAGCTAATAACCCTCTGTGTGTGTGTGTGTGTGTGTGTGTGTGTGTGTGTGTGTGTGTGTGTGTGTGTGTGTGTGTGTGTGTGTGTGTGTGTGTGTGTGTGTGTGTGTGTGTGTGTGTGTGTGCGTGTGTGTGTGTGTGTGTGTGTAGACGGAGAGGTTCATGCAGCAGCTTGGTGAGTTTGCTGGGGAACATGGGATGAGTGCCGGTCCTTTGAGGAGCCTGATGAAGAGCGTCCTGCTGGTGCCACAGGGTGGGAAAGACACGCACGCACATATGCACGCACGCATGCACGCACACATAGTGTATAAAGGTGTTTTTCCTTATTTTAGTAGTCAAATCTAAAAGAGATTAACAATGCAAACATGCTACTGGTAGTATCATATATTCTCTAAAGACACAAATGCAGCTGGTTTAAATTTTACCACAGCACTTAACTTCATTCATACTCCCCCAATTTCTCCCCAGGCGCCTTGAAGAAAAACCTGACAGCCGAGCAGCTCAAAGAAGACCTCATGACATTAGGTACACATCTGAATCCTTTGTAGAATGAGTCAGTCTTGAACAGAGTCCATTTATTTTGTATGTGTCGCGTCCCCCGGGGGTGTTGTCCTCTCTCATCTCGATTGAAGTCCCTTAGTGGCGGGGAGTGAGGTAGAAAAACCAGGATGGGATAGCCGGCCAAATTAGCATTACATTAGTCTTCATCTATACAGTTAACATTAAAGGTTAAAGGTTTGTTAAAGGTTAAAATTTTCAAAAACACCATATTTTTGTTGGACTGCACATTGCTGCAGATCCTGTTTTCACCCTGTGTGATTAGGTCTCTGTTTTAGCTACAGAGTGAGACATTTCACTTCTATACTATAGAACTTTGTTGGGAGCTGCACATGCTCAGTAGCTAGGTAAGATCCCATCAGCTAGATAATGCTTTCTCCAGCTTTGGTCAGTCCAAGGCAGGATTAGCTGGGAGACTTCTTCTAGATGAGGGCCACTTGTGGAATACCTGCAGAACAGGGACAGGAAGTCGTTCTTTTGGAGATTATGGTCAACTAGTGGCTGTTGGAGCAGTGTCTAGCCATTGAGAACGAGCTAGCATGCTACGGTTAGCCACCTCGTCTTGGCTAGTGACGTAGAAAGCCGTGCAGATGTTGAACAGCTCACCCGGAGACTGAAGACAGAGGACATTCAGAAACCGGATCTCACTCAAAACACCATGGATAGTATTTTTTCCCAAGTTTGTATGTGTGGGGAAGCACCGGAGACTCAAAATAACCCCCCAAATCCCAGAAAAAGTAATTTATTTTTTCATAATATGGGCACTTCAACGCTAGCTGGCAAACATAATTGTGGGCTAGCCAATTGCTGTCTTCATCAAAACAATTATACTTAAATAAAAATAAAATAACACATTTCTCTGGGTTTGAACGTTGTTGGAAACATTTAAGATAGTATAAGTACACAACTTAACAAAAATATAGAATAGGTATGGTCGTTTTTCGACATTTTAATTCAGAAATATTCCATAGTGTACCTTTAAGTATATCATGCATCTTTTGTACTTATCAGTGTGAACATATTCCATGTGAAACCAAAGCTGCTTTATCTGTTGCTTTATCTGCCTCAGGACTAAACGAAGACAAGGCGGCTCACTTTTCACAGCAGGTAACGTTCACTACTATCTCAAGACATTAGTATGAGGGTTAAGCCAGAAGGGGATGAAGTAGCGAAAGTACTCATACCACACTGTGAAAATACAAAAAGTGCATTAACTGTGTATAATGCAGGAAAATGTCAGTGTTTTCCTATTCTATCTGATGTTTCTGGATTTATATTCCTGCTGCATTAATGTGTATGTTGCATTTAACTGCTGTAGAGGTTGTGCTCAATTCAACTCCTTTAAATACTGTTGGGTAGTTTGAAGCTGTTTTTTTAGGCTACATTTTTTGTCACATACAGCAAACATCTCGTTTCTATATGCTAGCTGCCTGTCACTTGAACACACTGTAAAAAACATCTCCTCACTATCTGTTAGCTGCCTCTCCCCAGAACACACTGTAAAAAAACATCTCATTACTATCTGCTAGCTGCCTGTTTCCTGAACACACTGTAAAAAACATCTCACTATCTGCTAGCTGCATGCACCCAGAACACGCTGTAAAAAACATCTCCTCACTATCTGCTAGCTGCCTGTCCCCTGAACACACTGTAAAAAACATCTCCTCACTATCTGCTTGCTGCCTGTCCCCTGAACACACTGTAAAAAAAAAAAAGGAACCATCTCCTCACTATATGCGCTCTCAGATGGAGTGGAGTACAAGTAGAAAGTTGCAAAAAATAGAAATACTTAAGTAAAGTACAAGTACGTTGTACGTGTACTTGAGTAAATGTACTTAGTTACTACACCACAGGTTAAGGGGCATTCCAGCAACTAACTTCTAAAACAAACTCAGTTATTAACATTCATGCTTGCGAAATGGACATACTAGTAGATCATTTGGGAGGATATCCACTGCAGTGTGTATAATCTGATGATGATCCAGTACATAAATTGGTTAGAATTGTTGCCTTTGAAAGTCGTATACAATCCAGTTTTAACCTACCCAGATATCATTGATTGAGCACAGGAGTCTTTTTTTCTGTATGTTGCAGTGGGGGGAGCACTATGCAGTGCTGTCCAGACTCGCTGTGGGACAGACTTTGATGGTCAACCAGCTGGTTGACATGGAGTGGAAGTTTGGAGGTAAGACAAAGCCAAAACCAGACATCACATTTAGCTCTCGACAAAATTATAGCTTCACTTAAAGTTTATTTCTGAGCGCATGGACAGCGCTGCAGTTGTCTCTCCTCCCAAACTCCCACTCACATTTTCATGAACACAGAAAGGATCTACTCCAACATACGATTAGCATAGCTTATGTGCTCGAATTCTTTGTTGTGGCTCATTTAAGCCTATCAGCTGATGGGTCTCTATCAGGTTTATTCATACAATCCAACTACTTGTGGAGACTCCCAGGTAATAGAAATGCTAATATACTGAGCCGGAGCAGGAGAGTCCTTGGCATTATGTTGACCTATTGTTGAGCTGATCTTCATATTAAAAGACACTGTGCTCCAGTTTGTGATGGGGAGTGACCGTACGCGCTGCAGTCCTTTGTAGTTTCCTTGACTGGGCTGTTATTGACATGCAAAACCTTCAGCCAGGCAAACAGAATGCGTCTCTGCATGTCGCCAATAAATCGGCTGTAGGCTGGAGACACAAATAATCGTAGAGCCGACACGGCCACTGCTTGTTTCACATGCATTTCAAACAGTCCATCTCATACAATACTGAATGGATTTATAAGTACATAAAAGACAGCCAAGGTCTTTTGTGTTCTTACATAATTAGTTGTGGCCATCTATAAGCTGACTCTGTTTTTGGTGATAGTTCAGATGTTTTGATGTGTATGTGTATGAGCTACTTCTCCACAGTCATCTACAGTAGATGGGGGTCGGAACGCCCCCAGTTTGGAGAAGCAGGCAGGAGTACCAACAGTACACACTACTATGGACGGGGGCAGCAGCTCAACACATTTTAGACACCTAAGAAAAAAATTTTGTTTAGGTTTAATATTTTCAGCCCTTTACCTTGCTGTCAGACAGCTCTTCACGACAGGGAACTGAAGCCGTTATCGCTGCTCTCTTCCACCAGACTCCTTTGACAAAAACAGTCATTTTACCTTGCGGAACACAATGGGAGTTGCTGCTCTACCGCTGCCTCCATGAGTTAATTGTGTTACTTGACTTGTGTAATAATATGATGTCTTTGTGAGTTCATTGATCACATTGTACAAGTTTAAAATGGTGTGTTCTGGCCCCCCCACAGTGACTGTCGGCACCAGTGAAGTACAGAAAGTGGGCAACATCTTTCTGCAGGTATGAAAGCTCTGTGTTACACACACACACACACACACACACACACACACACACACACACACACATTGTGTTAAACACCGTTTTTGTCATCTTGCAGTTGAAGCTGGTGGTCAGAAAGGGGAATTCCACTGAAAACATCTACATGGGTGAGTGGCTCTGTTGTTACTGACACAAACAGCACTGAAAGCATTTGTTCACATAATTTATTGCATATGGCAAGAACTTCCTGCCTAACTGGATCAAAATATGTCAGATACTGATGAATAAAGAAGCATGAATGAACATTTTAATGAAGACACACAGCAGATGTACAGACTGCAAGTCTGGGAAGGAGAGATCAAGCGGAGCTGTAGGTGGAAAATGTTCCTTTTTAATGTTACTCCAACTTCAAGGGGTAGAAGTAGCTCAGTCCTTAGGGTATTAGGTTGGGAACCGGAGGGTCGCTATTTCAAGTCCCCATATGGACCAAAGTACGGAGTGGAGCATCTCTCCATTAGTGCATGTGTAGGACCTGAGCATGTGTGTGTATCTCTGGCCTGTGTGTGATAACAACAGAGTGTAAATTGTAATTCCCCCATAGGGTATCAATAAAGGGTACAAATTATTTAAAAAAAAAAATATTAATATGTGCTGCTGTGTTGCTTGTGTTATCAACAAGGTCCAAAACCCATTTTTAATACATACTGTGCATATATGTTTATACTTATATTGTTATATTCTGGCGCTGATTCTATTAGCCTTCTTGTATTTACTAAGGGTGCTCCGATCAAGATTTTTGGGGCCGATCACCGATTGCTGAAAGCAGTATTGATTGATACCGATCACCGATCACTGGGTCTATTTGAAGCCTTCTATTTACCCTGTCATATACAAAATTTTAATAGTCTTAACAATTTATATGTATTAAAATTAACAGAAGATAATGTATTGTGAATTGTCAACTGTTTACTTTTATTGACAGGAAACTTTCAACATTCTGAATCCTGTTAGAAACATCTTAAACAGCTTAGAGCTCAGAGAATTCAATATGTTCAATTAACATTGACATTATTAAAATATTTTCATTCTCTGACAGCAACACAACTGGAGACACAGAGAGAGAGAGAAATGTGCGACTGAAGTTCTCAACTCGGATCGAGCACTATTGCGATTGTATACAGACGCTTCGACTGAATGTCACTGAATCTGTTCTGGACCGCTTCCAACAACGTGGCTTTCGAAGTTTTTATATTAACGGTACTGTTCCACCTGGTGGATACACCCTGTTGTAGCCTCTTAATAGGCTGGCCAAGTTGCTTCAGAATATTTTGAAGTCGAGAGTAGGCAAGCTGTGAATGTTTGAAATGACCGACGATGCGTCTTCCACAGGCTGTTATATCAGCGATGCTGCGTTGTGATAAAACTCCGTCGGCAACGGCAAGCTGCAGTGTGTATGAGCCATGCACGGCAGGCTGGGTAGAACTGCATCCCTCATGGCCTTTACCAGGCTCTTGGCATTATCCGTTAGAATAACGTGCACTTTTTCTTTCGGGATTCCCCATGCGCGAAACATGTCGTTGAATGCGGCAGCAAGAGCCTCCGCGGTGTGTGACGCCAAAAATTCTTGAGAATGAAGCACAACTCTTTTTAATTCAAAGTTTTGATTAATAAACTGCGCAGTTAGGCTCAACATGGACATGGGACGTACATCTGGACTCCAAATGTCACTTGTGAAGCTGATTGATGTGATGTCCTTCATTAGGGTGTCAACAAATGCAATCTCTCTCTCTCTCTCTCTCTCTCTCTCTCTCTCTCCTCTCTCTCTCTCTCTCTCTCTCTCTCTGCCGTAGCGCTAACTAACTTTGGAATTTCCTTGGCGCACACGTTGCAAATCGCTAATGTGTTGTCTTTCTCAGACACCTTGTACAACTGCCAGACCGGTGAATGAAGAGAGTCCGCCATTTTAGCTGCGCGTAGAATTTCTTTTCTCACGAGTGGTGCGTCTCATCGGCCCATCTGATCGGCCTTTAAGGAGACCACCGATCAAACTATTTAAAGCCTTTATCGGCCGATAACGATCGGTGACCAATCAATCGGAGCACCCTTAGTATTTACCAAAACAAATTCCTTGTATGTGTAAAAAAATTGATTGATGAACATGTCATAAAACATTATAAACAAGTCAAACGGTTATGACATACACTTCTTTTAGTGTCATTTGGTTTTCTCAGGACAGGTTATGGTTATTGTTAGGGTAAGGGTTCATGCATCATGACTGTTATGACAGTGTCATGTGAGTGTCATGTGTTCATGAAAGTGTCATGTCACTCTTATGTAGAAAACTTCAAGTAAAGTGTTACCCTGGGTTAATCCATGGTGGAGCTAAATGCTAATGTAACGCAGACATTTCAAATCCTTCACTTCCAGAGAATTATTGGCTTTAAAAAGCTACCGGACCAGCTTTTACAAGAGCAAATGAAACAAGCTGTCATGAAACGTGGATATATGATCGATATTGAAGCCTTGTTTATACCAAAGTGTTCTTTTTGCAGCGTAATAGAGTAGTGCTCAGTCTGTCATCTACTAACTGTTTCCTGTTTTCTTCCCTCATCTTTTCCAGAGTTGACGCTCCCACAGTTTTACAACTTCCTACATGAGATGGAGAGAGCCAAGGCCAGCATGGAGTGTTTCAGCTGAGTGTGTGTGTGTGTGTGTGTGTGTGTGTGTGTGTGTGTGTGTGTGTGTGTGTGTGTGTGTGAGAGTGAGAATGTAAGAGTGCATGTGTGCTCATGTCAGGCTGTAGCTGCAGGGGTGTGATTGTGTGTGTGTGGTATGTATTACACCAGGTTGTGTTTCTGTGTGTGGCACCCTGAGTGACTGAAGTCAAACACAAAAACACAAGTTATGTACTGCCAGACATTTCTACTCAAATAAACATGAATACAAAATAAAAGCTTTCAACTTCCTCAAAGGGACACGACTCCTGTCATTGGGTCTCTTTTCTGGCGTTATAAGGGGAAGTTCTAGTTGTGGTTTTTTTAAACCGAGGTGTGAATACATTTCATCGATACTTTCTCCTAACCTGTCATTCAAGTGAAACTAGAGAAAGCCCTGTGGGGAAATGTTTCTCTGCTTCTGACTGGCTAGTTGTCCTTCCCTAGGTACTGTCAGGGCCTGCCCTCATACTCTGCTTCTGACTGGCTAGTAGTCCTTACCTAGGTACTGTTAGGGCACGCCCTCATACTCTGCTTCTGACTGACTAGTAGCCCTTACCTAGGTACTGTCAGGGCACACCCTCATACTCTGCTTCTGTCTGGCTAGTAGTCTTTACCTAGGTACTGTCAGGACCCCTTATACTCTACTTCTGAGTGGCTAGTAAGCGTTACCTAGGTACTGTCAGGGCACACCCTCATACTCTGCTTCTGTCTGGCTAGTAGTCTTTACCTAGGTACTGTCAGGGCCCCTTATACTCTGCTTCTGACTGGCTAGTAGTCCTTACTGTTATGGTTGGGGTCCAGGGAGGAGAGTAAGTAAAGCTTTCAGACAAATATAAAAAGTACGATACAAAAACAGGCAGAAGATTGTAAAAAAAAACACAATCACATAAAAAACATTCATCCAAGTTGCATTAAGAACAGTTATGGTTTTTCAAGTATTTCAAATGTGTACCTAAGTACAGTAATTAAAAGAAAACATAATTACAGTTACATTCCACCACTGTCATTAAGTGGTGATGAAAGCCTTGATAGAGATAAATACCACACACTGATACTTCTGAACCTCGAAGCAGCTTCTAGAAAAATTAACTACTTGGTAGTACATGTGTTTACTAGTCTGTGTCATTCCTCAGTATTTCTATACTTTCACAGTTTCATACAGTAATTAGATCAGTATTTATATGAGAGTTATTGGCCCTGTGGGATATTCTCTACATGTCTGTGACAAAGTGGTTATGTCTGAGTCACTCAGTACATTGCATGGCAGTCCGCCAACTAGATCACAAGATACCATGTTTTACTCTCAAAGGTTATCTCCCTGATTTACTGTGCTTTTTATTGCACCTCATTTGTACGTTGCTTTGTACAAAAGCATCTGCCAAATGAGTAAATGTAAATTTTTCAAGTTGACATTTTGGCCCAAATTGGAACTGAAGGGCTTAATTTTGGAGATGATTTACTAAGACTACAAATGTGATAGATGAAGTGCTCCTAAATAAGCTATTACTCCAACTCTGAGCAAACTCCAGGCAAACTAAGGAAAATTAAATTCTTTTCACTCTGTCTCTCTTTCAGTCAGACCCAGTCCTCTTTGTATCTCCTCTAACAAGCAATTTATCATGATCATAAGCAAGGTCAGACACTTCCTTCCTCGGGGTGTATCATTACGAGTGTCTGTAACCCAGACTTTACAACAGGGAATCCTGCAAAATTCAACCTTTACATCAGATGTTTAGAATCCAGAGGGAATGATTTTATAAAGTGCCATTTTAAACTTCCCATGTCAAACATTAAAACTTATGATAGTTCTGGAATCAGTCAACCCAATCTTAACGGCTTCAGGACTGGAAGTGTGACTCAAATGGCCCATTTATATGGTAAGCCATTTTAACATTTAAGAGCTACACTGCATGTGTGTTGCAGATATCTTTAATTCAGTTTTGCCTAGTCAAAAAGAACATTTCAGTTATCTGCAACTACATTCTTCCTAGGAAAAATGACGTCACATTGCCATTCATTTGTATGGGGTTCATCATTATGGATATCTACAATTCAGCAGATATCCACTATCTGAATTCCAGTTTGAGATATCTACAATTTGATTCTGACAAGTCATAACTCAATTCAAGATATCTATATGTTCCTTTTCAGATATCTTAAATTAAGATTTGACTAGGTGAAATTTCGTAGTAGATATCTGTAACTGGATTTCTGACTAGTCAAAATGGCGTTGTAGATATCTCAAACTGGAGTTAGGGATATTCATAATTTAATAGTAGATATCTATTATCAAGGTATCGATATCTTGAAATAGATTTTAATTAGAGATATCTGAAATTTGAGACATCTGTTATTCTGCCTAGTCAAAATGTAATTACAGATATCTTGAATTAGCGTTTTGACTAGGCAAAATGACGCATCCCACACAGACAGGAGCAGAGCGCGTTGTTCAAATCATCAGATCTTTTTTTTGTTGATTACATACAGTATTTAAGAATAATTTTCTGGTTAGATTGTTTATTAATCACATTTCCCACCGCACTTGAAAGCAGCTTAATTTTACTACGAAAGAGAGAACACAGAATTGAGGGTCACTCTGTAGAGTGTCTGCTTGTTTTTCATTGTAAAGATTTACCATCAGTGAGACTTTGCCTGGTGTCACGTTGGTAACAGTAACCTGTCCACCTACTATTTGGGATTTTATGAAACCAATTATTAAACAAATGTCCCTTTTCTCAAAAATGTCTTTCTCATGCACACGAAAGGAACTAAACTCTTGGTTTCTCTCTGAGTCCCCTCTCACGGGGATTTCCCCGTTCTTATCTTTACTTCCACATTATTTCACTTTCTCCTGGAGTCTCTCTCTCTCTCTTTCTCTCTCTTAACATGTTGCTGCATGTTCTCATCCACAATTTTGATATTAAATTTCAGTTTTTTTTAGTATAAACAACAGAATAATCAAACAGACACTTTTTCAGTGTATCTGTGACTAAAGGGCCAAAGATGCTGAGTTAGAAGTCTGCATCTATCTTATGGCCTTTTTCTTAGATACGTGGTTCTGCTGCCTTTTGTGTTCCGTTCTCCCTTTTCCCTGTGTGTCTGTCATCCACAAGAGGGCGTCCTACGAGGAATCAGGTCTAGAGGCGTGGCCACTCATTATCTATCTGTCTATCTGCACAGCTGCATCCCATCATCATCATCCATCACCGCTGTATATAAACCCGGGCTGACCACCTTTTCAGCGCCAGTTTGTTACATGTCCCGTCGTGACTCTGTGCATCTTCCCCAGAAGCGCTCCGTTTGGACTTCCATCTACTCATTCACCACCTCCTGTACTACGTCTGTTTCAGGATTAAACCTTTTTTGTTACACTTTTTATCATCTCCTGTGTTGTTCTGTGTCCGGGTCCAACTGAACCCCCAACAAGATACCTTTAAGGCTAATAATATAGAATAATTATATTACCTTGAAACATGATGCATTTTAAGACATTCAGGAGCAGTATCTTAAAGAAAGGGTCGCTGGTTCAAATCCCTGGATTGAAAAGCAAAGGAAGTCGAAAGGAAATCATTGGACACTGCTTTGTCATTAAAGTGAATGTGGAATGTAGAAATATGGGGATGAGGAAAATTGAACTTAAAATAAAAAATTTAAAGATTGTTTTGGCATTTGTTGGCCTTTATTTCTGAAAAGACAGCTTTAGACATGAAAGGGGAAAGAAAGAAGGGAAATGACATCAGCAAAGGGCCGCAGGTTGGTCCAGGACTGAGCCTCGGTATATGGGCACGCGTTCTACCATGTGTTATAACGTATGGACAAAAGAAAACAGATTTTCAGTTTGATGAATTTAGCTGCTGACATATACACCTCACACAATATACACATTAATGTACACATTAACTGCCCTGTAGATGTCAATTTAAGTACTACCATGGGTGACGTGTCTTCTACTGCCACCAGCAGGTTGACATCAGTTTTAAGTGAAATGTCTCAACAACTATGGGATTGATTTGAGCAGACATTCATTCCCCCTCAAGATGAATTGCAATAACTTCCGTAAACCCCGTGAGTTAAACTCTAGCATCATAATTAGGTTGAATCGTAATCTGCCCAACACTTTGGTTTATAACCAAATATACATGTCTCCACATACGTAGGTATGTGGAGACATGAAGCTACGCCAGGCCATCCGCCATAGCCTGACATGCAACTTGTAATAACATGCTGCGACGCATGTTGGTGCTTGGTAGAGTTGCATTTCCCCCCCCGACTCATTTCCTGGTTCTCCTTCTCCAAAACCCACATGAGATCTAGGAGAGGGTTAACTTATCCTGCTGCAGATGTCTCACCGTGGTCAGAAAGAACAGGTGAGACACTTTATTTCTCTCACTATGACTCTAGAGTCACTTCTCCCTTCCTCTACCATACACTCCCCCACACACACATACGCTGGCTTCACGCACACACCAACGCACAGGTATAAACATCAGTCCACTTACGTAACCTACGGCGAAAGCTCCGTGTGGAGCCTCCGCAGAACTAGGCCTGTATGATTTGGGGAAAAGTATGAATCAAGAGGTTTTAGCTTAGAAATGATATCACGTTTCCTGGCATGATTTTTATCTCATGAAGTATGATGTTTATTGCACACATGAACCATAACAAAACAAAACCAATTGGCAGTACCAAACTGTGTTTTTTTGGCACCTATAGAACATTGCCCATCACCACCAGCCTGTAAACATAGAGTGATGCATTGTGATACAGACGGCACGTAAAATTAAATGAGAATAGACTTTAGTGGTCCCTTAATACTGTATCTGAAGTCTCTTTTATATAGGCCTCAGTGGTCCCCTAATACTGTATTTGAAGTCTCTTTTATATAGGCATCAGTGGTCCCCTAATACGGTATCTGAAGTCTCTTTTATATAGACCTTAGTTGTCCCCTAATACTGTATCTGAAGTCTCTTTTATATAGACCTTAGTGGTCCCGTAATACTGTATCTGAAGTCTCTTTTATATAGACCTTAGTGGTCCCCTAATACTGTATCTGAAGTCTCTTTTATATAGACCTTAGTGGTCCCGTAATACTGTATCTGAAGTCTCTTTTATATAGACCTTAGTTGTCCCCTAATACTGTATCTAAAGTCTCTTTTATATAGACCTTAGTGGTCCCGTAATACTGTATCTGAAGTCTCTTTTATATAGACCTTAGTGGTCCCGTAATACTGTAAAACATAATACTACCCCTTCTGGTTGAATTCGCTGAGGTAGTTAAACAACTCCACAGTGGAAAAGCCCCAGGAATTGATGAGATCCGTCCAGAAATGCTGAAAGCTCTGGGTGTGGAGGGCTGTCTTGGTTGACACGCCTCTTGAACGTTGCGTGATGGTCTGAGACGGTGCCTAAGGAGTGGCGGACCGGGGTGGTGGTTCACCTCTTCAAAAAGGGGGACCAATTACAGGGGTATCACACTTCTCAGCCTCCCTGGTAAAGTCTACTCCAAGGTCCTGGAAAGAAGGGTTCGGCCAATAGTTGGACCTCCGGTTGCAGAGGAAAGTAAGTTGGATTCGTTCCAGGTGAGGGTTGGCCTCCACCAGGGCTGCGCTTTGTCAACAATCCTGTTTGTAATATTTATGGACAGGATATCAAGGCATAGTCAGGGTGGGGAGGGGTTGGGGGGGGATCTCATCGCTGTTTTTTGCAGATGATGTGGTCCTGATGGCATCATCATGGGTTTCCTCAGGAAGGTGGCTTGCGTCTCCCTTAGAGATAGGGTCTGAAGCACGGTCATCCGAGAGGAGCCCAGAGTAGGGGCGCTGCTCCTTCGCGTCGAAAGGAGCCAGTTGGGGTGGTTTGGGCATCTGGTAAGGATGCCTCCTGGGGGCCTCCCTAGGGAGGTGTTCCAGGCACGTCCAGCTGGGAGGAGGCCTCTGGGAAGATCCAGGACTAGGTGGAGAGATTGTGTCTTCAACCTGGCCTGGGAACGCCTCAGGATCCCCCAGTCAGAGCTGGTTAATGAGGCTAGGGAAAGGGAAGTTTGGGGTCCCCTGCTGGAGCTGCTGCCCGCACGACCCGATACCGGATAAGTGGACGAAGATCGATAGTGGTCCCCCAATATTGTATCTGAGGTCTTTTATATAGACCTTAGTGTTCTCCTAATACTGTATCTGAAGTCTCTTTTATATAGACCTTAGTGGTCTCCTAATACTGTATCTGAAGTCTCTTTTATATAGACCTTAGTGGTCCCCTAATACTGTATCTGATGTCTCTTTTATACAGACTCTTACCAAAGCTCACTTTTGAGGTACTTGTACTTTACTTGAGTTCTTCTATGTTTATACTTATACTACCATCTCAGAGGTAAACATTGTACTTTTTTATTCACCAACTGTAGTCGAGTAAAACAGTAATTGTCTAACAGCTTAAGTTACTTTTCAGATGATGAGGTGATGTCTTTCAACCCCTTGAACTGAAACCATCTCCGGTTGTGCTAATAAGAACCAGAAGCGAGCATCGTGCATGATGAAGATGTACAAATCGTACAGGAATGCAAAATGTAGTCTATACCCACTATCTACGTTATCCAAGTTCTTTCCCCAGGCTATTTAGCAAGCAGCCCTATGGCTTTGTCCGGCGCTTAGCACCATCCAAGACGATTGTGATTGGTTTAAAAAAATGCCAATAAACCAGAGCAGGTTTTTCTCCCATCCAGGAATGCAGTGTAAAATCCTCAGACCCTCGTCCGCAGCGATGTGGAGGAAGGTCTGGCAAAGAGAAACTATAGATTGAAGGTGCCCTGCCACATGTATCTCATGACTTTGTGGTAATGTCTAAAGTTCTACCATGGACTCTGTAACTTGGTTACCATGGTTACCTTGTTTCAAGCCATTCTAGCATGGTATAGAAGGCTGCAGGAAGACTCAGCTCAATTTGGGCCAGTTCTCATTAATATTCAACCAGCTTAGCTGCTGGACTCTGATTGGCTAACAGAGCCTGGCTATCAGCATCCTTTACCCAGCTCATGAATAGTAATGATATTTCAATTTGCACTGCTGACTGTTTATTCACAGTACCAATTGTTTACATATGCATCTGCAATACTGTAATATGCAATTACTTTCTACTGCACTTTAATTTGGATAGTTTCTGCCCAAACTTGTTTTGTACTACCTTTAAATCCATTGTTATACTGTTCATTTTAGCCTAACTTATTATATATATATCTAGCTGTAAAAATTCTGTTTATAGTAATAGCCATCTGTATATATATTCATAGTACATATTCACCTGTAAACTCTGTAAACCATCAGTATATTATGATCATTGTACATTTCTGTAAAAATTCTATTTATAGTAGTATCCACCTGTATATTATATTCAGTACATATCCACCTGTAAATCCTGTTCACAATACTTGTTATCTATATATTATATTCATAGGATAATCTAGCCGTACAATTCTGTTTATAATAGTATTCATTTCTATATTTATTCAGTACATATCCATCCTACACTATGGAACCATTGTATATCCTGCACTTACTGCTATTGCACTTCTGGTTAGACCTAAACTGCATTTCGTTGCCTTGTACCTGTACCTGTGTAATGACAATAAAGTTGAATCTAATCTAATCTAATCTAATGAGCTCAGGCAGCATGACATCAGACTGACCAGCTGTTGTGTGAGCTGACGGAAGAGGTAGCAGTTCATCTTGACATTCACCACACACACACACACACACACACACACACACACACACGGACCTCAAAGATTTAAAAAAATGCAAGTAAAACGGTTTGGTGTGGTAGGGCACCTTTAAACTATCAAACAGTATAAAAGGAGTTAAAATGAGCACAACCATAAACATCTACGGCAGTTAAATGCAACATACATACATTAATGCAGCGGGAATATGAATCCAGAAACATAAGATAGAATAGGAAAACACTGACAGGGAACCTTTTACTGCACAATGGGTCTGCTTTTAACTACAATTAGCTAATTGTATACTTTTATTAAAGTAAGGTTTTGAATGCAATACTTTGACCTGTTATGGGATATTTTCAAAGTGTGGTATTAGTACTTTTAGTAGAGTGAAGGGTGTGAATATGCCTTCCACCGCTGGTTGGCAGTACATACAGTACTTATTTAGACCACCCTCTGCTGTACAGGAGAGGGACTGCACCTGTCTGTACAGAGAGACAGGGAGGAAATGTCAAGTGTGTGTGTGTGTGTGTGTGTGTGTGTGTGTGTGTGTGTGTGTGTGTGTGTG
This sequence comes from Percina caprodes, assembly GCA_013375575.1. Taxonomy (NCBI): domain Eukaryota; kingdom Metazoa; phylum Chordata; class Actinopteri; order Perciformes; family Percidae; genus Percina; species Percina caprodes. The sequence continues at coordinate 367,459 of JABXJD010000189.1, forward strand.
TGTGTGTGTGTGTGTGTGTGTGTGTGTGTGTGTGTGTGTGTGGCCTTGTCTCAACTCAGTTCTTCCTCAAATTTACTGCAAAAGTGTTTTTTCTCTTTGTCAATGGTAATTGCTCAAAACTGTGAGAAAACCTCCTCCTACACAGGCAGATACTCAAGGGACACTGTCACTCACACATATATACACACACACACACACACACACACACACACACACACTAACACACAGTAACAGTCTCTGTGTGTGTGGGGACCAAGGGGCCACCCAGCTGTTGGCCTGGCTAGACAGACTATTTGTTAAGGGGGCCTGACACAATCCAGTGCTGCTTATTTGTATAAAGATGCACAAAGACAGATTGGAAATGTATCAACCAATGCAAGATGGATGCTTTGTGCAGTAGAAACAAGTAAAAAGTAGAGCCAAGTAGAGTCATTTTCATAAAATCAAATTAAGATTGTTTGGTAGTATTCCAAAATGCAGACAGACTGAAAGCCATTCTCTTTCTTTGTAGTCTGCAGTTTGTCAGATCCCATTTAATTGGAACAAATGGGGAATTGTATCGACTCTTAAAATTATAAAATGTGGTCTAGGCCTACTCCATCTGTAAAGTGTCCTAAGATAAATGCTGTTATTATTGGACACTATAAACAACAATTAAATTTAAAATTTGAATTAATACAGGGGCCATGGGTCTAATGTTATCAGTGATATTGTATAGTGGGCGCAACTCTTACATTTTTGAGGAAAATTCTGACTGCATCAAGGATGTGAATGTAACCGAAGCTAAACAACCCCCCCTCCCCCCTCTGCTGCTGGGATCCTGTTACTTAGCTACCAGTTGATACGGTTGCTTGGGCTGATGGGGTTACCTTGGCAGCCATACCCATCCCACTGTGTGGAGATCCAGCCACAGTAGGCCTATCTCAAGGATACACACACACACATACACAGGAAAATTGTTGTCCCAGTGTAGCCCCCCCCTCCAGGTTGTTGTTTTTCCCATGAAGCTTTCCTTTTACCTGTGGAGATTACTGCTCTCTCTCTCTCTCTCTCTCTCTCTCTCTCTCTCCTTCTTTCTCTGTGTGTGTGTGTGTGTAAAAATCTGTTCCCCACCCACGTTGCATGTTTTAATCTGTCTGCCACCCCTCCCTCTTCAGCGTTCTTTCACTCCCTGATCGTGAAAATGATCCAGTTAATTGTGACTTAGTCCAATCAGTAGCTGAAGAAATACCTCTTGGATTCAGTGTGTGTGTATAATACTGTCAGCTACTGTGCTAATGTATTCACCAGAGATGGCAAAAGTACTCACTTTCCGTACTTAAGTAGAAGTATAGATACTTGTGTTAAAAAATACTCTGGTAAAAGTGGAAGTACTGAATAAACTTCTTTACTCAAGTAAAAGTAACAAAGTACAGGCTAGGAAATTGTATAAAAGTAAAAGTAGCCTTGAGAATAACAACAATTTTTTATGCAAAGCTACCTGGAGCACACATATGTTACTAGAGAGCACGCTGAGGAACTTCAGGGAGAACACGGTCTTAATATGCCATTGGCTACATTTTAAATGTATGTCTGCCAATAGGCCTAAAACATAACATATATGATTATTATGACAGAGACTGGGACTCCAGGTTAATAAGATTCTGACTCATTAGCAAGATATGAATTCAGTTGTGATTCTGTGAGAATTCACACATCCAGTTTCTATTTTTAATCTTCCCCTTAACGTTTAAATTAATCTGATTAAATGTATGTGTGTGGGCTCAGATATGGCTTCTGGAAAGAAAATAAAGGATTCAAATATGAATGACTAAACAGACATTAATGAAAAAGTTCCCCAGCACATTGGCCAGGAGTTCTTGATGCCTACTGTCTCAAACATCTCCCTCAGATAAGGCTGAGGATGATGTCTTGCTGCTTGTCTGCCGGATCTCTGTTTTCTTCATTTTCAACCATGTCGCCATCCATACTACTAGGCTATGTGCTAACGTTAGCGCCATCAAGCCGCAATGATTTGCTGTGAATTAATGCAAAATGCCGAATCTGTTGAGAGTCTTAGTTGTGCGTCAAATGCAACGTAGCCTACAGTAGATATATTCCCATCCATTTAGATTGAATATGGTATTGATAACGTAAACAATAATAACTATAACTCCAGTAAAAGGATGTGAAAGTTGAGGACTAGATTAGTCCTGTATTAAAGCTGATTCTGGTTTCCATCGCCCCAGGTGTGTATGTTAAAACAGAGACAGAGACAACTTCTCTCTAGCTAAGTTTCCATCCACTTGTCAATTGAATTACAGTCTCTGAAGTTTGGTAAAAAAAAATAAAAATAAACTCATGCGAAATGTGAAATTGTTGATGCTTCATTAAGATCAACGTGCAACCTAGCTAACAGGTGAAGAACACACCAAAATCACTAGCTAACTTACTTTAAATGTGCAAGAACTATAGACCAATAACAGGCTTAAGTGAACTGACAACATCAGTTATACGATTTACAGTTCTCAAAGAGGCACACACACAATCTCAGCTGATTATCCTCCGGACAGCTAGTCTCTTTTTCTTTTTTCTCAATGTGGCGCGCGCATCCGCTCACGGTGTGAGGCGCGTGTCCGCGCTATTCTTCGACATGACAACGTCTTGTACAAAACTAAAGTAACGAGCCAATTTTGTAAAATGTAAGGAGTAGAAAGTACCGATATTTGTGTTAAAATGTAAGGAGTAGAAGTAAAAAGTCGCCACAAAAACAAATAGTAAAGTAAAGTAAAAATATCTGAAAAATCTGAAAAATCTACTTGAGTACAGTAACGAAGTATTTGTACTTCGTTACTTCCCATCTCTGGTATTCACAGACAGCCCGCTAACATAAACCCTAACACTATATACTGTTTTATACTCACTCAGAATGAACAATCAGAAATAGAAGTGTTCATTTTCATTGGATGGAAAGCCTCGCTACTCCCGCGTCTGTTGACAGATGTTGATTAGATGATGATGGCATGAAATAGAGGCCAGCCATTACTCATTTGAGCATCAATCCTCTGAACATTTGTAATGTGCTTAGAAGAACCAAAAGGAATACTTTATGTATGATTTGAACTAAATCTGACAAAAAATGAAGGAATGAAGGAAACAAAATGTATGACACAAACAGCTCAATGCAGAAGCCTCAACAGGTTTCCAGTTGAGCCATATCAAGCCTTTTACCACTAGAGGGTGCAGTTGATTAATGAGAAACAATTAAATAGTTTAGGGACAACAAACATCTGGAAAATGACACTTATCTCACAAAAGAAAGGAAACCTAACCCTTATAGGAAAACTGCACAAGTGATTTTTATCAATTCAAGTTTTAAGTAGTTTTGCAAAGGCCAAATATAAAGAAAATACTATTTTATCCCCCAAATAGACAGTCTGAAGATGAATGATGCAGAGAAATAAAAAATATTAAAAACAATAGATATAAAAAAGTTGTTGCTGCTGGTAAGTCGTATAAAATGATACGTATACATTTTGTCCAGTCAAACTGTGGCGTTAATTTGTATTATATTTTATATAATATATTTTTCAGTATTGTGTTTACTATTAATATTATTACTATTTCAGATCTCCCCAGCGCTGTTATGTACCATCAAAATTGGCTTATCGGCTGTATCTTTTTTTTTTTTTAAATTAACTTTACTATGGCAATCTGCCTGTGACAATTTAATTACTACAAAATGTTTGGTAAAATGTGTGTAAGATAACAGTCCCAGTTGTTACTGACACAAAGAGATTACGCTTGTTGTTTGGGAATAGGGGCTCAGTAACTCTGAGCTGTCGCCGTGGTCCTGCTCAGGGCCCTGCTATGCCCTGCCACTTGCATTATCTTTATTGTGACTGTTATTGCTACTGTTCATCCCCCCCCCCCAACAGGCACCAGCAGACACCACCTACCAAGAGCCTGGGTCTGTCCCAGGTTTCTCCCTACAAGGAAGTTTTTCTTCTCCACTGTCGCACTAAATGCTTGCTCTTGGGGGAATTACTAGAATTGTTGGGGCTTTGTAAATTGTAGAGTGTGGTCTAGACCTACTCTATCTGTAAATTATAGATTGTGGCTAGACCTGCTCTATCTGTAAATTATAGAGTGGTCTAGACCTGCTCTATCTGTAAATTATAGAGCGGTCTAGACCTAATCTATCTGTAAATTATAGAGTGGTCTAGACCTGCTCTATGTGTAAATTATAGAGCGGTCTAGACCTGCTCTATCTGTAAATTATAGAGCAGTCTAGATCTAATCTATCTGTAAATTATAGAGTGGTCTAGACCTGCTCTATCTGTAAATTATAGAGCGGTCTAGACCTGCTCTATCTGTAAATTATAGAGCGGTCTAGACCTAATCTATCTGTAAATTATAGAGTTGTCTAGACCTGCTCTATCTGTAAATTATAGAGCGGTCTAGACCTGCTCTATCTGTAAATTATAGAGTGGTCTAGACCTGCTCTATTTGTAAATTATTGAGCGATCTAGACCTGCTCTATCTGTAAATTATAGAGTGGTCTAGACCTACTCTATCTGTACATTATAGAGTGTGGTCTAGACCTGCTCTATCTGTAAATTATAGAGCGGTCTAGACCCACTCTATCTGTAAACTATAAAGCGGTCTAGACCTACTCTATCTGTAAATTATAGAGCGGTCTATAGTCTATAGTAAATTGATACTATAAACTAAATTTAATTGAACAAGCAATTATTTTTCCTACACTTTTTTTTCACATTTACTATGTGACATTTCTACGGCTGTGCCTCTGAAGGTAAGAGGGTGGTCCCTTTCTACAACACGGTTGGTGGTTCGATCCTTGGCTCCTCCAGTCCACACTAATCCCCATGTGGCCCCTTGCGCCTTCATCGGTGTTTTAACGTGTGTGTGAATGGGAGGCAAATTGTAAAGTGCTTTTTATTTGGTAAGATTAAAAAAAGCTCTAAATCAATGCAATCCATTTACTATGATAGTATGGAGCACGATTATTGACTGCCATTATCTGCACTTTGTGCCACCAACTGTTGTTGTTTTGACAGTTAAATTCACCACATAACTTGTGCCGTTAGCAAGTTTATTTGTGATGAATTTTTTTGTTCTTTTTTTGTTGTTGTTAATTTTTTTGTTTAGAAATTAGCAAGTTAGCAAGTTAATGTCATGTTAGCTAATGTTACTTGCTGTTATTTTATTTGAATGAAATGACTTTGAATACATCGTCGGTGACTCCGTGAAAAGAGTCACGTCAGATACATTTTCATCGGCAATGAAAAAAAGACTCCCATGATCCCACACTAGTTCATCTGTCATTGAAGTCCGTCTTTTGTTCTTGTTTTGAGTCTAAGACCCCCAGTGCCATACATTTGCATAATGTGAGTTTATTTTAAAAGTGCAGCTGTAAACTATTACTACAGTACAGTATACTACAGTATTTTGGTTGCATTTACCTAATATGAAGTCTGCATTGGGATTTCTTTTACTGTAAATATTGTAGTTGTTTAGTAACTTCATTTAAGCAGGTAGTCTCACTCAAGGCATTTACCTCACTCATACTAATACTGCTTTTGGCAGTTGTATATGTTAAAAATATATCTAATATTTGTTATCTTAGACATTTATTTGCACATTTCCCACTTTGTATTGACTACTGCATAGCAAGTTCCCTAAGGATAAATGAAGTTTGATTTCATCTTATATTAATTATGGTGTGTGTTGACAGCAGGCAGGGAATAGTTGCAGGTCACCCTTTACCAGTGGGCTGTATTCATGAACACAAAGCAGTCTCCATAGTGTGAACAAACATGCTTTACATGTGGCGGCTCATTAGTGTGTGTGTGTGTGTGTGTGTGTGTGTGTGTGTGTGTGTGTGTGTTCTACAGCGCAACAGTAACCATGCAATGCCTATAGAGCAATGCCTATTATGATTTTTGTTTAAGCAGTGCTTTTGAGTCAATGCTACATGGACTCTCCTCTTTGATAAGGCCACTAGGGCTGCAAAATAGATCTAGTACCAAAGAAGATCTCAGTGTTTTTGTGTACGCATTGCATGCTACACCATCATTCATGTCATTAATAAGAATGTGAATAAGAGTGAGCACATATGCATCTGTGTGCGTGGTGAATGTGCATTTAGGCATGCAGGCATGTGTGTATCTGGAGGCATGTGTCTGGTGTATGTGTGTGTGTGTGTGTGTGTGTGTGTGTGTGTGTGTGTGTGTGTGTGTGTGTGTGTGTGTGTGGGTGTGTGTGTGTCTGTGTGCGCGTGTGTGTGTGTGTTGTCTAAGCTGTGAACCCCATAAAGACACAACTCCACATCAACAGAGCTTATCGCAACATAACCAGATGGTTGTGGTTTGACTGTTCTCTGAGGAAAGACACATAGCTGAGGATGTTTTAGAAAGAAGACTGAAATAAATAGGTGAGTGAATAAAAGCACAACTTTTTATTTACACAGTTTTGGGATGATCTGATACTGATGCTGGTAATTGGGTTGATACTGACTCAAATAGCTGTTTTGGGTACCTATTCAATTCGATTCTATGTTTAAATATACATTACACACTCTGATTTTAATTCCTGTTTAAGTTTTGAACAATTTGTTGCTGCATTTAAAAAGTTTAAACTTGTATTGTAATTCCGTCCAGCATTACTCCTCCAAGTTCCATGCCTGAAAAACACACACACATATATATATATATATATATATATATATATATATATAATACTGCAGTAAAGCTGATCTTTAGCCAAAATACATGCAGTCTAATCATGCATCAGCCCTGCGGTAAAGACTCCATTCGTAAAGGTCCAAATGTTCAGGTTTTATTGAAAATGTGTCCTGCCCTCACCTCTCCTGTGTTCACATCTTAATATTTGATATTGTAATATGATTGTAATGAAAAGTAATTGTTTTTACAAAAAGAATTCTTTCCCATCACTTTTCCGGCTGAGTGGTCGATTGCTATTTCATTGACTAATTAACGCAACCTCATCTTCCGCCTGCGTGTCTGTCTGTCTGTCTGTCTGTCTGTCATGTATCACATTAATTAAATTGCATTAATCTCTCTTGCATTTTGTGTCTCTCATATATTAGCATAAAGCGTGACCCTCTTATTAAGATGCAAATGAAGCGGAGCACTGGGTCAACCTGGCTGCTCATGTGCAGGTATGAGTATTTTCATATTTGCTGTCCTGATGCAGGCTGTTGTTAACTGCTCTTCTGGCTTTAGGCTGTGTTGGGATTTAAACCTGTGACTTTATGGTACTCATGAGTCTCTCTAACATTGTTACTATATCTTCTCAGTAAGACAAAGAGATAAGGATCTGCACCCATTTCTATCATCAAAAACAGGAACTAAAAACGAGAATGTAAGAGAAAAGCTTATCTTTCTAAGAAAGAAAGTAAAAGTAACATAGATGGGCTCCTGGGTAACTCACCTGGTAGAGCTGGTGCCCATATACAGCCCATACATAAAGTTTTACTCGTCAACGCAGCGGCCGCAGGTTTGACTCCGCTACGGCCCTTTGCTGCATGTCATCCCCCCCCTCTCCCTCTTTCAGATGTCCTGTTTAACTAAAGGCCTTAATTGCCAAAAGAAAAAAGAAAAAAAAAAAGTATCATAGACTCCCAGTGGTGCAATGTATCTAAGTACGTTCACTCGAATACTGTAACATTTTCAGGTACTTTACTTGAATATTTCCATTTACTTCAAATCAAGTCAATTCAATTCAATTTTGTTTATAGAATTAAATCATAACTTGGTTATTTCAAGACACTTTACAGGTAGAATAGGTCTAGACTACACTCCACTGTCATTTACAAAGACCCCACAATTCCAGTAATTCCCCCAAGAGCATTTAGTGCGACAGTGGTGAGAAAAAACTGGAAACCTCGGGCAGGCCCAGGCTCTTGGGGGGCGGGCGTCTTCCGGTGCCGGTTGGGACACAGAGACACACACTTCTACTCCACTACATTTTCTCCAATAACCTTTTCTCGCTAAGGTCTCCATACTTTGATTCACTACTTTTTTTTGCATTAATTGAAGCTGAGAGATTTGTTATAAAAAGTTTAGATGGTTGCCGTTGAGTATTGCTTCTGTGAAGTATTTGCTGGCTTTGACCAACAGCACATCTTTGTTCACTGTGAGAAATGTTTCCATTATTTCTCTAATTCATTTTTAGAAATCCCTGTGTGTGTGTGTGTGTGTGTGTGTGTGTGTGTGTGTGTGTGTGTGTGTGTGTGCATGTAACCACTATGCACAGATCTACGTGTTTTTGTGCAGGTAAGTCGCAGTCTTCTACCTCATTTGGAAGACTGTGTGTCCCTGTTCGTGTCCTTGGGTGTGCGTGTGTCTTTGTGCGTGTGCAGATGTGTGTCTGTGTGTGTTGCTTTGTTGCAACCCTCATGTGTTTGTATGCATGTTTGTACATCAATGTATCTGCATACATTACTGTTCCACCCTGTGTGTGTGTGTGTGTGTGTGTGTGTGTGTGTGTGTCAGCCAGGAGTTAGCAGCAGACCTCGTCCTCGACGCCCACTCACACTCCCTCCAGCTGACTGGCACCATGGCAACCGAGAGATCCAGCCAGCCGAGCAGGCAAGGCAGCCATGGCCCTGAGTGTGTGCGTGTGTGTGTGTGTGTGTGTGTGTGTGTGTGTGTGTGTGTGTGTGTGTGTGTGTGTGTGTGTGTGTGTGTGTGTGTGTGTGTGTGTGTGTGTGTGTGCGGTCTAGTGTCCATATCTATGTGTTAAGGTGTGTCTTACTGTTTTGTCTTTCTTTTCAGTTCTTGTTTGTGTATTTTGTGTGTCCACTGGGAGCATTTACAAATGTGTATGTGCTTAAAACCTCTTTTTCACATTCCTTCCAAGTTAACATGTGTTAGCTCATGCATACATGTATGTGTTCATGTGAATAAGAGTGAGCACATATGCATCTGTGTGCGTGGTGAATGTGCATTTAGGCATGCAGGCATGTGTGTATCTGGAGGCATGTGTCTGGTGTATGTGTGTGTGTGTGTGTGTGTGTATGTGTGTGTGTGTGTGTGGCGCGCGTGTGTGTGTGTGTGTGTGTGTGTGTGTGTGTGTGTGTGTGTGTGTGGTGTTTGGCTGGGGGTGTTGTTCAGCCGTTGCTGGGTCAGAATGAGGAGTTTTATTTTCAAGGATGCAGCAGGAAAGGGATCAGGGCTGGGAAAGGGATCAGGGCTGGGAAAGGGCTCTCCTCACCCTTAACAACTGAACTCTTAAAGGGGAACATGACTACCACTACTCTGGCTGTACCAAAGGCTGAATATGTTAAGGGCAGTAAGACTTTGGAGTCTTGGTGCTTAAACAATCAGACAACAGTAGACAACAAAATCATGCATATATTGAAGAAGTGATCAAGATAACATTGATTAATTAATGAACAAGCATTATAAAGGCCAAGTGGCAAGTGGCAATTTAAGTACATTCAAAAGCCGAAGAAAAACGATAGACCTTGAGCTCTGCTTTGACCGACTGAGTAGCAGAGTGGGCAGATATGATGTGGTGGGGTACTTTGTTCAGATCCAGTATGATCTTCCAGGATACCTCAAAGTGGTTGAATTCAAGACTGGAGTCGCTGTGTGTGCGTGCGTGCTTGTGTGGGTGTGCATGTGTGTGTTTGTGTGTGTGTACGTGCGTGCTTGTGCGTGTGTTGTGTGTTTCTGTGTGTGCCAGATAGCAGAACACAACCCTTTCACATGGACAGCAGTAACCCGGTTGAGTGAATAACCAGGTTCTGCCAGTTCTCTCCGTATACATGAGCAGAGAGTACCTCTACTTCTGGTACAGTACGTGGTGCTCTAAAACTAGCTTTTTTTGTTATTACTTTGGACAAAACTGGTAGTGTTTTTACCAAACCTGCTTTCTTAATTGAATTACCTACTGTATATTACTGAGTAAGCATTACTGGGAGGTCATATAGTTGCGATAATTGTTTAAAGTTGGCTACTAACATACAACCTCATCGCGCATTGTACACACTAAAACACTAAAGAGGTACATATGATGTTAGTCACTTTTTGTCATAGCGTAGAAAATCACAGTGTTCTCGCCAGATGACTGACAACTTGTCCAGCTCATTATATCTAACCAGTGCGGAATTAGCAACTCACGTTAGCCAATAGCCAAAACAGGGGGCTGTGGGGACTTTGCTAGCTGTAGCTTCTATGGAAAAATGACCGGAATCTAATATTTCTTAATTTTAACACTTTACTGAACAAAGTGCACATTTTTACATGAACTCACGTAGCATACTGCATCACTAGCCTTCATATTGGTCTGATAACAAGTTTTTTCACTTTAAAGATGGATATATCTCCCCATGTCTATTCAAGCCTGTATCTCTGTGGTCAAAATTAATGTTTTACCCAGGGTTAATTTTGTGAGCTCTATGCTACCACTCTCCCCTCCTTCTGATTATTGGCATCAATTACAATCAGCGGTATCTAAATGGATTTGGAAAGGTAAGCGGCCATGACTTAAGATGTCTATTCTACAGAGGAGGAGAGAGGATGGTGGACTCTCAGTTCCCAACTTTAAACACTATTTCTGGTCCTTTGTGTTAAGACCCCTCCTCACCTGGTTTAGCCCAGATGTGTCTGTCTGCTGGTGTACCTTAGAGAGTGCTATGACAGAGCCTTGGTCACTCCATAATGTTCTTTTTGCCAATTCTTCTAACAAACAGTGCCAGCTATGCTTTGGCCCCATTATCTGTCATCTTATCAAAACTTGGAAATTGGCTGAAACATATTGTCGTGTAGCATGTAACTGGCATACACTTTCCCCATTGTTCAACAACACAGTGCTCCTGATTGGTGGGAGGCTCCACACCAACCAGCTCCACTGTGGGTGAACAGAGGGGGTTCATTGTCTTAAAGACTTTTTAATCAGGTTGGCTTGTTATCTTTTTCCGACTTACAAAATCCATTCAGTCTACCACATTCCTAATTTTTCTTTTACCTTCAATTAAGATCAGCACTCAAGGCGTACGGTGTCCCCTGGCAGAGGCCTTTGCCCATCGAGCCTATCCGGAAGTTATTTACTGAGCAGCCAAAAAACTGTGTCATGGTATCTAAGCTTTTTCAGTTCTTAGTGATATCTGGCGGCTCTGCCCTTCCCATTGAGAATATCTGGGAACGTGATTGCCCAGGCCTGATTATCGATCTCGACTGGCATGATGTATGGTCTAGCATCCCAGAAGTATCACGCAATGAAAATAATTAACAGTCCTATATTCACTTCCCAAGGTACATTTCTTCACATGATTCACAGCCCTTCAGCTCTCTAAAATTCAAAAACACGCTGTATTTGTTGGACTTACAGCTGCCTTTTTGGATGTTATATATATGGAGCTCTCCACGGCTCGCATAAATGACGTTAAGTGGTTCAGCCTCTTTGACACTACAGTAAGCATACCTTACTCATTTCCGTTTCCGGTGCTTGTGTGTTGGCAGCGTGTTGCTGCTCACTAAATACCAGTTCAATTTGTTAGATTTGCTATTACAGCGGCTAACTGTCCGCTAAACACTTATTCTTATAGTAGTTCTGCTTGAACTAATAACACTGATAGTTTCATTTTTTTTAGCGACTTTCATAACAGTTTTCGAACGCTTGTGGATCACTGGCAGTCTTTCTGGGGAAGACCTGGTCTGATTCAGCATTCATCCCACTTGGGATGGAGCAGCTCTCATTTCTAAAAATCTTGACAAGTTTATTAGTGGACCTAATCCTTGACAATCCAGAGCTGGGACCAGGAGGCAGAGTCCCAGTCTAACACACTTCTCTTCTCTTCCATTCCAGGAGTTACCTAGTAAAAACCCCATAGTGATGGTGTCTGCCCCCCGACCATTAAAATTATTTAAATCAAAGGTAAATAGAGGAGGAGCTGTGCATGAAAACCTCATAACAATTAAAACCACAAGTGCAATAGTGCAAAAGAATAGGAGAATTAAATGTGGACTCTTCAACATCAGATCTTTCTCTTCTAAAAGGTGTACTAGAAAATGAATTAATATCCAATTCTAATATTGATTTATTTTGTCTTACTGAAACCTGGCTAGGTGATGGAGAATATTTTAGTCTAAATGAATCCACCCCTCCCAGTCATATTAATACTCACATTCCTCGAGGCACAGGCTGAGGAGGTGGAGTTGCAGCTATCTTCGATTCTAGTCTACTAGTCAGCTCTAAACCTAAACTAAATTATAACTCATTTGAAAGTCTTGTTCTTAGGCTTTCACACCCAAGTTGGAAATCACTGCAGCCAGTTCTATTTGTTATAGTGTACCGAGCACCTGGTCCATACTCTGAATTCTTATCTGAATTTGCTGAGTTTTTGTCAAATTCAGTGCTAAAAACGGACAAAGTTCTTATTGTAGGGGATTTTAATATTCATGTGGACAATGAGAATGATAGCCTTAGTTCTGCCTTTATCTCTCTATTAGATTCTATTGGCTTCTCTCAAAGTGTTCATAAACCGACAGTTTTAACCACACCCTTGATCTTGTTCTGGTATATGGTGTTGAAATTGAACATTTGATGTTCCCACAGAACCCCTTTTTATCTGACCACTGTTTGATAACTTTTAAGTTTATACTGCTGAACTACACGCCATTAGGCAAAACCTCCTACACAAGATGTCTATCTGATAGTGCTGTAGCTAAATTTAAGGACACAATTCCATTAGCATTTAATTTATTACCAAGTCACAAAGTAACAGAGGACTCCTATGCTATTAGACCCTCCCAAATTGATAATTTTGTTGATAGTGCTGCAGGCTCGCTGCGAATGACACTCGACTCTGTTGCCCCTCTAAAAAAGAAGATAATAAAACAAAGACGGTTAGCTCCATGGTATGACACTGAAACTTGCAAATTAAAGCAAATATCACGGAAACTTGAGAAGATTTGGCGTTCCACCAAACTGGAAAATTCTCGTTTAATCTGGCAAGATAGTCTTAAAACTTATAGGAAGGCCCTCCGTTATGCCAGAGCAGCGTACTACTCGTCATTAATAGAGGAAAATAGGAACAACCCCGGGTTTCTTTTCAGCACTGTAGCCAGGCTGTCCGAAGGTCACAGTTCTACTGAGCCAAGTATTCCCATAGCTCTTAGTAGTAACGACTTTATGAAGTTCTTCAATGATAAAATTATAACTATTAGAAGCAAAATTCACCAAGACCTGCCTTTAACTGGCACTGACTTATCTCTAAACTCAGGAACCTCAGAAACAGCTGAAAAACCAGATATATGTTTAGACTGCTTTGCTTCACTTGATCTTTATCAATTTAATTCAATTATTTCTTCATCTAAACCATCAACCTGCCTCTTAGACCCCATCCCAACCAGGCTACTTAAAGAAGTTTTACCCTTTGTCAACACTTCTCTACTATTAACAGCACTTTAAAGTAGCTGTAATTAAACCTCTTCTGAAAAAACCCAACCTTGATCCAGATGTTTTAGCCAACTATAGACCTATATCAAATCTTCCATTTCTCTCTAAGATTCTTGAGAAAGCAGTCGCCAAACAGCTGTGTGACTTTCTGCATAGCAACAGCTTATTTGAGGATTTTCAGTCAGGATTTAGAGTTCATCATAGCACAGAGACAGCACTTGTGAAAATTACTAATGACCTCCTAATTGCATCGGACAAAGGACTTATCTCTGTACTGGTGTTATTAGATCTTAGTGCTGCATTTGATACCATTGACCATCATATCTTATTACAGAGATTGGAACATTTAATTGGCATTAAAGGGACTGCTCTTAGCTGGTTTAAGACTTATTTATCAGATCGATCTCAGTTTGTTCATGTTAATGATGAATCCTCCGTGCACGCCAAAGTTAGTCATGGAGTCCCACAAGGATCTGTGCTTGGTCCAATCCTGTTCACTTTAAATATGCTTCCTTTAGGCAATATTATTAGGAAACACTCCATAAACTTTCATTGTTATGCAGATGATACTCAATTATATCTATCGATCAAGCCGGATGAAACTAATCAGTTAGCTAAACTTCAAATGTGCCTTCAGGATTTTAAAACCTGGATGAGCTGTAATTTTCTAATGTTAAACTCAGATAAAACTGAAGTTATTGCTCTGGGGCCCAAGCACCTCTGTGACGCATTATCCAAAGAGATAGTTATTCTGGATGGCATCACCCTGAAAAAATAGTTCATGCATTTGTTACTTCTAGGCTGGATTACTGCAATTCTTTATTATCAGGCTAGTCAAAAAGGTCCATAAAGACTCTTCAGCTGATCCAGAATGCTGCAGCACGTGTTCTGACAGGAACCAGGAAAAGAGATCACATCTCTCCTGTTTTAGCTTCTCTGCATTGGCTTCCTGTAAAATCCAGAATAGAATTTAAAATCCTTCTTCTTGCCTTTAAAGATGTTCATGGTCAAGCACCATCTTATCTTAAAGAGCTCATAGTACCTTACTACCCCACCAGAGCACTGCGCTCCCAGAATGCAGGGTTACTTGTGGTTCCTAGAGTCTCTAAAAGTAGAACGGGAGCCAGAGCGTTCAGCTATCAGGCTCCTCTCCTGTGGAACCAGGTTCCAGTTTGGGTTCAGGAGGCAGACACCGTCTCCACATTTAAGAGTAGACTCAAGACTTTCCTCTTTGATAAAGCTTATAGTTAGGGCTAGCTCAGGAGAGTCCTGAACCATCCATTAGTTACGCCGCTATAGGCAAAGAGATAACTGTTGTTGTGATTAAGCACTATGTAAATAAAATTTAATTCTCTCTCTCTCTCTCTCTCTCTCTCTCTCTCTCATCCACCTCCTCTAGACCGAGGGATGGATATCTCTCTCTCTCTTCCCATCTCCTCTAGACAGAGGGATGGATCTCTCTCTCTGTCTTCCCATCTCCTCTAGACAGAGGGATGGGATCCGGTTGGGGAGAGTTCTAGCCTCTCTTTACCCTGTCTCTCTTAGTTATGCTATAATAGTTTTAGACAGCTGGGGGACTTCCTTTGACACACCAAGTTCCTCTCTCCTCTCTCCTCTATCTTTCTATCTTTCTATCTTTCCATTTGTGCATCCATGTCCCAGAAATGCTTGTTACCACCCTAGCTCTGGGGAGTCATTTCTTGGATTCCTTATGTTATTTTTCGCCCAGCATGTTTCCTTGGATCAGGGAGGCTCCAAAATCATGGTAGAAGCTGTCGCCATGGTCCCGCTACACGTCCCGCGATGCCGTGTTCATCCTGCTACGCTCTGCTGTGCCCTGCTACGTCCTGCTGTGCCTTGTAACGCCGCACAGTGCCCTGCTATGCCATGAACTACTACAAAGAACTACTACAAACTACTATTTTTTGTGACTGTTATTGCCACTCTTCATTTTAAACCCAACTGGTCGTCAGACACCGCTTACCAAGAGCCTGGGTCTGTCCGAGGTTTCTGCCTAAAAGGAAGTTTTTCCTCTCCACTGTAGCACTGTTGCTTGCTCTGGAGGAAACTAGTAGAACTGTTGGGTCCTTGTAAATTCTGGAGTGTGGTCTAGACCTGCTCTATCTGTAAAGTGTCTCAAGATAACGTTTGTTATGAATTGATACTATAAATAAAATTGAATTGAAAATTGAATTGACTCTTGGCTCAACATTGCTGAATCCTTGAAATCCATGCTGTAGATTTTGGCTTCCTAGCTGCTGTCTGTGCATGTGTTTGGTCCCATATGTCTTGTGTCCATCTCTCTGTCAATGTCTTTTGTTTGTCTGGTAGTTTGTGTGTGTCTGTTTTTGTGTATCTTGTTGGTGAGCTGCGGGCTTTGTTCCTGCTGTTGTGTTTTTGTTGGGTCTCCCTACTCCCCAACTTTCCTGTATGTGTTTTTTTGGTCCTGGGACACATTCTTATGTCTCAGTGTATTGTTTGTTAATTGTACAATGAAACAATCGCTCCATGGTGTTTTTTGCCCCCAACGGCGCTTTTCTGGCAGCTTACCCAAACACAACCATTGCCGCACTGCCTGGAAAGAGATGTTGGGGGCAAAAAACACCCACACTAATTCACATTTAATATTACCTATTTTTACTGTATGCATTTATGAATAACTATATGAGATTCTGTAACTCATGAACTCAAAATATGTCCTCCCCCCAAAGGATTATATCTCTAATGGATATAGAGGTTGAACTGGTCTTCTTAACATTATAATTATAATTTTTTACTGTTTAATGATCCCCAGTGGGGAAATTACAAATTACACTCTGTTTGTTAGTAATCACTACACACACGCCTGAAATACACACATATGCTCATGCTCCTTTTCATGCACAACTTAGAGATGTCAGAGTGAGTGGGCTGCCAGTGCTGGACCAGCGGGGGTGGGTACGGTGCCTTGCTCAAGAGCATCTGGCAGTATAAGGGGACCACTAAGGTCTATGTAAAAGAGACTTCAGATACAGTATTAGGGGACGACTAAGGTCTATATAAAAAAGACTTCAGATACAGTATTAGGGGACCACTAAGGTCTATAGAAAAGAGACTTCAGATACAGTATTAGGGGACCACTAAGGTCTGTTACGGTGGGGGGTGAGGTGAGGACCCAAATGCAACGGACAGCAGGCAGGAGGGAGCTTCAACACAACATTTATTGACAACCAACAAACAGAGGGAAAAAGGCAAAAATCCAAAAGTTCCAAAAAAACCAAAGCAGGCACAGGGGACGGCGATAAATGGGAAAAACTTCACAGGAACAAAACTCACTAGGCAAGATTCACAGGAGGGAGAACTAGACGTCAGAGAGGAACAGGACAAAATGATCGAGCACTAGACAAGGGAAACACAGAGGTTAAATACACAGGGTAACGAGGTGATGAGGAACAGGTGAGACATCAGGTGAATCACATTAGGGCGGGGCTGGACAATCAGACAAACAAAGTAAAGCTAAACAAGACAAGACAAGACAGGAAACGAGACTACCAAAATAAAACCGGAAGTAGAACAATCAGACACAGAGGAACATAAGACAGGACCAGCGACACCAGACTAGGGAAAGAAAACCAAGACAAAACACAAGGAGGCAAAAGGAAAGGGAAAAATAAACCCAACCAAAACCCCAAACCATAACAAAGGTCTATATAAAAGAGACTTCAGATACAGTATTAGGGACCACTAAGGTCTATATAAAAGAGACTTCAGATACAGTATTAGGGGACCACTAAGATCTATATGAAAGAGACTTCAAATACTGTGTTAGGGGACCACTAAGGTCTACATAAAAGAGACTTCAGATACAGTGTTAGGGGACCACTAAGGTCTATATAAAAGAGACTTCAGATACAGTGTTAGGGGACCACTAAGGTCTATATAAAAGAGACTTTGGATAAATATAAAACTATATAAAAGCATCCAAAGAGCACCATGTCATGGGACCTTTAAACTACAGTTACAGTGGGGTGGCTCTGTTGGAAACGTAACCGTAGTCATATTTTCAGATCTCCAGTTAGCTTTTAGCACTGACTTAATGTAGGGCCTTGTGGAATCTCTTTTATATCCATCC